>WPIO01000002.1:7560000-7975000 GCA_009760855.2 Cristatella mucedo
GGTCGAGTCTGGTCATAAGCGCGTTCCTGAGATACCAAGCAGCCACCGGACACGACGGGTCAACGCCGAATCTCGGCTGAAGTTGGCCGGAAGCCAGCCGGCGACGTGTACGACGCAGCCTCAGCCAAGCCGGTACGGACGCCCCAGGCCTCGAATTTATATACAGCGCACGGCCCCCCACGAGCTTTAAGCGCCGACCCGGCTGTGGCGGAGGAGGGAGGTACATCTCACCCAATAATAAGGGGGCTGGGCGAAACGTGAGTGCAGTCGCGATAAGTGGAGGATGCCTCTTCCGCCGTTCTGCTCCACCACTCACTGGACGCCGAGCCGTCGACGCGTGGCGGGCCGCTGCTTCGCACTGCTTCGCGCTGGGCTGCGCCTTTTGCCCGAGACGACGAGAGCGACGGCGACGGCTGCTCCAGCTGCCTGCCGGACGAAGCCGTCGTCGCTCAAGGGTTCCGCGCCGGAAGTTCGGGCTGCCGCGCGAGAGTCGCAGGAGCAACGCTCGAGCGAGCGCGTCCAGCGTAACCACTGGGATGGCTAGGACTTCGCGACGTCTAGCTGCAGCGCGCCTAAGACGCAACGCGCGCGATGCTCGGCGAGTCGCGCTCTCACCGGTCACGCCTTGGCATGCCGCAGCAGCAGCAGCAGCACTCATCTGATTCTGAATGACGCCGGACGGCATCGCACTGCCACGCTCGGAGGATTGAGTTTCCCATCGTTGCTCAGCCGCAAGGTTGCGCTAGCGGGCGCAGTGCACGACCGACACGTGGCCACGTTTTTGAGTCTTTCAGCACGCAACGCTACGTCGCTAAAATTTGTCTGCCAGCTGCGGAGTGAAAGCGTCTGAGGTCGCTGCTCTGCCGAGGCTCAATGCTTTGATCTCTCACTTTCTCTCACGTGCCATTCCCGTCGGCCCACTTTGGCATAGCGGTTAGTGTCCCCCCTCGAGCCGAGGTCCAGGTGAATGCATGTGATGACCGAAACCGTACGCTCGACCCCTGCGGCACATTTGAAGCGCCAGAAAAGAGATTGAGCTCTCCCTCTTAGTAGGCTATACAAATGAACTGTATTATGGACGTACACATATATTTCCTCTGCTTCCTCTCGTCTCAACTTTCGTCGGCCGTCTCCTTATAATTCGGGAACCACTAAGAATCTCTCAAGCGCTGTCAAAATCTGGGTGACCTTTGCGTCGCGTGCTACAATTGTTGCCGCAAAGCAGCTCGTAGCGTCCCGCTGCTCGAGCGAGATAGCGCTAGACTTGCGACGCCTGCGGTCCAAGTCCTGACGCAAGAACGCCGTATTCAGCTGCTGCAGAGCCGCTGCTACCGCTCTCGGTCGCTGGCGATGATGCCGATATCCGGCAGCGGGCATTGGCAGTCAGCTCGCTGTACGCTCACTGCGGCAACGCCTCCAACAGCATGTTTTTCCGTTGCTCCAATGGCGGCGAAGGCTCCAAGAATGCCGACCGGTTTTTCGCCGGGCGGTGCCGCGTTCTCGTCCTGTGGTTCAGATTGCGCTGCTTCTGCCGCAACTGCGACAGCAGTAGCAGCAGCACCACTTTGATTTATAAAGGTGGAATCGCTGTGTGGCTCTGCCTCCGTCGCCGAATCGCTCGTCGAAGCGGTCTGCGCCACCTGCCGCCGGCATTCCTACGAGCACGCGCAGCTCCATAGGTGGAGGTTTCGCCGACTCGGCTGAAAACTGCGCCTGCACTGCTGACCAGTTGGGGAAAAGGCCTTAAAACGGCTTGCAAAGAGCATCCGGTTTGCATCGGAGAAACAGGAAAGGAAGTAGTAGCAGGAAATATAGGTCGGAGCTGTCGAGCTCAGTATTCAGGCTCCTTAGTTCAGACATCGGAAACGTAAACGCGCTCCGACAAACGCAGTCGGCCTCCAAGACCATAGCGTGTAAGCACCGCTTACCTCAGCTTTTTCGCACCTCCGCGTGAGATCGATCGCAAAGAGCCGGAAGCGAAGAGCAGGAAGTGCCGATGGGCCACGGGGGCCAAACGGCGAGCTCCCCGGGGAAATTCGTCTGCTTCATCTAGCGCTCCGATCAGACCTGTCGACGCTTCTTTTTAATCATCTTCGACTTTATCGCTGCCACCATTTGCCATAACTAAGGCTGCTTACCGATAGAAATGGCGACGGTGCCCGGAGGGAACACTTCAAACGTACGCCAGAATGACTACCGGAGGAGATTGCTCCGCGGCCCCGGCCGACATGGCGGTCGCGATCGAAGCGCAGCGCGAATCCGGCGCGCGTCCTGCCGCGCAGCACCGGCTGCGCAGCACATGTTTTTGCCAGTTTTGGATGGGGGAAATAGTGCCCGCTAGCCTAACCGCAACCACAGCAATTAGCCGCATTGCTGCCGGCCGCCGCGCCGCCGCTTCCGCAGCCGGTCGCGAGGCGTCCGGCTTTGAGCAAGCTCGGTCGGCGAACACAACCGTCCGTTGACAGCGACCGCCCGTCGGACAGACGCCGGCACGCGAGCCACATTCATGCTCGAACGAAAGAAATCGGTACCGTCGTCGCTCCAACGGCGCGGCCCGACGCCGCGGCGCCGACCTACGAATGCGGGCGCGCCGCCTCTGCGCCGCGTGCGCGCGAGCTACCACGAGAGTGCGATTCCGCGAGAGCGCGCATCGCCACGAGTGCGCTCTCGGTGAGCGCGCTCTACCGACGAACTTCGCGAGGAATTGCAGCTCGCCGCGGCGCGCTCGCGTTATCCGGCTCGCGGTCGAAAACGCGCGACCCCGAACAGCGAGAATGGTGTCAGGGTCGAACTTCGACTTGCGGCTGCCCGGCTGGCGATCGCCGCATGCGACAGGCCAGCTGCATTATCGTAGCCCGTCTTCACCACCCGTTAGCAACGGCTGATAGCAACGTTAGCGGCCCGTTAGCAACGGCTGATTATACTTGGAGGAAAAAGGATCCTCGACGTAAGGCTGAGCGCGTTCGCTTAGTCGGCTTGGTTCTCGCGTCAGCGTCAGGATTGTCGGGCAGGATGAGCTAGCCCCTCTTTCGCCGGAAGCAAGCCCGCTGCTCCATTAGGCCGTGGATAAGTAAGCGACGTCTAACTACTCGAAACTACTCAATCAAACTGTCTCGGACGGCTCTCTCAGCCTCGCCTTTCGCTGCCAAATGGCCTCCGTCGCTAATCGCGTCGCTCTCCGGCCACAAGTCGCAAACGGCGTGCAGTGCGAGGCGGTGGCGGTGGCGGCGGAGCAAATATGGCTGCGGCGATCGACGGCGGCGTCGCTTGCCTTACGCATTCAGCGAACAATGTGAACCGCGTCAAAGTGCTCGACTCGCGAGGCAGCCAGAGTGAAGCTCGCACATGCACCGAGTCCGCGATGCTTCGATGCTTTGAAAGAGTAGCCTGCGTACATGCCTTCGTGAGTTTTCTATACCTGAGCGTACTGCGACCTGCATTTTGGCTTGAGCGCGCTTCGGGAAATTCATCCGCCTCCCTTCTCCGCCTGTCTCTGGCCAGCCTGGATTCTGATTGGACGTTGCGGTCGCTCGCTCTTCCGCTGCACGAATTTCGAGAGCCGCTTCACAGCGCTCGCGCTCATGCGAGGTGCTCGCGGCTGGCATTCAAGCGGTGAGCCGCGGAGTGCGACCCTAAGCTAAAAAGGATAACTAAAAATCGTGCTAATTTAACTTACATATAAACCAGACGCTGGCGATCATGTTGAACAGCCTTCTTTGAGCGCTGTGACGCACAGAGAACTTGGCATCGCTGTACGAACAAACGACGCCATACTTGCTGCGACCCGTGGCATCGGCAAGGGACCGCCGCAGCGACCGGATCAGCGACGCAGGGGTTCGCCGGGTACTCGCGCTGCTTTGTCCAGGAATGGGGGAAATTCTGCGGCGGCGAGCCGGTGCTAAAAGGCGGCACGCACCCGCAAGTGGCGACTCGATCTCGATCCCGCGCAGGTGCGCCATTAGATGGCGCAATCCCTGCTTCCTATTTATTGCTAGTCCCGATACGATTACACAAAGTGGCATTTCGTCCTCTTCAGCGACTTACGGGTAAACTACTTAACCGGAGTTGTGGCCTGGTTAAACTTCCCGCCGCCGCCGCCGCCGCCGCCGCCGCCGCCGCCGCCGCCGCCGCCGCCGCCGCCGCCGCCGCTCGAGAAAGCGCCGCATCTGCTGCTGCTGAGCGCTGGCAGCGAGACAGCGTAATGGCGGCGGCACTACGCCGCGCGCGAGGAGGCGGCTGAGAGCGCTCTCGCTGGCCGGGCTGAAAGTTCAAGGTGAGAGGAATCATCCGAGCAGACGAGCAACGGCTGCGCGCGCGGTAGAGCCAGCCGAGCGGAGGGCGTGTTCGGAGCTAAGGCGAGGCCCGCATGAGCCCGGAATTATTTATTGGACCTACTGTCATTCCTATCAAAGACTCGGGAGCATGTCGTGGAAGATCAGCTGAGTTCTTACATCAAAACTTCAAACTTAGCAAGTAGTTCCCAGTCAGGTTTTAGTGCTAATCACTCCGCAGAGTTGGCACTACTTCAGGTCTATAATGACCATCTCGAGGATGCAGGCTTAGGTGAAGTCTCTCGGCTTGTTTCGCTTAATCGTATTAAATTTATTTATAATTCGCTTAATAATGTATGCTCCCAAAGCCTGGAACTCCCTCCCGACCTGCGTCAGAACATCCCCTGACCTGACTACATTTAAAAAGAACTTAAAAACACACCTATTTAGGACAACATTTAGTGGGTCCCTATGATTCATCCTTGATGTGCTTATGCGTGCTAACACTGTGCATGCTGCCAGTAACCACATTTCCATGCTGACCCTGTGCATGTCACCCTCAAATTCATTGTTTTTTTTATCAAGCATGATATTACTCACCATTCAATTGCATTTCACTTTGCAGCAAATGTAAAGCGCCTAGAGAGAGATTGAGTTCTCCGAGGGCGCTTTATCAAGTGCATTATTATTATTATTAATAATCTTTCAGTAACGTTTGGTACTTACTAGTGATCACCGAGCCCTTCTCGAGCGCCTCTCATCTCACCTGGGCATCACTGGCAGTGCACTCCGATGGCTCAGGTCCTATCTGAGTGGCAGACTCCAGAGCAGTGATATCGGCGTGCAGCAATCATCCAGGGAGCCTTTTAAATACGCGGGTACCCCACAGCTCTGTGCTTGATCCACTACTTTTCCCAATGTGTACTCTTCCTCTGGCCTGTTTAATCTCCAAAGATGATCTAGGTTTTCATTTCTATGCAGATGTCGCGGCTGTTCTAGGTCTTAGCCCAGGGGTGGTCAGGTGCTCGCACTTCACGACCTCGCAGGTCGCGGGTTCGAGTCGAACAGCAGGTGATCCTTTATTGCCCACTGCAAGCGTGTTAATAGCCACTAAGGTTCTACTGCAGCTGCATAAATAAGGGTGTTTGATCAGCTAACCTTGCCTATGATCTTTACTTTTACCGATGCTTTAATCCATCCCAGCATTCTAGCACATTAAACTCCCAACTCCTTTGCTGCACGTATTGCTAACATTAACACTTGGATCGCAACAAACTTTCTCAAATTGAATGATGATAAACCCAACTTACTAATTATAGGAAAACATAGTATGACTTGGAAATTGTAAAACTTATCCCTCAAAATCTGCTCTGCCAGCATAATTCCTTTCTCATCTGCACAAAATCTAGTTGTCCTGATCCAAAGTGACTATTCACTGGATGACCAGATAAGGTCCACAGTCAGTTCTGCAACTTTCAGCCAAGTAAAATTGCAAAATAGGGCCTGCCTAGATGCGGATACCGCGTCCAAGTTGATTCGTTTATTTTTGATATCCAGTCTCGACTTCTGAAACTCGCTACTGGTAGGTCTTCCGGCCTGTGCAATAAGACGCTCAGAGTTTGTAAAAAAAATAACTGCAGCCAGGCTGGTCTGCCGTGAGAGTCGCAGTTATCACGTACGCAACATTCCTTCTTACCGATCTTAACTCGTCAAACTTGATAGCTTTTGCAAAGAGCGTAGATTAAGATTTCTGAGAGAGCTATACAAATAATTAAGAATAATTTATAAATGTAATAGTACACTTGTTTTGGCGCCCTCAGAGAAGTAAATCTCTTTATACGCACTTTACATTTGCTGCACAGGAAGCATGATCGAATGAATGGTTAGTGATAGCATGCTCAATGATTATTTTTACCAATAAATAACGTCGTTTGCATCGCACCATAAGAGAATCAAATTTCTATGCAGGCACTTTAAAACTCGCTGCAAAAGAAATATCCAAGAATTAATAACTTTAAGATATCAAGTTTAGGCAGGTGCGAAAATGTATCATACTTAGGCGCATGTGTTGGACAGTAGTGTCAAATACTGCTAAGAGATCTTGAACAACTAACAGAGTGCTCTACCCTGGTCAGTTTGCTCAAAAGATAGAACCGAAACAGAGCAGTTTCTGCTGAATGGTTAGCCCTAAACCCCCATTGAAGCTAGCCAGTAATATCTGATGAACTCCGGTGTAATCGTATAGCTGCTGAGCCCCGATCAATCAAGTGTCTTGGATAAGAATGGGAGGAGAGTGACTGGGCAAAAGTTACTTAGAGTCTCATGATCTAGGGTCTGCCTTTGAATAACAATCCCGCGGTAGCTGTTTTCCAAATCTACCGCCCGCAGGTGCCCGCCCAATCGTCTAGCTCTTTTGGTCGAGAGACTCGCTCGACTCTTTCCGGTCTTATCTCCATGTACCCCTCATTGCCTCTTTATCTTTAGCAACTACGATGACCACGAGCATTCGCCGAAGCGTCGGTGTGCCTCTTGAGCTCGCTCGCTCTCGTCACTCGGAGTTCAGTCATTCAAGTGTGAGACGCTCATATTTCTGACCGTCCACCGAGTCGAGTTACGCCGACGCAAGCTAAAAAGGAATTGGCCGAGAATACCCTCTTACCTCGTTTTCTTTATTAAGGCAGTTCACGATTAACGCTACGACGGTTTAGCGAGCTTTCAATCCGTAATACCGCGCTGCTCTTCGAGCTCCGGAGCTGCTCCGCACGCTCTGCGAGCTAGCTCCGCTGCTCCTCACGCTCGATTGCCGAGCTCGGCCGAATCTATTCGTCGGTCGGCGCTGCAGGGGTAAAACTCCCACATCGCCTGCAACAGTCGCGAACTCTATAAACTCAGGCGCAGGGAACACTCGGGAAATGGAAACGTCGGTAGTAGCGCTACCCTTCCCGTGTCGACAAGGAGACTTCGCACTCGTCTATTTCGAGCCGCACAGGCTGATACTGCTGACGTATGACGTATTGTCGCGCAGCAGCGCTCTCGCTTGAATCTGTGGCCTCGCTAGCATTGGCGTAGCCGCAGCTTAATGTATCTCCGTCTGTAACTCCACAAAGTCTTAAAGACCATGTGGGTGTTACGCAAGAGAGTTTTGTATAGCGCACTCACAGCCTAAGCGGCTTTCGGTACGCAGTCGGTAGCCAACAGACTTCGTCTCACGCAACAAAGAGAAAGTGGGAAGCATAGCAGAGTCAGGAGAGCAGTTGAGGTAGTGAGTAGCATGGATGTAGCAGCTCAGGACCGCTGAAAAGGATGTGCCATAGTCGGCAGTAGGAGAGTAGTTGTCGTTGCGTAAGAATTGTGGAAGCGAGTTCCACAGTCTAGGACCTGCAGAGCTTGCCGGTATTAGCCACAGGCTTGCTTCGATTCGTCGTGTGTCGACGTGACTTGCGAAAGCGGAGGCATTGCATCCTTCCCGAAGCTGGTTACGGAAGTGGCTTGTCGACGGCACTCCGGCTGACTTTGTTCGACCCTAGAGCGGCCGCAACAACCCGAAAGCCCGATAGTTGCCAGGCCAGCGAAGTTAGCCGACTGCTTCAAAGCAGGAGCCGCTGACTACCTACCGAAGGGCGCTGCTTGGCGCGCAGCGAGACAATCGAGCTTGTTCTGCAGACATCCGCCTTTGACAAGCTGGCAAACTTGGCATGCCTTCAAGCCAGCTGGCCCGCCGACATTGCAGTGCCAAGGCCGTTACCCACCATGCTCGCTACGCGGTAGCAACAGATCAGCAGCAGCTTTAAAGTGTGAGTGAATCGCCCGGCCTCTAATCCAGTGCTCAAAACGTGGCTGTCCTCTATTTCCACCGACCGTTTGGTTCTCTAGAAACATGTTCGTGGTTCGGTTTCTAAGGAAATCCTCTGCATCTTTCTGAGGAAAAGACAAATCGTAAAAACCGCTGCTCCGTTATGTGATCACAGTTTCCGTGGCTACTGGCTGTGAGAGTGGCAATAGGAACTGGCTGCCAATCTGAGGTCAAGCTGCGCCAGCCAGATACGTCAGCAGAGACGCTTGTCTACGTAGCTGCTATGCGGCGGCTCCTTCTTCAGGTGAGTTCAACTGAGATTTCGTACAACATCGATGACTGGTTGCGACAGTTGACTTTCCTTTCGCATTGATTGCACACCAACTCGTTTATCGCGTGCTTTGAGAAACGTATCGACTCGGGTCAAATTTATCGGGATTCTCGGGTGATCTGTCACATATTCCGCAGACATCAAGCGCACTCGTTAGCACCGTTGCCTTCTTTTCTACGAGAGACAGGTGTGAGCGGGCGGCGCAAGCATCTACGCGATCGTTTGGCATCGGCAGCTAGTCGACTAGTTTTGCAGGATAGCAGTTAATCAAAAGCAAAAATGCGCGACTAAGAATGTGGCGTCAAACAATGTTAAAGCGATATTTTTACAAATGAAGTCCTCCAGTTCGTAATAAATAGAACCTTCAAAGGACAAGTAACGTCGAAGTGTCTGCAGAACGCTTCAAAGAACGATCAACTATAATTTTAAGAAATCAGAATTACCATTTCACAACTGTTGCTGCGATCCGCTCTAAGGTACGACACTTATTAGTGCTGCGATCTTCAAAACGCTTGCAAACGCTTGCCATTCAATCCGAAAAATCATTGGTAGCGCGGAGGAGACTACTCCGGTGGGTTTCGCGGGAAGCGAGAACTGACTCATTCTACTAAGAGGAGCGAGGATGGTGGTGTAGGAGAGGCTCTCCTAGAAGATTGCCGTGCGGATCTCGACTGGCGAAATATCTGCAAATCCTCTGTCTGTTTCGCATTTATATATTTTTATTTAGCAGAGCTGGTTTGGTCCAGTGGTAATAATAACAATAATAATGTACTTGATAAAGCGCCCTCAGAGAACTTAAATCTCTTTCTAGGCGCTTTGCATTTGCTGCAAAGTGAAATGCAATTGAATGGTAAGTAAAATCATGCTTGAAAAACAAACAAAATGAATAACATAGTTAGGGGTGACATGCACAGGGTCAGCATGCAAATGTGGTTAGTGGCAGCATGCACAGTGTCAGCACGCATATGCACGTGAAGGACGAATCACAGGGACCCACTAAATGTTGTCCTAAATAGGTGTGTTTTTTAAGTTCTTTTTAAATGTGGTCAGGTCATAGGATGTTCTGACGCAGGTCGGGAGGGAGTTCCAGGCTTTGGGAGCATACGAACTAAATGCACGGTCTCCAAAGGATTTGAGGTTTGTATGAGGTATTTCTAGACTGTTGGATTCCGAAAAGCGGGTGGTACGATGCTTGGCCTGATGGGGGGAGTATGTCGGAGAGATAGGCTGGAGCCATAGAATGAAGGGACCTAAAAGCGAACGACAAAACCTTGAAGTCAATCCGTTGCTTGACTGGTAGCCAGTGCAGGTCGGCGAGAAGTGGAGTAATGTGGCAACTGTGACGCTCACGATAGACAAGCCTAGCTGCAGATTTTTGCACCAGCTGCAATCTCCTGATCGCACATGCTGGTAGGCCAGTAAGCAGTGAGTTGCAGAAGTCGAGACGAGATGTCACGAATGCATAGCCCAACTGAGACGTGGTATCCTTATCTAAACAAGCCCGAATTTTAGCAATGTTATAAAGCTGAAAATAGGCAGATTTTACTGTGGAGCTGATATGGTCGTCTAACGAGAGGTCGCTTTGGAAGGTACTCACCCTGACCACGGCCCGGCTGAGGTCGTGGGATCGAGCCCCGAGGCATATGTGAAGCGACTGAATAGAGATTAAGTTCTCTTTGGGCGCTATAAAAATGAATTATTTTTTTAGTAGCGAAGAAGCCGAATATGTTGCCTTTGAAAAGACGCTAACTCGTAGAGCACTAAAATACCTGAGGCTCTCTTAGGGCGAAAGGGGCAGCTGCACCACTCTCATAAGCTTCAGTACTTCTTAACTCACAAGCTGGAATGAAACGTAGAAACAGCATTGGAGCGCTTTTGTGTTCTCCGTTTTAATCCATGGTCTCTCCAGGTTCTTGTAGCTACGGGAAGAATGGGCTCGCTGTGCTGCGAAAGATGCAGGATGAGCTTGTTACGGTACTCACGATCACGAATTAGCTCGCTTTGCGGGAATCCTATTCCGATAGTCTTATTTAGAGGAGAGGATGCACCAATTAGTTGTAGCAGGTAAACCTTCCAAAGAAAGATGAATAATCATATACGCAGTCGTCCCTCACCACTTCGCGCTTCGACTTTCGCCGCTTCGCTCTATCGTGGTTTTTCAAATACAAGTGTATTCATTAAAAACTTGACCGAGATAGTGAAAATGATACAACGCGTGCTCGGTTGTCTGGTTCAATTGTACACCCATGTATTGCAGTTAAAATTAAAATTACTGGACGTGTGGAGACGCGTAGGATTATATATTTGAGGATTATTATATATATTATATATTATATACTGTAGGGTTATAGACTCGAGCACCCCCGCAAATCCTTCAACGCCGGGTATAGCCGCTAGACCACTCCTTGAGTGTGGGCAAGAATTTGCTTGTACATCTCTTCATCTTCATCGTTTTATAATAGTAATACTACACTTGATAAAATGCCCTCAGAGAACTCAATTTCTTTCTAGGCGCTTTACATTTGCTGCAAAAGAAGCACAATCGAATGGTTAGTGATAGCGCGCTCAATAAAAACATGGTTAAGGATGACATGTACAGGGTCAGCATGCAAGTTGCATGTTAGTGGCAGCATGAGCAGTGTTAGCACGCATACGCAAATAAAGGACGAATCACCGGGACCCACTAAATGCTATCATAAATAGGTGCGTTTCAACACGTTCAACTATTTTTCATAGGTTAGTGGTTGTGTGTAAGAACTGTGTGTGCGTGTAAATAAATGAAAAGTAATAAAAATATGATATTGATAGCGTCTTTTATGTCTTATTTTGTCACATTTATTGGATAATGAGAGTGTATTGATGACTAAATGGGGTGTTATTCCATCTTTAGAGAGCTCTAATAGTGTTAAAGACCATATTTAGAGGGTTGTGAACAGGTTTGTATGCTCTAACTACGAAAATATTTTATTGATTAATAAAGAATCTTACTTCGTGGAAATTCACTTATCGTGCTAGAGTCTGGAACTGATTAACAGCGATAAACAAGGGACGACTGTACACAGTCAATGACAGCGCTCTTGCGTTTACGGGCGCGTACTTTGCAGGTGTGAGTTCTCGAGGATTTCATCGTCTACGGGAGCGTCTTCCCACGGATGCGAGCTCTCTGGGTGCATTGAGCAGCTGGTCATCATGCACCACCCGGGATCGAGCGGAAGGCGCTCTTAGGACGGCGCCTGTGAGGCACCGCCCGCTTGTCCTAAAGTGCACCCCAGCCAATGAATGCATTGAAAAATCTACATAACTCGTTAGCATATCACCGTTAGAGACCCTGATCTTTATCCAAGCACTTGACGCACGCCGCGGGGCTCGAGCCGGCGACCTCGGTAGTCTCAGGCGAGCAGCACCTTACCAGTGGGCCAAACCTGGAAGCACAGGCTGCTTCGCTACTTTCCGCAAAGTGCTCGTGCTGGCTCAAGCCACTGAAAGCGATGGCAACGTAGCACATAGCTCGTGAATGAAGTAACGCGCGAAACGCCGAAGCCAGGTATCTGAGCCGAAATTAGCAATCTCAGATTGACAAGCACGCGAGCAATGTTTATCACACTCTGTACGCGAGCTCGGTTTATTAGACCAGGCAGGCACGTGAGCTAGGTTTAGTCTACTCCTTTCCTGTGAGTAAGCACATCGTATTGCAAACCTGACGCCCAGGTGCTTCACAGCTCCGCATCCCTCTACCCAGTGGCTTTGGAGACATTTGAAGATCCCAAAGTAGCTCGCCAATGGCTTGCCGATCTCGTGCGCGGCGGCGCAGTTCAATCCTCTTCGCTTGACTGGGGAGATAGTAGCCAGATACTAGCTTCCGGCAAGGGTCTCTGCACGCCGCATCAAGTGTGCGTAATATGAGATAACTGCTAATACTGGCACGATAGTTTTTTTTCGATGCAGCTGCTATCGACTGCACGCATGGCGGGAAGCCAGCTGTTACAAGCGGCGGCTCCTTCCAGCTTTTACTGGTATGAAGCTTGCAGCCGGTGCACAGTGCGCGGCAAACAACTGCACTCGCTGTGCAGCAAAAGACCAAAGCCGCAGCGCGCCCTTGATAATTTGCATTGCACGCGTGCTTGGGCAGTGCGTGCGCTCGAGCGTCCGCAAAAATGCAGGATGGCATATGGGTATCTAAGGAATCTTCAAAATATCTAATAATAATAATAATACATTTGCACAGCGCTCTCTGAGAACTGAATTTCTTTCTTGGCGCTTTACAGATGCTAGATAGAAAGCATTACCGAATGATAGGCGATGACATTCGAGGGAAGCAGGCAA
This sequence comes from Cristatella mucedo, assembly GCA_009760855.2. Lineage (NCBI taxonomy): Eukaryota > Metazoa > Bryozoa > Phylactolaemata > Cristatellidae > Cristatella > Cristatella mucedo. Next base: position 7,572,719 of record WPIO01000002.1, read on the forward strand.
AGTATAAGCCGGGACATGCATACGAAGGAAGAATCCCAAAGATCCAGCGATTGCTGTGATAAACAGCTGCGTTTTAAGCTTCTTCATCAATTTCGACGTGTGTCATAGAACGTTGTGACGCACGTTGGTCGTGAGTTCAACGCATTGGGAACATATGAACTAAAGGCACGGTTTCCATCGGTTTTAAAGTTCATATGAGGTATGGCTATACGATTCGAGTCAGACCAGCGGGTTGTAAGATTCTCCAGCTGGTGGGGGGTAGTAGTTCTGATAGGTAGGCTGGAACCAGAGAATTTAGAGACCTAAAAGTGATGACAGAACGCCGCTTGCTTGGGATCCAGTGCAGGTCGGCAAGAGATGGAGTGATGTGGTAACTGCGACGCTCACGACAGACAGTCTTCAGAGTCTTGCACCAAATATAAGCGCACGATTGCCATGCCGGGAGACCAGCAAGCAATGAGTTACAAAATTCAAGACGGGATGTTACAAATGAATTGACTTATTTAGATGCGGTGTCCCTGTCTAAAAAAGCCCGAATTTTAGCAATCTTATTTACCTGAAAGTAGGCAGACGTGACTGTGAAACTGATGTGGTCGTGTAATGTCCTTTTGGAACAGGCCACATAGATTACGTGCAGATAACAGGAGGTATACTCGTGGAGCCGATTTTGAGCGTTAGAATTTCCAATTTCTGAATCTCACTTGGTTTGCGCATATGCGTGGATGTCATCAAAATGTGCGGCAAGGGTGTGTAGAGAGTTTGACGTGCTCTAGGGCTGGGAGGGATCAAAGGAAATGTACAACGGAGTGTCACCTGCATTGAAGTGAAAGCCTGGATTGTGCATTAAGCGATCGCATCGGCAAGAGAGAGACTAGAAGGCTACATTCTAGGCACGATCCCGGGACCCGGATCTCTAAAGGGCACACGGTCGCCGCATTGCAAAGAGGACAAACACCGTCTAAGAGAAAATAGGCCCGGTGGGATTCATGAACCAACGAAGAATGCGTTCCAATGTATTGAGGTCGGAAGGGTTCACTCATGGTACCATGGCGAGCTGCTCAGCGGGGGGGGGGGACATCACGCGTGAACTGGGCTTGATCCTTCCAACGACGAGCTCATGCATAGTTTTCCTCTCGCCGCGTCCGCCCTCACACGGCCAGCAGGACGGCACTATAGCCCAACCTCCGACCTCGGACCTCCGACCTCGGTCTCGGCCCGACCTCGGTCGGAGGTGAGCGCCGACAGAGTCGCTCAACGTGGAACGACGTGCTAGGATAATTTCTGACGGCTTTGCCGTGTGCCGACTCAAAATTGTCGTGTGCGTCAGTGTACTAGGATGCGTCGCCGCCGTCAGTTTATTGTCCAGAATTACGAGCGCCGGAGCTCGGCTCCCTCAGACCTTGGACTTTGACCTCAGACCTCAGATTCAGACCCTTGACTTTGGACCTGCAACAGCAACAGTAGCAGTTCGGGCAGAAAAATGGCGCGCTCCTTTCCTCTGTCCTCTTTCTCCCACTTCCTCATCGTTGTCTTCATCTTCGGCGTCTTTCTTACGCAACGACAACTACTGTCCTGCTGCCGATTGTGGCGCCTCCTTTTCAGCGGTCCTGAGCTGCTACTACCATGTTAATCGTTGCTTCAACTGCTCTCCTGGCTCAGCTATGCTCCCCACTTTCTCTTTGTCGCGTGAGATGCAGTCTGTTGGCTACCGAATGCTACCAAAAGCCGCGTAGGCTGCGAGTGCGCTATACAAAACCCTTCTGCGCAACATCCACGTAGTTTTTGTGCCTTGGTGGAGTAGCAGACGGAGATACTTTACATTTACACTCCACTACGTTCACGCGCGGGGCGAGCTTAGCTGTCTGCGCGGGCTGATTCGCTGGTCTAACTATTTCCTCTCCTTTTCAGAAGCTGCACTGCAGCGAGAAAGCGACGAGCGCTTGGCACTCCGCTCGCACTCCGGCTGACGCACGCACGCCGTCGGTCCGCACAGGGTCACAGGTCCATCCAGTCTGCGGACGAGCGAGCCGCCAGTGCAAGAGTCTGTCGTCCTTGCGGCGTCCTTGCTTGCGTCCTTGTCGTCCTTGCCAACGACGCGGCGCAGTTCACGGTTCCGGCTAATCGCGATTTCTCGGGACGAGGAGTGCAGATAATTATCCGCCGCACGTTCTGGGACATCCGGCTTACAAATCTCTCGGTTGAGTGCGGCCGGCGGCACGCCTGGGACAGGCCGATAGTGCAAAGACCAAGCGCCACAGCGAAAGAATCGATTTTCCCTTCGACTTCCATCGAAAACAAAGCACGCGTCCGCCTACACGCTTACCGATCGGTTGGCGAAAAGTAGGGCGTCGATCCGTGCTTTTCCGGCGACGTCTCCTTTTTGGGAGCCGCGTAAGAAAAGGGAAAACAGTGTCATTCGTTTGCATGGCGCCCTAAAACAACTCAATCTCTATCCAGGCGCTTCGCCTTTGCTGCGGGGCTCGAGCCCAGGACTTCCGTCGACAAAGGCGAGCACCTGAACCCCCTCAGGCCAAACCGAGGGCGGCGCATTCGCTCGATCGCTGAGCCGAAGGCTCGTCATCTACGAGCGGTCGCATTTCGCTGCAGAGCTGCTCGCGAAGTTCGCGTCGCCGCTTCCGCTTTCCGCTTCAGCCTGTCGCGCTCCGGACGCAAACCGCCGCGTCCGGACGACGAACGACGACTACGGGCCCGGAGGCGACAGTGGGACGCGCCGACCATGACGCTAGCCGTCCGGCGCAGAAAACGCGCCTTCAGTTCGACCGCCGCCCCACTGCGCCCCGCTACGTCGCAGTCTGGCAACGACGCGCTTCGACGACGACGAGAGAGAGAGCGCGCGCTCTCGGTCGAAGCGGGAGGAACTCTCTCCGGCCGCCGCGCGAGCGCGCGCCAGCTCGCGGAGCGGCGCGCTGCAGAGAGCTACATCGACGTGGCCGCTGCGCATCGCAGAGCGCCAGCCGTCGACCAGCGCGAGCGCCCAAGCGCCTGCGCCCGCTGGTCGGATCGCCGGAGCTCTCTGAGCGAGTATATAAATATTATATATTGCGATTTGGGCTCGTCGAAAGAACGCTGAATCGCGTCCGCTAGCGCGAACAAGAGTGGGCTGGCAGCGAGCGACGACGAAGCCTTTCAGCAGGGCTACAGCCCTGATCTCCGTTCGATGCAGCAAGTACTCTCTGGAATTTTGCTCATAATTTCCGCGCGTTTCCTCCGAAGCGCATTCCCTCGAGCAGGAACCGAAAAGGGCGAGAAAATGTACGACCTTGCCGAAGTTTAGCTGCCCTCTTAGTAAGGGCAACTTGTCTGAGGATTCCGCAGATTCGCGCAGCTGTCTCCTCGTAGTTAGGATCCCGACGTTTATCGACGCGCGAGGAGCACAATAATTTCGCACCGCCGACCATAGAAAGCAACGCCCGCCTCTTGGCTTCTTTCCGACGCCTCAGACGCCACCTGATGGCGACTCTGATGTCATCGAGTCGGCAGCTGGGTCGAGCCGGCAGCTGGATCGAGCCAGTAGCTGGATCGAGCAGGCAGCTGGATCGAGCAGGCAGCTGGATCGAGCAGGCAGCTGGATCGAGCAGGCAGCTGGATCGAGCAGGCAGCTGGATCGAGCAGGCAGCTGGATCGAGCAGGCAGCTGGATCGAGCAGGCAGCTGGATCGAGCAGGCAGCTGGATCGAGCAGGCAGCTGGATCGAGCCGGCAGCTGGATCGAGCAGGCAGCTGGATCGAGCCAGCAGCTGGATCGAGCCGGCAGCTGGATCGACGAGCGCCTGAAGTGGGAAAGTTAGAAAGCGCTAGATGGACGGGCACGTCGCGTCGTTGGCTACCGTAGATAAAAGTCGCGATCTTCTCGGGCCGAAGCGAGCGTCACGCCCGACTTGCCCACGTTTATGGAACGTGCACAGCTTGGGCCGTTTGTATTTATGGCTACGCTTCCGGAGGCAGAGCCGGTTGTCACTTTCGTGTGAGCTGACGAAAACCAGACATACAATAAAAAGGGCCGTCCGGAGTCAGGGTCGGTTTATTCATCTGCCATCGACGCCGCCGCGCGCAATGACCACTGCACTGAGAGGCTCAGCGGCTGGCCGCTCGCTCAGCTTCCGCTGCGGCGGCGGCGGGGGGGGGGCGGCGGCGGCGACGGGGAGGGACGGCGGCGGCGGCGGCGGCGGGGGGGGCGGGGGGGGGGCGGTGGGGGGGGGCGGCGGCGGCGCCGCCGATGGGCTAGCGCCGCCGTCCTTTGGGCTCCAATCGACGCCGAACTTTCCTCTCCTGCCTACCTCAACCCTGCCCCCCCCCGCGCCGCCGATCGTCTGCGACTAGGCGCAAGCGTACGGTGGCTTGCCGTAGCCAAGAGACGCGCGTGCGTTTAAAAGCCTACGCGAAATGACCGCATTCGCGGCTTTCGCGGGGGGGGGGCACTCAAATGGAAGCCGCGGAGTCAATTACCCGCCGCCCGGCGTCCGCCAGGATAAGTACGGCTTTTGGAATCGATCTTTTGGGTCGATGGCGGAACGCGCCAAACGGCCAGCACGCCGCACGCGCTCGCGCTTTCGGCGTGCAGCAATTCAGAAAGAGTCGCTTGGGGCTCGCTGTCAACCCGATGCCAACATCGGTTCATGCCGGCCGCGCCTCATCGTTTTACGCCCATAGCCGGGAGATGTTTGATAGCGAAGTGCTATAACTTAACCTTGACTGAGCTTGACTGTAAGTCGCATGAGTGAGACACGGTACAGCCTTTTTTCCTTAGCCTGCAGGCCCAGCAAGCCGACGTGAGACGCGCTTTTTCTCTGCGTGAACCCAGTTTACTTGAAAAACAACTGGACGGTCGCGATCAAAAGGAGCTGCAGACGCGCGGTTGCCTTAATTTTAAAGACGCTGTGGCGGGTAAGGAATAATTTATTATAGGCTAGCAGTGTCCACAGTATTCCAATTCAACCTTCATGAAAACTACCATTTGCTATCGTGAAGCCGCTGTTTCGAACACCTATAGAGGGGCTTCTCCTGCTAATTAAAGTTATTGCTAAATTGTGAAGCTAGTTTGAATACGAGTATTTGCGATCGCCGGTTAGCTGGCCACTTTCCTTCCTGGCGACCGAGCGTCTGTCGCGACGGCGGAGGACATCTTTATTTGGAGATCGCCTGCAATTGAATGGAAATAGCATAGGTTGCTTCCCCCGCCAAGCAGGTCTCAAGAGACTGTCGCTCGACAGACATCCGCAGACGAGACATTCTGGTGAGGCCGACACCTTCGCTATCGTCGCCTAGCCGCCCGTGCTGTGCAGACCAGCGGTCGGATGAAAATTAGCGTAAGCCAAGGTATTACGCGCTTCGTACTACGTTTCGCGCCGATTTGGCCTAGCGGTTAAGGTGCTCGTCCCAAATAAGGTTTAGGTGAATGTATTTGCCGACCGAAGTCGTGGGCTCGAGCCCCGCGGCGCGAAGCGTGTGCGAATGTGAAGCGCCTGAATAGAGATTAAATTCTCTTGGAGCGCTGTACGAGTGAATCTTATTGTATATTACGAGTGCTCACTGCCTGTGGATTCGCTTCGCTGAGTCATAGTAAAAGTAGTCAGAGTATGGCCAAGGAAGGCAACGCTGCACCATCCGCGCACGACGTCAGTGAAGCCGCGCCATTTGCCGCTGCCGCGCGCACGGCCATGACAAGCGAGCGGCGGGCAGCAAAACGCCGGAAGTGACGATCCGGCCTTTAATTGATGGTTACACTGGGTGTGCCGGTTGACGCCAGTGGCGCCCGCAGGCGTCAACCGGCAGCCGCGAGATACGCAGCGCCGGCCGGGGGCGGGCGGGCCGGGGGGGGGCTGGGAAATACACAGTTGGGGAGCGTTAGCACTGCTAGACTGCATTGATGCTCTATTGGGGCTGCAACTTGAGCAGCATTTCCGCGCGCGCGAGTCTCCAGCTGAAACACTCGCCCGGAGGAGCGAGCTAGCGGCGCCCTCTAGGCGCGGGCGGCCGTCGCGCGCGGACGCTGTCACTTGACGCCCGGCGCGTCGGTCGTTTCGGCTCCGTTCGGTTCGTCGCGCAGCGTCGACGAGGCGGGCGAGAGGTCTCAAGCGCGCGAGTCCGCTGCCCTCGCTGCCGCTCCAGCCGTGCCTAGCGTCTCTCAGAAAGCGTCGTTCAAGCGGCGCTAGCCGGACTTTTCGGCGGCCTCTTGCGCGACTTCTTCGGCGACAGCGCTCTCCGACCTCGCTTTCGGCGAGGCTGGCTTCTGCTCTTCTCTTCCGCTCGGCTGGTCCGCCTGCTGCGGCTGCTCGCTGTCGGACGCTTGCTTTTGCTTTGAGGCTGCCGCACCGGGCGAAGCAGGTTCATTGGCCTTGCCGCTCTGCAAAAATACGCAGCCAAGCGAGACTGTCAGCGCAGCACCCACTGTTGTTTCGGTCCGCCCACGCCAGCGCGGTATGAGCTCGACGCCTAGTCGCACCATAATAGTAGTAATAATAAGAATGGGATATCTGTGCATCTAATTGCGTGCACTTGACATGTGAAGCAAAGGAGGCGTGTCATTTGGCGTCGTCGTTTCAACGTGCACGGCGTCACCGCGCATAAGCACAAAAGGACAATGCACGAGTACGAAGCACATGCTGCACGGATCGGGTGCGTTTTGAGCGTCTTCTTAAATGCCTCTAAGTCAAGGGACGTCTCGATGTCGTTCAGGATTCATTTCCGAGCTGCGAGTGAGCTTACAAACTGAGGGCACTGTCTCCAGAGAATTTTAGGTTGGCACAGGAAGCGAAGCTACACGACATCACGAGTCAGACGAGTGATCGGTACGATACCTAGCCCGATCAATGCCTAGCCCGATCGATGCCTAGCCCGATCGATGCCTAGCCCGATCGATGCCTAGCCCGATCGATGCCTAACCCGATCGATGCCTAGCCCGATCGATGCCTAGCCCAATCGATGCCTAGCCCGATCGATGCATAGCCCGATCAATACCTAGCCCGATCGATGCCTAGCCCGATCGATGCCTATCCCGATCGATGCATAGCCCGATCGATGCCTAGCCCGATCGATGCCTAGCCCGATCGATGCCTAGCCCGATCGATGCCTAGCCCGATGAGGAAGTGCTCCGGATAGGTATGCTGGAGCAAGAGATCGAAGAGACCTAAAAGAAGAGAGTGACAGGACCTTGAAGTAGATACACCGTACTTGATGGATAGCCAGTGCTGGTCGGTGAGAGGTGTTGCAATGTGGCAGCTGCGACTTTCGCGACAGACTTGCACGACAGCTGCAGGGTTGGCGCAAAATTTGAGAAGCCGAAAAAGCGAGGAGGGTAAAATTCCATTCGCAGAAAGCCACAATGAATTGTTGTCACTCGATTTCGTTCACTGATCCAGGACGACTTGGAAATAGCAATTACTTTCGCTGCCTCACCGGTGCGGATCTGTGCGGATCGTTGAGAGCTCTTCTCGCGAGCACGCGCGAAAAACTCGCTTTTCAGCGCTCGCTTACCTTGGAGACCCACCAATCTCGTGGAAAGGCGGAAATATTATCCATAAACTTGAGGTTGCTGCCCCAGTCCCTGCGCCACTTGCTCTGATCGTACTCGGGCTTTCTGTTGAGAATGCGCTGCAGCACGGCCTGGTTCTCGCGAGTGACCCTCAGAAGCTCTCGCCTCCTCTTCTCGCGATTAAGACTGTAATTATATAGCAGAGTAAGCCATCTCGTATTCAGCATATACACTATACTTATGCATGTACCTGCACTGCCAACAGTGGAACCTGATCGCCTGCACATTTGCGCCGCCGGCCGCAAAGCAGCACGCTCTCTCCTTCGCACCATTCGCTCATTCTGCCGGAAACCGATCTGCCTACAGGCTACACATTTCGAGCCCGAGCAAGGGCTGTAGCTGTTTTGGTATCTCTGATTGGCGTTTTCACGATTTGTAAAAACACCCGTCCGAATTATCTGTCGTCTGCACGGAGTGGCCCCCCCCGCCAACCTTCCAATGTTATATGGCTGCTGAGCGGTGCGTGCGCCTCTAAAGGACGTGCGATCCAACTTCAAAGGGTATCGCGTTACATCACAGGAATCTGCATTCCAGAGATGCTTTGGAATAGAGTAAGACACGAGAGCTGCTTTTTCTAGACTCAGACTTGCATGTACGCAACAGCAGCAGCGACGGCTTCGGCACGAGGATTCGACTACTGCGAAGCACGATTTCTTAGAGAGAGCGCGTGCCATCTATCGGCAAATCTACGCTCGTCAAAGCGCGTCGATTTGCGTTGCAATAGGTCAGCGAGTAGGCGAGCCATTCAAAGGCTCGCCGCTAGGCGCGGTATTCGCACCGAAAATCTCTCAGCACTCTGAGCGGCTGTCGCTCGAGGCGTCGTCTTTAACTCTCACCTTTTGTAGTCGTAGTTGTTCCTGTTATCCACGCGTCCCTTTGTTCTCATTATGAACGACATCTTCTCCAGGAGTATCCTGTTGTCACGCTCGATCATTGCCAACCTCTCCTCTTCAAGCTGAAACCGGATATCGCCCGTGTATAGCATCGGCATCGGCGACGCCACCCGAAGCGAAAAACGCGCAAGGAGGCGTGCGCGCGTCCGTCAAACGTCGGCAGACGACAGAGCTGCAGCTTTTTACCTGCAGCTTTTTCAGCTTCATGTGCAGATGCATGTACGTCTGCGGCGCTTTGGTGTCGACCATGGGTGCAGCTTCGCGAACCTGCCAACGTAACGTAACGTAATGTCCTGTATCTCCGTCTGTAACTCCGCAAAGTCGTATAGACTGTGCGCGGGTGTTACGCGGGAGAGCTTTGCCTAGCGCACTCGCAGCTTAAGCGGCTTTCGGTACGAGCATTCGGTAGCCAACGGACGCGTAGATGGCCGATCCTCGACGAGAGGCTCGGCGGCCCCGCGGAGAAAGGCTCGATGGCGGACACTACTTTTGCAGCATACAATGCGCTCTCTTTTTTAGAAGTCTGAGCGACGGCTTCAGTAAACGCACAAGAGATACAATTGCAAGCATTCACTCCGCACTAGAACTGCACCGGACGTATTGGTGAGGACGAGGTTTTTGCGTCAACAAGTCTTGCCGGAGCGGCCGAGAGCAGCAATAGCATTTAATAGTTCTGTGGTTTTTGTTTATGTAGACCGCAGTCGGTGACAGCGCCTAAATGTTGTTATCTGCCAGTACTAGGCTGGGTGGCCCTCCCGGCCACCGGTTAGGCAATCGGAGCGCAGCTAGGCGTCGGCAACGGCGCCAACGAATGAGAGCGAAGCGTTCCGGTACCGCAGAGGACAGAAGCGGGCGACGTTTGCGGCGGGCAGTAGTGCTTCCGCCGGCTGTGAGTGTGGAGGAAATAAACTGGTGGTGTTCCTCGTTGGCTAGCGTGCTGTGCCGCTCGCGACGACAAGTTAGACTACAAGTTCAGACATTAACTCGTACTATAAAAGGCGGTATTCAAGAATTGCAGTGCCCCTCCACATGCGACAGTTAGGTGGCACTCTTTCTTAAGATTCAAAAGACGGCGGCCAGTAGCGGCGGTAGATGGGCGGGCAGACATTTCTGCTCGATAGCATCGCCAGTGTAACTTCTAGCTGCCCTAGCCACTACTGGCAAATTGCATTACGCTCTGTCAGTTCTTAATGGTTTCATTCATAAGAGAGGGGCTTCATTATTGATATTTTTTGCTCTCAGACCGTTGAGGCCGACTGGGGAGCGAAGGCCCCCCATGAGTCCATTAATTCAGTCAATGAGCTTCTGAGCGAGCGCTCTCAAATTGAAAATAAGCCCGCGCTGGCTGCTGCTGCGCAGAGCAGCCAGCGCGCCCGTCGCGTCGTCGCTGCTCTTGTCTCTCTCGTTGCTCGACAGTGAGCTGCGAGAGCTTCCGGTCAAACAATTAACAGTGCAAACTTGGCATCGCCGACTCCGTGCTGCCTCTGCACCATCTATCTATCCCTCTTTACTGCGCGACACATCGGTGCCTAGCCGGCTGCCGATGGCGCTGCTGCGAATAAAACGAAGATTAATACGCTGCGGTGGCCACCTCACGGCCTCAAGTTCCTTCACACATTCGGCGTTTTCATCTCCGTTTGAAGAATGCTGTGAATAGATCGTTTTCCTCAACAGTGTACAGAGCTTGGAACATTACTTGACCGTGCTGGCGCACCTATGGCTGACACCGCCGTTGTTGCATATCGTGGATATGAATGTGCACTGAATATGCAGCTCCATTTTTAAAGCCGAGCTCGCACTCGTGAGGCGACATCAGTCAACGGCGCGGCATATCTCTGCCGCGTCGGGCTTGACGAGGCCGATGGAAGAGCTCCGATTGTCCCTCGGGAGCCGCCACCGCCGCCGCCCCCCCCCCCGCCGCTGCCGCAGCCGCCCGCCGCAGCTAAATCCTCTGCTAACAAGAAGAGCCTATGAAAACTATAACCGCCAGCTTTTGCTTGGCCAGACAACTGAGCATTCGTCACGAGCTGGCAGCAGGTCAATGCGGGACGGATGCGTCGCGCGGCACCAGCGCCGCTTCGCGTACGAGTCGATAAGCTGAATAAATGCGTTCGCGGCGGCGAGCGCAATTTATCCAGCTCGCCGTAAGCGCCAGTGCTGCTCGCACGTCGAATAGCCTTCGTTACTCTCAATTCATGGGTGGCGCTGGCACTCGCTGACGTCGGCGCTCGCGCTCGCTCTCGTGCGTCATCGGCTAGTCACGCGGTCGCTACCTTGGCGCGCGCGCAGCTCATAAAAGACGCCGCGATTGCTACCCAGAATGCCTCTGGAGGGCAGCCGCTTTTGCCCGCTGAGGCATCACTATCTAAGGGGGAAAAAGTAGGTTAGCCAATTCGCCAGCCTCATTTGTACACAGCGCAGAAGAGCCTCGACGGGGCTGTCGCGGCCGCCTGCAGTGAGCTACAGAGGATCGCCCACTGCACGACTCGAACCCATGACCTGTGCCTTGACGAGCGAGCACTTTACCCCAGGGCTACGACAAAAAGGTCACCCGCACTGCGCAAGCGGGCCGCCGTGCGGAGGTGGCGCCGAAAGATAGCATTTTCACCTTGGCTCGTTTGAGTGCTGCAATGTGACCGGTTTAAACGCATCGCCAGCGGCGGACTACCGGGCTGAGGTGTGTCTACTTCTTTTCGAAGTATCGGCACTTCGAGAACTTTTTTTAACGGGTCTTGATCACAAACGTGAATGCAAAGCAAGCTCGCGCCTAAAGCCTTCTTAAAGTTCTTCTTTCTTGGCGAGTTATTTTGAAGCTGCATTTGCACCGTGCATTCGTGGCCGCGTCCGCCGTGCTGCGCTATCTCTGGCGAATCAGCGAAGACCCTCGAGGCGCTCGAGAAGCGTAAGAACACGTGCTAGGCAGCGGCCACTATTGGTCCCCTGGACGATGGTGTGCGACGTAAGCATGGGTCATAGGTCAAATCCCTTTCGAACGCTCGCAGACTTCGCGTAAATGCGGACGGATCCATGCGAGCCGGCGGCTTCAGTCGCAAGCGAACGGCCACAGCGTCAACGTGCTGCCACCCACGCGACTTCCTCGTCGGCCAGCTTCGCCGCGCGTCGTACAGCTTCGGCAACAGTGACATTGCCTGAGATCGGAGGATTCAAGTTGATTGCTCAACAGCGAGCTCAGCGATGCTTTTTTCAACTCTTCGAAGGAAAATCCGTCGGCAGGAGCGCCGCGCTGCGTTTTCGCTTTTTTGACGTTCGCGAAGCAGCGCAGTAATGACAGCAGGTAGCGGAGACATTTTGACTCGATCGGAAGCGGGTGAAAATTTCACTCTTCCAAAAGCGAAAAGTGGAGGCCTCTCTGCGGTCATTTGAAAGTCTCCAAGGCCCGGAAGTGAAGTCTCATAACTCGGGACTTGAACTTTTATCAGTGCCAATCTCTCGCTACTTGTCTAATCTTATGGCATCTTGTGGTATAATATAACTCATTTATATAGCGCCGCAAGAGAACTTAATCTCTATTCAGGCGCTTCACATATGCCTCGGGGCTCGAGCCCCCGACCTCAGTCAGACCTTGGTCGGGGCGAGCACCTTAACCGCTAGACCAAACCAGCTCGGCGTATGGTATCAATGGGACCTTCTTGTTTTTATTGTGCTTAGTACTAGCTTGACGTCGCAAACGGCGAACCGCTGGCAGCGCATGCAATTCAGCGATGTTCAGATGGCCAAAGAGGCGCGTGAATAGCGCTATCTCTACTAATTTTTAAAGCGAGACAATCGGTCACGCCGCAAGGTGGCACACGTGCGGCACGAGGCAAGGTGGCACACTTCCGTCAGGCGGCAAGATGGCACAGCATTGTCTTCCGTGATGGAACTACTATGACTCAGCGAAGCGAGTTTGCAGTCCACTGTCTCACAGGCAGGGAGATACCCCTAGCTATCAGGACAATTGTCTGCCAACGCTTTAGAGCATATATATAGCGCAGGGCGTTGAGCATGCGCTCGCTCGTCCGCGAGCTCACGCCCACATAGGTGGGCACTCGCATAGTGTGCACGCGCGCGCGGTCCGAGTTCTTGGCACGCTGACGAGAACGCCGCACTCAGGCCGCACTTTGAATGTCAGCAAATGATGCCGCGTATGCATACTACGGTGGCCACGGAGCCTGAAACGAAGAGGCCACCACTTTTCACCAACCTGCACTGGCTACCAGTCAGGCAACGGATCGACTTCAAAGTTTTGTCGCTCACTTTTAGGTCACTTCATTCTTTGGCTCCAGCCTATCTCTCAAATCTACTCCCCGACCTAGCCAAGCATCGTACCACCCGCTTTTCGGAATCCAACAGTCTACCAATACCTCGTTCTAACCTCAAATCCTTTGGAGGCCGTGCATTTAGTTCGTATGCTCCCAAAGCCTGAAACTCCCTCCCAACTTTCGTCAGAACACCCCCTGACTTGACCACATTTAAAAAGAACTTTAAAACACACCTATTTAGGACGGCATTTGGTGGGTCCCTGTGATTCGTCCTTCATGTGCTTGTGCGTGCTGACACTGTTCATGCTGCCACTGGCCACATTTGCATGCTGACCCTATGCATGACACCCCCTAACCACGTTGTTCGTGGTGTTTATCACGCATGGTATTACTCACGATTGGGTCGCGTTTCTCTTTGCAGTGGTTGTGGAGCGCCTAGAAAGAGATTGAGTTCTCTGAGGGCGCTTCATCAAGTGCATTATTATTATTGTTGTTGTTATTACGAAAGACTTCCACGTTTCGCATTGTCAAAGTCGCTACGTGCGATCCACTTTAGGCGTACGTGCTGTGCTGCTGCATGCGGCGGGCCTGGCGAGGTGCACGCCGGCCACCTCGCTGGCCGGCGTGCACCGGCACCACGAGGAATGCGCACCGACCTGACGCTTTCCTAGAGAGCGGCGCGGCACGAAACTCTGCTCGCACGTGCAAACGCGAAAGCCGCAGGCAACGCGTCTTGCAAGCTAACTTGACCACGTTTCCTTTGGCTAGAGCAGCCGCTGAAAGACGCCTTCTGACGCTGCTTGATCTGCCTCCTCGTCGTAAGAGCGTCAAGCGAACTTAGCCGCGGTATTGAAGTCTAACGCAGAGCACCGAGCTCGCCATTATTCGGGGCCATTTCAACTTGGTCGAACGCATAGGATCGATTAGCCGCAAAGTACCAAGAACTCCAAAGAAATTTCGGCGCATGACTCGATGAGCTACGTGAGAAACTTTAAAAGAATATTCCTGTAATTCGTTTCGTCGTCACTGTTCGCTAGCTCGGTGTGCAGGCAGTGCTGCGGCGATCGCTACGCCGCCACTCGACGACAGAGTTTCGCCCTATCTTCTCCAGCACACGCTGCCCCATGTCTTCAATGTTATCGCAAAATATTAATTTGAATTCGTCGTCTATATTAGCGGTGACTAAGCTTTACGTTCTCACACACCTGCAAATATGACGCTTCGCTGTACGGTACTGCGATGGCAGGTCGCACTGGCACCCGCGGCACTGCTAGCTTACCTTTTTTCTATGCTCGTTATAGTATGTATTGTCCCATTTTTGCTGCAATAACTTGTTGTGCGTCGGAAGTATACTCTGGTAAGATCTGTGCATCTTAATTGTCGCTTCGTCGAGGTCTGACCGCGGGAGATATCGCCTAGCGATGGGGGCACTAAGCGGTGTACGGTGCCTAGCAACCCACAGTAGGGTGCTCGCGCTCTCTCGCGATAGGCCGGGCATTCTTAGAGCTCTTTTGCGAGTGAGATACCAAAGACATTCAATGCCGTAGAATGAGCCGCGAAGGCGCTGTTGAACAGTTTTGCACGATTACAGGTAAACGGAACACATTCTGTACGCAGCGCAAATCGTCTTAGTTAAATCTATATAGCTTTATTTCTAAAAGATACGCATACGGATTCTGAGATACGCCATTTATCAGCACCAGAGAATTCGACGAATTCTCGCCGTTTCATGCTCTTCTTTACTGTAGAACGTCCCGTTTCTCGCGTACCCACCATTGCCGCCGCTCGCGCTGCGGGGCAGGCTTTTTGCTCGGTATTGCTTAGCGCTCCTGAAGCACTTGAGCAGACCCTACTTCTTCAGTCCACTAGCCTTCATTCGAAAGCATGGTACTATGTATGGTATGCTGAGCTTTGGACTGTGAGTGTTAGCAGCAGTTCCAGTGACTTCGGTTATAATAATAGTAATAATTCATTTGATAATTCGCCCTCAGAGAACTAAATGTCTTTCTAGGCGCATTACAATCGCTGTAAAGGAAGCACGATCGAATGGTTAGTGGTAGATGGTGTGATGGTTGGTTATAGTGTGATGGTTAGTTTGGGTGTGATGGTTGGTTATGGTGTGCTGATGCTTTGGACTGTGAATGTTGGCAGCATTTCCTGTAATTTTGGTTGTGGATGGTCAGCGAACCAACCACTAGTGTGTGTGTGTGTGTGTGTGTGTGTGTGTGTGTGTGTATGCTTGTGTGCCTTAAGAGGTAGGGCACTTTTCCGAGAAGGTGCTGCCGCGATGGCGTTTCCATATGCTTCCAAGGAATCAGTCTTTCTGTTGTATATGATAAAGAGTGCCCGATACTCAGCACCGCAGCTACCTACCGTCTTCGTGCCACGAAATGCACCTATTTATTACAGTATTCAGTGGCTCCTTCCCCGTGATTCATCGCTTATATGCTTATGAGTGCTGACACTGTTGCATGCTGCCACTAACCATACTTCATGCTGATCCTGTGCATGTCACCCCTAACCATGTTATTCTCGTTGTTTATTGAGCGCGCTACCGCTAACCATTCGATCGTGTTTCCTTTGCAGCAATTGTAAAGCGCCTAGAAAGAGATTGAGTTCACCGAGGGCACTTTATCAAGTGTGTTATTATTATTATGTGCTGCTGGATCAATCAACGTTTGGCCCTATAGTTATTGCAGGCTTTCAACTCTGCCCCTGTGTAATAGATGTAATACCCAGTCGAAAGTGAAAGCGGTTTCGCTCGCTTCGTTCAGAGGGAGTAAGAGAATATCCGTGGCACTGCCACGCGTCACGAGCAGCATCGGCGAGATTCTCTCTTGGCTCGTGACCCCCCCCCCTGCCCTCTGAAGCCAAGCGCTGCCCAGCCAGCTCGGCATGGACGGCAGCAATATCTCGCAGCCACTGTCATCGGCACTCGTCCCTCGTGAAGCAGGGGCCGGGCGTAGATGGATTTGGTCCGTGCTTGCACTCGCGCCGAGTCCGACGCGTCATCGTCGTCTCTTCCGCCAGGCGCCTCAGAGGATGCTGCTCGGCAGACGCTCGATGCTTGTGACTGGCAGCTGGACGTGGCCATCAATGTCTATGTGGACGGCGAGAGCGTGAGCACCGGCGTCAACACTGGCAGCCGCGAGCTGCCACCGTCCTTCGTTGCTCCGTTTGCTACGTCAGCAGCGGCGGCCGCGGCTTCGGCCTCCAGCGATCGAGGCGCTGCTGCTGCTGCTGACGGTGCTGATGCTCGGGCTTTCTACCACCGCAGGTCAGCAGGTGCCAGTGGCACGCGGCCAGCAGAGGTCGAGGCTCGCGCGCGGTGGCGAAGCGCGCGACACAGATCGTTGCTAGCTCAAAGTGGCAATGGGAGCCACCGGTCATGACGAAGGGCGTGCGGTGTCGACTACGCCGCGGCAGCCGGCCGGCCAGTGGTGAACGAACGAGAGACGCTTCCTCTGCGAGTAGGCTTTCTAATTTCCGAGTTTCACCCTTGTTTTCCCGATGGCTCGTCATTCTATTTGAGAAGGTTTGCTTTCGTCCATTGGTAAATGTCAGCAGAACATGCTGCAACGGAGTCGTTGAGAGTTCGATGCGCGAGAAGACAGGAAAGGATCAGAGCACAGACAGGTAGACAGCTGTGCATCATCTGCATAATAATGAAAGCTTAGATTGTGCTTCGAGATTGCATTGGCAAGAGGGAGAATGTAAACTGTGGAAAGGAGTGGACCAAACACGGGTCTCTAGGGTATCTTGAACTGTAAAAGCTGCTCGGATAATTTATGTCAATCCTTCATAATCTCACGTTGAGGTGCTATCGCCGCGACCAAGGTCTGGCTGAGGTCGTGGACTCGAGCCCCGAGGCATATGTGAAGCGCCTGAATAGAGATTGAGTTCCCTTAGGGCGCTATACAAATGAATTATATATATTTTTATTATATGTTGAGATGAGACTTTAATTAATATAGTGCATTGCCAGGGATGCCCAGGAGAGATGATTAGCCGGCAAGAAGGTCTTCTTAATCAGTGGTAGCAAATGCTGCCAAGAGATACAGCACAACTAGTGAAGATATTCTGCCTAACTCAGAATTCCTGAGAAGTCATTTATTATTTTTGCAACAGTTTTACCGCATGGACTCATTTTTTTCTAAAAACCTGTCCAACTTGCTAATTTATAAGTTTTTGTATACAAACTTATCTGGTCGGCCACCACTTGTGGCCATCTTTGCTTTGGTAGGAACAGCAACAGGATGCACCTCGTGGATGTTGCTGGAGTTATCTTGCTATAGAGCTGACTTTAATGAGTAGCTTAAGAAGTACTTGGATCTCAGAATGCACACAGTAGCTGCTACACAGAGTACGAACCCGTCTGGTACTGTGTGAACCGTGACCGTGGTGTGGTGGGTGCTGCTCGGTCATTGGGTACTTGCAGCCTTGCACTGACTAGACATCGGTGCCTCTGTTGTGGCACTTGCCTCGGAGCTTATGCTTCCTGTGCCTCGCTGGCAGATGCCGTTTGGTAGCTTTGTAATGCCCCTGTATAATGCCGCCGCAAGGTCGATGCTTTTTCCTCAGACTGCCGTGCACAGATTGATATGGATTCGCTGTCCACAGAGCTTGCTCACCGTAGTGCACACTGTTGTAAGCTGGGATCTGCCTTTCTTTTGTACTTGTAGTGATGAGGAAGTTCGAGCTCCGATACCCCAGAAGACCGAGACAATGGTCACCGGGCATGCATACGGTATGTCCTTGTAGGCTCGTATCATTGGCAAAGCCAGTGACCGAGACAATTGCCAAAACCACTGCTGACTTGCTCGTTACCATTACTTCGGAGTGCATGTGCGCTCCTCTTTGGTCTGACCCTGTAGCCCATCCGACCAGCATGAGGGTCTTGCCGTGGTCGGATAGGTCCTAGCAGGAGCCTCGTGATCGGCATTCGTTCGATGATGCTTCGTGTGCCAAAGAGATGCTCCGGGGGTTCACCGGCTTGCCCATGTTTTAAGGCATTGTCGTAGCAAAGGCCTCTTGAAGATTGCTCAAAGCATTCGAAGATCCTTGTATCTTTCTCCTTTATCGGTCACAAGCTTCTCCTGAAGACGTGTGACTGTAGCCACTCTCTCTCTCTCTCTCTCTCTCTCTCTCTCTCTCTCTCTCTCTCTCTCTCTCTCTCTCTCTCTCTCGACAACCGTCACCTGCTGCTTGCAGTTGACTTACATTAATATTGGTGCTGCAATTAACATTTCGTGGTGCAGTAAATAATTAATCAGAGTTTTGTGCTCGACAAGTAACCGATTTGCATTTCTACTCAAGTTCAACTGGTTGGGCTTCATGTGCCCCGAGGAAGGGTCGATAGTACTGTCTCCACCGGTAGTACTGCCTGCACCTGTGATGATTCGAGTTCCTTCAACCGGTGAGGGTGGCTGTGTGAAAGTTAGAGTCGTTTCCTGGTGAAGTGTTGGGCTTCTTCTACTATGATCACTACCAATTATGCACTTGCATGCATTTACACCCTTCTTGCGAATGAATCGAGATTGTACTGTGATTGCTGGCAGCATTTAACAGCTAACGAAATACTCCCTTGGTGAGCCCTGGTACCACAGCGACCATTGTGTTGTATATGTGCATTGCGTGACCCCTAAAGGCCAGTCTTCCTCACTTGCTGCGCTAATCTCCATTTTGCAAATATCGTTTTGTTCTAAATGAATTTCGAGCATCATTTTTCTTTCGGATAATAATAATAATAATAATGCCCTTGATAAAGCGCCCTCAGATAAATCAATCTCTTCCTAGGTGCTTTACATTTGCTGCAAAGGGAACCGCGATTGAATCGTGAGTAATATCATGCTTGATAAACAACATGAATATCATGGTTAGGGGTGACATGCACAGGGTCATCATGCAAATGTGGTTAGTGGCAGCATGCACAGTGTCAGCATGCATAAGCACATCAAGGACGAATCACAGAAACCCACTAAATGCTGTCCTAAATAGATGTTTTTAAATTCTTTTTAAATGTGGTCAAATCAGGGGATGTTCTGACGCAGGTCGGGAGGGAGTTCCAAGCTTTGGGAGCATACGAACTAAATGCATGGTCTCCAAAGGATTTGAGGTTTGTACGAGGTATTTGTAGATTGTTGGATTCCGAAAAGTGGGTGGTACGCTGTTTGGCCTGGTGTGGGAGTAGATCTGAGAGATAGGCTGGAGCCAAAGAATGAAGTGACCTAAAAGTGAGCGACAAAACCTTGAAGTCAATCCGTTGCTTGACTGGTAGCCAGTGCAGGTCGGCGAGAAGTGGTGTGATGTGGCAACTGCGACGCTCACGACAGACAAGCCTAGCTGCAGAGTTTTGCACCAGCTGCAATCGCCTGATTGCACATGCTGGTAGATAGGCAAGAAGAGAGTTACAGGAGTCAAGATGGGATGTCACAAATGCCTGGACCAACTTAGATGTGGCATCCCTGTCTAAACAAGAACGAATTTTAGCAATGTTATGTAGCTGAAAGTAGGTAGATTTGACTGTGGAGCTGATGTGGCCGTCTAGTGAGAGGTCACTTTGGAACATTGCACCTAGATTTCGAGCTGATTCAACGGAAGATATGCTGGCACAGCCAATTTTGAGCGTCAGCCTTTCCCATTTCTGCATTACACTGGGTTTGTCCATAACTAGTAAGTTAGTTTTAGAACCGTTTAGTATTAGAAAATTTGCTGCCATCCATGTGCGGATTTATACTCACTGTGCTCACTCGCCTTAATCAAGTCATTGGTAGAAGCCTTAGCAATGATGAGAAGCACCATTACATCTTTGCTCGATATTTGAGACATTAGTCTGTTTAAAGCCTCGTGCTGACTCGAGGTGGTTTCATCACTTCTTAACAAGCTGTAAACTTTTGGGTCAACTCCTAGCAACCACACAATTTACAGTGACTAATTTTAACTAGGCGTTGCATATGGTGGTGCTGTTGCTTGCCCTTGCATCGGCTACGATCGTTTCAGGTACGAATCTAGCTAGCCGACGAAGGTCACGACCATGTGTCTTTAGAGACATAAGATGGGAAACTCGTAAGTGAATATCCGTGGAGAGTTGTCAACTGAGTGCTGTGTGGCATACTTCGAACCGCCCTTGTTGCTAATTGGATGCTTTTACAAATTAGTTTGCTACTCTCTTTACATAGCTGAGACCTGGGGGGATGCAGCAGGGGTAAACATGCTGGATGTGGTCTGAACAACTGCTATTTGTGGTCGTTAATTGATTCGCTAGCCTTTTTCAGCTTGGATTTCATGCCAGGTCTGGTTCATTGTCATGCACTGTCCATACTGGATTTGGATGTGCAGTGCACTTGTTTACCTGAGCTGGACTTGCAGCCATTGCTCTGATCGAGAGCCAAGGATTGCTTAAGTTTTTGTGACATAATAAGGGATTAGATTGCCTGATATCTCATATCTTGGTTGATCGTATGGCTCCCTCCCTAGTTTGTAGTCGGATCCTCTGGTTACTACTGGCAGGCATGCTGTCATTGGGTTTTCTGCAGCTTTCTATGGACCAAACCTAACTACTAAAGAGACAATTGCATGGGAATGTTCCCAGAAACCAAGCGTCCTCTGCAACCATAAAGACATCATCTCTAGGATAATTAGGAATTTGCTCAAGAATTGGATGCTCATCTCTCGAACGAAGTCGTCAAATCCTTCTAAGGCAAAAACCCTCACAAGAAGATGTCTGTGGAGGTTATAATAATAATAATAATAGTACATTTGTTATAGTTCCCGAAGTGAACTCAATCTCTTTCTAGGCACTTTACATTTGCTGCAAAGGAAGCATGATCGAATGGTGAGTGATGCCATGCTTGATAAACAGCATTAATAACAGGGTTAGATGTGACATGCACAGGAGCAGCATGCAAATATGGTTAGTGGCAGCATGCACAGTGTCATCACACATAAGCATACAAAGGACAAATCACACGAATCCACTAAATGCTGTGCTAAATATATGTTTTTAGTTTCTTTTTAAATGTGGTCAAGTTTTGGGATGTTGTGACGGAAGTTGGAAGTGAGTTACATGCGTTTCGAGCATACGAACTAGATGCACGGTCTCCAAAGGATTTGAGGTTCGTACGAGATATACACCTAAGCCATTTTGAATAGCAGCAGCCGTTGCACATACTCATACAGCGTGGAGCTCAGGACACATATTTCGAACTCGACATACTAATGAATGGTTATATCTGGCGAGATAGGCTAGTTTGAGCGGAGTAGTTCAGAAGCCACGTGACAGCTCATGGAAATCACGAGAACAAGTCGAGATATTTTATCGAAGGCTTTAGAACCACTTGAAATAATGGCAGGAATTGAAGGAATAACAAAGCTGATAATGACAGGCTTGATAGGGTGCAAAACACGACAAAAGAAAGTTTGCTATGAGGGAAGGCTCAAGCCTACCAGTTTCTCAGGCAAGACATCGAGATTGTGTGCGATGCTTGAATGTGCTTACTGGTATTCTAGAGAATTGTATTCTAGATTTTTAGCTCGATTGGCAGTACTTGAGCGTTTTATTGGCTCCCAGCCGGACTGAAGCCGGGACATGGGTTCTTTCTGCTAATTATTCTATGCCCAAGTACAACTAGCCACTATAACGGGACAAGTTATGGACGGTATGCCTAAATTAGCCCTAAGCCTTTTAAATTCCTTCAAACTGACATTTTTGGCCAGGATAGATTGTTGATAAATGACACATTCAGCTGAATCTGAAAAGTGAGGTTGCTTGAGAACCGATATTGTAAAGCCAACCCATTAAGCCGTATTTGTTTCTCTGGGGAAAGCCTGCAATGAGTCTGTCCCAGAATGGGCATGCTTCGTGAGAGGTCAAACTGTGGCACCGTATTAGGCTGGATACTGTACACTCAAATTGATAGAACTTATCAATACCGAAAAGTTTGGTTGTGTACATCGTGAGGAAGGTAATGGAGAATTGTAGCCCTGAAAATGCCTCAACTGGCCCCACACTACCTCTATTGAAAACATCACCATAGAGCCTAGAGTTGTGGATGAGGTTCAAAGCGGTTTTGCTCCATCGAAAGCTCATGCAGGCCATTTCTGGACAGCAAGTTAGCATTCACACCGGTAGATGGCGATTAAATTATTCTCAAGTCGTTGTAAGAGAAAATCGCATCTGTCGTCGAAGAGTATGTTATGACGTTTCCAGTGCAATTGCAACAAGCTTGGAGTAGCATAGTGGCTGATGTTTGCACGAGTTCGATCAGCTATGCCTGGGCGAGTCCTGTCGATCACTGCAAATACTTGTAGGTGAAAATCGTATTAGCTCAATATACACTGGTTGTGGTACATGATAATTGTGTCAACGTATTGCTTTGGCTTATTTCAACCAATGCACTTACTTAGGTCACAACAGCATTCGATATTTACTCAAAATGCAGGTGGATAGATGGCCATCGTGGTGGCTGCCCCAGCTGCCCTCCTACTTTAGGGTTGAGTGTAGTGGTGCTGATGAGTTGCAGAGTAAAGTGGAGGTGCAACTAGCTAACTCTTGGTTTCCATTCAGCTCGCCCAGCAGCAGCAGTGTGGTGCTTGTTGTTTGTTTATACGCCCCTGGGCACGCTTTTGCATTTTTGCATTGCCTGGCCGACAGCCGAACCTGTTTCCTGTAGAAGAGCAAGAGGAGCGTCTAATCTCCGGCGGTGCACCTGAGGCTGCACCCAAGCGGCCGTGCACGCAGCGGCTGGAAGCCATGTTCAAGCCACCGACGGAGCTTCTTTTCAACGGCAGCTATGAGGAGGCAAGCAGAGCATGATTTGTGGCATTCGCGCTCACCGTTTCATTTGTTGTCCTTGCTTTGAGCGGCATGATCAGAACGGTGGATCTCAACTTTCAGTTTTTTCGTGTCATAGGCTAAGGCTTTTGCAGCCATTCGCAAGCTATGGCTGCTGCTCGACGTGCAAAATCAACTGGAATTCGGCTGCCTGACGCTTAACCGCGATCTGTGGTCACGCGATCGCGTTAAAGCCTTGGTGCGGAAGCACTGTGTGATGGTGCAGGTAGGTGATGAGCTCGTTGTGTTCACGGGCCCTACCGGCATGTGTCTGTCTTGTGAGCTTAGCGGACGATTCGCCCCGGCTCAAGTTAACCATTCTTTGTCTTGCCCTTGCGCGCATGCTTTTAAGATAAAGTTGCCCTTTTATGTGTCAGATGGCCATGTTGAGAGCCGAAATTGTATTGAGAAAGGATCGCTTAGAAATGATAGTTGTGTACTATATTACTCAGTGTCAGCAACTTGTTACATACTGACACTATTCCTAGGTTGTATCAATTATTGCATTGTGTTCGTGTGCAGTTTCTGGATAATGTAATTACTTCTTGCGGCTGTAGGGTCTGCCTCTTATCTAAAATGTGATGCCTATTTAGGCAACTGTTTGCATGCTATGACGTGTGTAGGGAAGTTTGTTTGGGCAAACAGAAGCAGCTCTTACAGCTGCAAACTCAAGCACTTCAGCCGATGTGTGCTTGGATGAGGTGAATGAGGACAGCTAGTGCTAGCATGCCTGAACATCCGACTTGCAGCAGCTGCAACTGCACGGGCCTGGCTGGCCATCCCGTGGCTTCTGCCTCGATGAGAGAGAGAGAGAGAGAGAGAGAGAGAGAGAGAGAGAGAGAGAGAGAGAGAGAGAGAGAGAGAGAGAGAGAGAGCTTTGCCTGCTGGCAGCTAGTACACCCTCAAGCATGGCCGAGTTGTCTCGTTTCGAGACATTCGGCTCCTTTCGGGACCTTGTGCTTTTTGGTTTGCATCATTGGACACGGCTGATCTCTTATGCACCTCCGATAGATGCATTTAAAGTGCACTTATTGCCGATGACAGGCTGTCGGTGCACTTCTGGATGCTCGGCTTGTATCTTGCCGCATGACAAAGTCAGTGTAGCCTGGCTTTTCTATTGACCTGTGACCCGGCCTTGACCTACCCGATGCCCACACTGCATGTCAAACAGGCAGCCCTGCCCATAGATGCCTCTTAGCTGATTCAACAGCCTCATTTGTATAGTTGCAGAATAACCTAACTGTCATCACTGCCACTTATCACTGCCACTTGTAGTGAGCAATAAAGGATCGTCCACTGGAAGACTCAAATCTGTGCTACCCGGGTCGTGAAGAGTGTAGCGATACAGTCTGGATTTGACGCAGGGGTTGTTTAATGCATGCTGGCTGGGTGACGTCAGTATTTCAGATCCGGAGCCTTTTAGGGCTGCTGCCCATTCGAGCCAAACTCTAGAGTAACTCGATAATTCCGGCAACCCCACATACCTCGGTAGTTTTTTTTTTGGTCGGTGATCTGCAATGTCAGTGTCGATGCTGCTGGGCTCATCTCGATCGGTGTCCTTGTCTGTAGCCATCTTATGCTTTCCGTTGCATCGGCGTGCAGGTGTTCCATGACTCGGAGGAGGGCGCTCGCTACTGCCGCTTCCACGGAGTACCCGAATGGCCGCACGTGGCCATCCTGCATCCAGCTACCGGCGAGCGGCTGGGGTCGTGGACAGCTGCCGTCACCTCGCAGGCCAGTGACAAGGTTGAGTCGTTCGTGTCGTGGCTGAGCGCGCTCCTCGTCAGGCACCCGAGCCCGACCGAGTACGACGGCCAGGCAGCGTCTGCGCCGAGACGTCCGCGTGCTGTGGCAGCTGCCAGCACCGACGACAACGACGATGACAAGCCGACAGCAGAGGTGCGATGCTTGCGTGTGCAGCTGCAGTCTCTTGCATCTGCCGGCTTGCATAGAGCTTTGTGGTATCGCAGTTGTCCAGCTCACCTCCTGTTTGACCCGCCTCCAGTTTTAGTGCTACCCTGCCATCTTTTAACCTTTCATTAGTATCTGTTTCCCGGGGCACTACAAGTCGACAGTGTGAGAGAAAAGTGGGAAGAGAGCGGAGGGGAGCGAGAGAGCAAAGAGAGAGAGCAGGAGAAAGAGAGGCGGGGAGGAAAGAGCGAAAGCAGAGGGCAGAGAGCCGAAGGTGAAAAAGCCGCCGGGAGGAGAGAAAATAGGGAGGGGGTAGGAGAGACAGGAAGTGGAGGAGAAAAGGGGGAGAGGGCGGAGACAGAATGCTGGCGATACAGAGTGGAGGGGCCTACATGTGTTTAGCAAGGCATGTTTCCTTCATCTCTACCCCTTTCGTTTTATTGAGGTCCAATGGCACGGATTCCGATGTGAAGGAGCCTATCAGAGTGCGTGTGCGTGTGTGAGTGAATGCGGCCCTTGTGCTGCTGCCACGTGAGGTTCCGTGCTCGTGGATGCACGTTGCACCGACAGCAGATTAAAGTCCCAAAATCGCAAAACCAGCACAGAACTTAGCATGCTACACTGGGATCTTCACTGAAGTAAATCAAAATGTAATAGTAATAAAACATAAGCAACAAGCAACATAACATTAAGCAACACCAAAAGAGAATAGTATCTCTTTCTAAGCACTCTGCAAAAAAGCGTGTCACGTAACTAATATCTAAATAATTAATTTAATAATAAATTATAAATATATAATTAAACTATGAGATATTTCTGCAGTCGTAAGCACACGGAGGACGATTGACACGGGGGAGCAAATGGTTTGAGGAACAGGTGGATTGTAGCTTACTTCTGAATGGCGTCAAGTCAGGAAATGCCTTGATGTCAGTTGATTATGATTTTCACACTGTCGGGAACACGGGAACTGGAGTCGCTGTCTCCAAAGGATGTGAGGCTTGTTAGAGGTACAGCCATACGACCACAGTCGGAGGGGGGGGCATGTGCTGTGCTGACAAGCCTGATAAGGAAGCACTTACAGATAGGCAAGTCGGAGCGAGAGATTTACAGGACCTCTGAGTGAGTGACAGGACATTAAGGTTGATATGCTACTTGATAAGGATTGGTGTTGTGGGGCAACTGCTGCCTTCACTACTGAAGGCTAAGCCGAAGAGTTCTGCATGCACTTTAAGCTTGTTATTTATTGCACAGGCCTGACAACCTGCTAGCAGTTCTGAGGAACCTTTTTTCATGAAGCAGTCATTTGCTTTGCCGGTTCAGTACGTAGGATTGACTGAGCAACATGTCCTTCTTGCTGCCCGTCAACCAGGCATGCACGTGCTCTCGTGGCTCTAGATCGTGGCAAACAAGTAATCTGCATAGGCATATCCTAAGATGTGTAAGGCGTCCTATGCATATTTTGGCATGCCTGTCTGGGATTAGGACAACCGCTGGGTACCTAATTTCACCGATAGAACGGCCGATCTCTGTGAAAGGTGACAGTGAAAATGTTTTCATAAATTATAATTTGTTTCATTGTTAGTCATAAGTGAAACATGTGAACCGTCGGTTTTTCATTCATTATCATAGTGTTACTTTGTCCCTTTGATGGGTCAGCATTGGGAAAGAGCCGTGAAGTTTGCTATGCCAAGAATATGGTGAATTTGGTAAGAGCCCACTGACCACTCAAGCAACTGCTACTTGTACACGGTGGGCCCGTGCCAGCGTCGGACCAGCACGAATGCATAGGCTGCCACATAACCAGACTTTCCTTCATCCGTCACGACGGTGCCACACTGCCCACAGCTCCCTGTGCCCACTCCTCCGAAGAGAGGTCAGTTATCCTCAGATCTTGCCGCATGATAAAGTCAGTGTAGCCTGGCTCCAGCAGTGGGGGGGGGGATATTTTTCTTCTGTCCTTCTGATACCCTGTGACGAGCCTGCTTTCTGATGCCGACTTTCGGTTCAGTCTCGATACGTCGTGTTCAGATCAGCAACCCGATGCCAGATAACTGAGGCGAACGTCATCAGTCCTTGCAGATAAGGGGCTCGAAAATCTGACCTGATTGCAAAACGTTGGCCACAGCCTGTCCTAATTAAGACACTGGCTATGAGCAACCATTGTGCTTGCGTCTATGCTCTCAGATATACTCCCCCATCAGGCCAAGCATCGTACCACCCGCTTTTCGGAATCCAACAGTCTACAAATACCTCGTACAAACCTCAAATCCTTTGGAGACCGTGCATTTAGTTCGTATGCTCCCAAAGCCTGGAACTCCCTCCCGACCTGCATCAGAACATCCCCTGACCTGACCACATTTAAAAAGAATTGAAAAACACATCTATTTAGGACGGCATTTAGTGGGTCCCTGTGATTCGTCCTTGATGTGCTTATGCGTGCTGACACTATGCATGCTGCCACTAACCACATTTGCATGCTGACCCTGTGCATGCCACCCCTAACCATGTTATTCATTTTGTTTGTTTGTCAAGCATGATTTTACTCACCATTCAATTGCATTTCCCTTTGCAGCAAATGTAAAGCGCCTAGAGAGAGATTGAGTTCTCTGAGGGTGCTTTATCAAGTGCATTATTATTATTATTATTAAGAGAGCAAGCTCGGTGTCGTAGATCCCGATGACACTTTAGGAGGTAGAGCTGAGAAGAGAAGTTCCTGCTACCCTAAACAGAAACACCTTGGCCACTTGATCAGAGATCTTGGTCTCAAATTAGCTAGTCGCCGATCAGGAGAAGAGTCACGATGCTTTTCCGAGCTTTTTTGCTCGTCAAGATGGGCTCTGCTTCCACCACAATGTGACCAATCTGTTTGAGGTCACGGTAATCGCTTGTAACTAGAATGAGTGGCGATTCTTCGTTGACAGCCCATCAGGGAGTGTCAAAGCAGTGCTGCTCCATAAAAGGAACTAATACCTGTCTCATCCTCTGGCTCACTTGGTGCTTCACCTCAACTCCATCAAGACCTTGGTTGATGCCCTGGGCTATTATTAGTTGTGCTGAGAGATCAAATACTGATAATAGTATAGTGTAATTGATATGTATAGCGCCATAGGAGAGCCTAATCTCTATCCAGGTACTTCACGTAGGTTGCAGGACACGAGCCCACGTCCTCAGTCGTCAAAAGGCCAGCACTTTTACCCTTGGGCCAAACCATAGCAAATATTGTTTAAGACTTGAAAGTGGTAGTATTCGTTATGGGCTTCCTTGGTGGTTGTTCCCAAGTTTCCTTGCTTTGTTTGCCGTGGACATTAGCCCGAAGGGACTGCCGTGTGCCACAGTCGGGACTGGCCACAGCTGAGTTCTCTGTGGAGAGCAACAGTGTCAAGTGGGAGCTTCTGGTGTAGCCCTGGAAGGTGCTGATGCCACAACTTCACATCAATCGGGTCTTATAAAACTGCTGTAGAATACGAGTCGGCAGCCTTTGAGTACCATCGAAACTTCCTTCCTGAGCTGTCCAAGACTCCGGTCAAAGCCGGTGTCATTGTGGGACCACAGATAAAGAACAACTTGGCTTGGAACAGCTTTGGTGTGCTGGTTCTGGGCTTTCTGAGCACTTACCACTGGGTGGATAACTATGTAGTTATGGTTGAGACTGTGGTCAAGAACTACCGATTGGTGTGCTTCATGGCGACCTGTAAATTCCATGACCTTGATGCCCATTTGATAAATTCAAGGAGAACATGAGGACTTACTCAGGAGCAGGGCAGGGGCTTGCACCAGGATTTACTGGACTTTGAATGCAACTGCCAAGCCAGTATAACGAGAACCTTTGAGGTTCTGCATTTGGGGGCTGATTCGTCAATGAGATTGCAGTATAATTGTAAATTTTGAAGAACCTCTTTCTTCCCAATCTTGTGTGGGTATTTTTGGTTTAACTTCGGTAGATACTCGTGGTAATTTTGATTAATTTTGTGTGTGTGTACTGACTGGGTGTGAACTACAAGATGCTAATTCATCCGTTTACTCATGAGTACATTCGTGTTAGATGCTTCACCATCCTGGTCGTGAAACAGGAAAGTTTGAGGAGAATAATGGCTACTTCCTAAACTTTTGAGGCATGAGAATTTAGGAAATTTCACTCTCTATCCTGGAATAAACTTGTGTTGCATGGCAATTCAAGACGTAGGTTCACACTTGGTTCAGTACTTAAGGAAAAATGATAGACCGCGGCAAAAGCCCGCTGAGCGTGACATGCAGCAATTAAGCATCCACAGAGGCACCTCATGGTTGCAAGTCACCGGAGACTGTGCAGCCATACCGCAGCCGTTAGGCTCTGTTCTTGGGATCTGTGGGTCGCTGACATCAGTGGTCGATCCGAGTACAAAGCGGTTTATCTCATCACTTGGCTCGGTTAGGTTTTGTTCATGCCCCCTTCGTCAGTTGTGCCAAGTTATCAAGCACTCTAATTCCCATGGTCAATCGTTTCGACCTATCTATCGTCTTTACGAAAGGCGTGTTCTGTCGGCCGTCGTGGTTGCTAGCTTGCTGCAGTCCCGCTCGCCACATGCCTCAAGCTCCAGCTTGTGACCGAGTGTTCACCGAGGCCGGCTTTGAAGAAAAGTTGGCATACAAGATTTTGCTTCCTGGTTGCTTAGTCAGCAACAATCGCTCGCTAATCGGCCGAGTCGTTAAATGAGAGACATCGACAACTCAGTCTTTCGTTGACTTTTGGTGCTTTTGTCCTTTGAGGCATGTCAAGGGCATTCACGATTGGTGGCAGGGGGAGAGGTTGGGCCGTGTAGGGCTGCTGCTCCAGGCCGTGTAGGGCTGCTGCAGGCATTACTGCATACCCTGGTTGCACATTCCCACACCGTCGTCCGAACCTGCTCGTGCATGCATGTGCTTGCTCCGTCGTGTGATCCGATGCAAGCTCCAGCGTAGATGTCCTCGTCTCCTCGCTTGGTGGTTGCTGTGTGCTGCTGGCGCTGCACTAATAGCTGCCTCTACATCCCGACTTCTTCAGATCTGCGCAGTATGTGGGCAGATACGTCTATGGCTTGCCTGGTTTAAGGTTTTAGAGTGTTCCCTAACAATATTAATAATAATTATAAAGGTCAGTGTTATAGTGCTTCAAGAAGAGAACTAGATTTCTATCCGAGTGCTTTAGAACTCACTGAAAAAATTAATAACCAAAGGTTAATGATATCCACGGTTAATAACATGTCTTGACAAGTAGGCAGAGGCAAACAAGTAGGATGCTGGGCTAGCATGTCAAGGTACCTGATAAGACACTCGGGTCAGAACCATTGGCTAGTAGGTCCTGTGACTGCTTGCATGAAATAATACTTGTAATGTAATGTATCTCTGTCTGTAGCTCCACAAAGTCATAGAGACCATGTGGGTGTTACGCAGGAGAGTTTTGTATAGCGCACTCACAGCCTAAGCGGCTTTTGGTACGCATTCGGTAGCCAACAGACTTCGTCTCACGCAACAAATAGAAAGTGGGAAGCATAGCAGAGTCAGGAGAGCAGTTGAGGTAGTGAGTAGCATGAAAGTAGCAGCTCAGGACCGCTGAAAAGGATGAGCCATAGTCCGTAGTAGGAGAGTAGCTGTCGTTGCGTAAGAACAAGTAAGAACGCAAAGCACACCGGAACAAAACAAAGACAAGCTCACTGGGGCAAAAGGAAAGCTGAGTGGAGCAGATGCATCTTTAGCTGATGTAAAATCATGTAAAATCATATCGGTGACTTGCTTACAGATATGCAGGCTGTGAATTTTTGCTCCCTACAGGTGAAAATTTA
The DNA here is from genome assembly GCA_009760855.2 of Cristatella mucedo. Lineage (NCBI taxonomy): Eukaryota > Metazoa > Bryozoa > Phylactolaemata > Cristatellidae > Cristatella > Cristatella mucedo. Next base: position 7,602,965 of record WPIO01000002.1, read on the forward strand.
GCACCTTTGCTTGGCACCTGCAAGGAATCGTGCTGGTCCGAGGGAACTGACGGACTGTATGCACGTTGGCAGCATTTGGACAGCTGCACTGTACATGGATGGAGCTGCACAGGAAGACGCCCTGGCCCCCCCCCCCGGCCGTTCTGGTGGTCTGTTGAATGTGTGTGTGTGTGTGCGCGTGCGTGTGTGTGCGCGCGTGTGTGTGTATAGCAGCTGCTAACTGCGTGTCCGATGAATTCGGAGAGTTGCTAGGACTTTCGCATGATGGAATAGCGGTTGATTGGGTCAGGTCTCGGATAGAGGACTGCGTATCCTTTCTTTCTAGCGCTGAGATGTTTTTTTGGGATGGTCAGCACTTGGGCCACTTTGCCGCATGAGCGACCCTCTTTTCGGCTATCTGGCCACAGTCTATCTACTATCTGTCGGCTCGTGCTGGACCGCCTTTGTCTCCCTAACTCGCGTCTCTGCCGCATTTTCCTCGTCACTACAGTCGTTGGAATTCTCTAGTTCACCAACGCGGACGACGGTGGTGGCGCCACATCGAAGGATTTTCGCATGGCACGATCTTCTATCGGGAGCAAACCTCTTGTTCCCTGCGAAGCTGCTGCTGCTGCAGTGCATTTGTGTCCAGCTCCCTTCCCCGGGGTCGTTGTTTGCGTATGCGTGCCTGGGCGCACACTCGAATAGCATCTCATCGCATAGCATTTCACCGTAGGCAGCCGTGGGCAGCATTCTGGACGAAGCCGAGGAGCAGCAGCTGCAGTTCGCTCTACAGCAGTCGCTGAAAGAGAATCAGGTGTCTTCGTCGTCGGCACGCTTCGGCGACTGCAGTGATGAGGACGACGATGGAGATGGAGATGAGAACGACAGCGCTGCGTTCGATGACAGCGAGGAGCCCTCGCTTGATGGGGAGCCTTCAAAACCGGCGGCGTCCCACGCGACCAGCGATGTGCCTGCATCTGCATTGGCCGCTAGCAACAATTGTGGGCATGGCATAAGGCTAAATTCTGCCCACCAGTCTGTGGGTCAGGATGACTGGCACCAATTGCTTGGCGATCCCAAAGGTAAAGACTGTGCTGCGGCCTGGCAGCGCCGCCTTGTTGTAGAGTTAAGTGTTACCGTTCGTGCATGCATGGGTCCAGATTGCAAGTGTTGGCCTGTGGCCACATAGGGGTGGCTCTGTGTGCTACCTGTCGCGGTCACCGGCGTGTTCTTGTGCTTCAAGAATTGATCGTTGTAGATCCGTTGTCAAATATTGCTGTGCGTCTGCCTGATCAGTCAAGGACACACTGGAGTGCACCGTGCAGCACGACACTGGAGGTAGTACCTGGCAGCATGGCAATGGCAGAATAGTTACAGGCTGCCTCGTTGCTCGTGCTGTCATTTGCTGTGATAAATCATGACGTGAATCGTGCTACTCCGTGTATTTGCACTTTAGTTAGTACAGTGGCAAAGAGCGTTGGACCCTCCCTCCTTCCTTCCCCCCCCCCCCCCCGGCGGTTGACATCCTTGGAGAAATTGCCCTTTCTGCTTGGCTGACTCATAAAAAGACATTTTGAATGCTAGAGCATCTCGGTAGACCTGCAGGAACACTCTTTAAGCTCGGCGCACCCCGGCAGATCTCCCACTCCACCGTACCCCCCCCCCCATTCATGCTGATTTGGTGGGCCAATAGTCGTGAGAATTTGCACATTTGTGCGTATTGTAATAAAATAATAGATTGGATAGTAGCAAATCCAAGGCAGAAGCGGTGCCAGTGAGGACCACACAATAGGTTTGGATTATGATGGTGAATCGCATGCTGAAGTAAGAGGTTTTTTTTAAGGTGCGTGCATTTTATTTCCTACCTTTCTATGCTGTAGGATCATAAAGGTCTCGTCCAAAGTATATGCAATGATGCTTTTTTGTTGTTGTCCTGCTTACTACCTTGCTCACGTACAAGCTGAAATATTTTGTGTAGTCAATTCCTAATCTGCTGGAATATTCAGAACAGCAGGACTTGATTGCGATACCGCCTGGTCGGTGCTTTGTAACCAGTACTTGTAGGTCTCTGGCCCAGCGGCCGGTGCCTCTGTCGATGCCTGTCATCGAGCATGTCAAGCCTAAGATTGCATAAGATTATTTGTGTTGGCAGTTTTATAGTTTTCTAATATTGTATTCGACACGGCTGCTGTTTGAGTGTTTTAAGTAGTAGAGTATTAAGAAATAACTTCTGCTGTTTACAGCATCTTGAGGCTTGTTGTGTGATGATCGATTGTGTATGCATTGAAACGGAGTAGAACCACTTGTTGCAGGCACTGCTCTTGTTCATCAAGCAGCTGGGCTATCCGACACAGTCATACGACATTGTCGTCAATTTCCCACGCCGAGTCCTGAACTCTTGCGATAGAACAAAGACTCTGGCCGAGCTGGGGCTGCACCCCCAGGAGACGGTCTTTGTTCACCAGAGGTGATTCGTTGCCATTAAGCAAAATGCTCCATCTTGTTATCAAAGAATAGGCTCGGGTAGGTGTTGCTTGATTACTGCTGCTTAAAGTCAGACATATAGATGTGAGCTACCATATCATGCAAGTAGGCATCTACATGATATCTTCAACAGTGGAGCTATGTCATCCATCAACCCATAGTGGGTTTCATTAAGAGTGTGTACACGTTAGGCTATCTTGTCACGTGCTGGTACACCAGATCATACAATATATATATGCCTCAGTAGTTCACTGTTGAGAGACGGTGCGGCCAAGGCCTGGTTGCATGTATCCCAGCTGCTAGGACGTGCACTGTGTATCAGTTGGTGCAATGCTCATGAGCTGTATTTAACCAATAATCATGGCAGACTGTGTGTCACAGGCTACTTGATGGCACATGAGCAATAAATGCTTGTCTTGATACTGAATTTGATACTGCTCCTGTAGATATTCAGTTGATATTGATATTCACTCAGTTGCCTTGAATTTGATTCTGCCTGTTCAGTTGGCGAGCAGTCGTCGATACATTCCCTACTCGTATCCAAGTTTAGCCGTAGCCCACCCATGAACTTCATTGTATCCTTATAGTGTAAGTAATGCATTGTTGGCACCCAAAATAACCTAAATCTTTGTCTGGACACTTCACTGAGGTCAAAGAGGAAGCATATCAACTGTTAAAGTTTGCCCTGTAGTAGGCAAGTATGTTACTATAAGTGAAGCTGGACAAAGACTGCAGGCGTAGAACCGATAAAGCATGCAACAAAGGAGTTGGTTCGACTCGACGGACATCCAACCCTGTTGTGTTTTCTTTTAATTAATGAAAGTCAGCTGGGTGCAGCTGCTTGGCCATGATTACTAATCCTGAGTAAAATACCGGGTGTCGTCTCTCTGTGTGCTAATGACCGGTGGGGTTAGTCATCATGGATTCCAAGAAGCGGTGGGCGTTTTGGTCGGAGCTGGAGTTGGCTGGCCACAGCCACTGCCTGGAGGGGGCCGGGGCTGTAGACAAGAAAAAACACGATTACATATGGCCACAGTGGTAGCATGCACGATTGTGGCACATGTGCGCATATAATGACAATGTACATTAACAAAGCATGTGGTGCATACAGTTAAGAGGGAATGTCAAGAAAATACTTATAAATATTTCCGATAATCGAATATTAGTTTAGGGTACCTTTCGACAGACAAATTTGTTAGAAATGGGATCGGAAGTCGTGACGACGTAAAAGAAAAAATTATTATGCAAGCCACGTCTAACCCGTATGTAAACGAGAAGCAACATATCTGCTAATAACAAATTTACCGATCACTGCATCATATGCGACTTGAATACCAACTTGTCGAACCTTGATAGATGGAGGTACATGCGTGAAGCTTGTTGAGGTGCATTATCGTGACTTATACAGCTTCATTTCCAGTGTAGGTTTGTACCTCATAAAATCCACAACTCGGCCAATACTTGGCATATTGGAATGAAATTTGAAATGTGGGTTCCGCTCTGCTTGTTTACACGATTCTAGAAAAATGACCGATATTGGTAGGATACGTTTTGCTGTATACGTCATCAAACGGCCTGCAGCTTTGTTTTCCGTAACCATGGACAAGTATAGCAAAATTTATCCAACGGAAATCAGACCTTTTTCTAGAAAAATGTAAAACAAGCAGAGTTGAACTCGCATTTCAAATTTCACAAAATTCCAGCTACTGTGCATGCACCTTTCGCGTGTGAAAAGGAATACAATAAGGCACGGGCCATCACTGAATACTACCGTTAATCCTCCAGTAATCGGCAGGATGATGCTTTAATTCTCAGGTTAGAGTAGACATGTTTTGAGTGTACCCAGAAATTTGATGCCATTGCACACGTTTATTCCCATGCCAGGGACTGCAGAAACTTGGCATGGGTTTTAATAGTGGCCCGGGCCTTAACTGTCCATCTCATGAGGGCGTTCGCATTGGCGTGAAATTAATTGAAATCGGTACATTCAGATTGAAGTATACTGTAATGTACAATCGAAATTGGTAGCGTTTCGCCACCAATTTCTTGTGGATTTGTTGTGGTTTGTAGCAATCCGTCGAACCCGTTATACTGTTCTACCCTGGCTATGCCTCGGTGCTTGGGCAAACCAGTCACGGCCTCTTGAGCTTTTCCGAGCCGCCTTGGCCGAGTCCAGTGGAAGAATACTGGACCTGCACTGGATTGCATCGCAAGTGGTTCGCAAAGCCTTCGCAGCTACCATGAAAGTGAGACCCTTTTTAGCCTATGGATAGAGTGGGATGTACACTTATTCTGCCATTCAACTTGGTCGGCAATCAGTACATTCAAAACATTCTTATAGCTCCCTGCCTCGTCTAACAAAATGCTTAGTTAAAATATTACCTCTGCAACAGCAGGGAAAATATTTGAACATGTCTGGCGAGGGAGGCTCGAATAATTCTGCGGCAGCAGCTTACGTGAGAGTGCAACTCTCGTTCAGCTCTCGCCGGTTTTTTCAAAAGAAGTAGTGGTCAAGTACAGCGACTCAAATCAGCACATATTGCTAGATTCAGCCACCAGACCCTTGATTTACCCATCATAAATAAGCCATTAAGCAAGTCTAGCTCCCCGGCTCCTTAAATTACATTAAATTAAATTACGTTAAATGGAAAACTTACACACATTCCTTGGCCATTCAAGCATTCGCTGCGATCACGGGTTTTGCTGGTATCTTTCGCTTTTATCTTTGTGAGCCGTGCAATGCGACGCTGATAACCAGCCATTGCAAACCATAAATTCCTCAGCTTAGCTGTGAATAATACGTTAGTGCACGCAGAATGATACCGGCCTGACCAGACTCGAGATTTCATTGACTGATCTGGATGGAGCCCTTTGATTTTGCCGGCTCATAGCTCAAGAGGTATTTTTTTACACGAGTTGTCGCTGGCTGCACTCAAAATACGATGGACACGACTATGATCGTCTATGGATCGACTCGCGGATTTATATAGGCTCAATTTTTTAAGCTTGCTAACAACACGGTGGACATGTAACCGCAGAACTCTTTCCAAATGTATATTGCGATGGCAACTAGCCCACTGTCTCAATCGTACTACCACAGATCTACCCTACATCGCGATTAGACAGGCAAATGCATGCTATCTTCTCGAGGCAAGCGAATGTGGTGTATTCCCTTTATACAATTCAATATGGAAATCTGGAGCCATCGCGATTCTGGTTTACACAAAGTCACAAAGACTTCGTGGGCATTACGCATGAGAGTTGTGTATAGTGCACTCGCTGCCTAAGCGGCTTTCGGTACGAACAGACTTCATTTCATGCAGCAAAGGTGGTGGATGATGAAGCCAGGGGTACTCCAAGGTAAAGCATTTCATTTGCTTCTAGAACCATTGAGCATGGCCCTAAAATACCGTGATGGCACACCAGGTAAGGCGGTTGCTTTCACAACCTTGGTACCGAGGTCGTAGGTTCGATTCCTGCGGCGGGCGATTCTTTATCGCCACTGCAAGCGGTGGTGATAGCCGTAAAGGCTCTACTGTCGCTATGCAAAAAGAGGCTGTTTAATCAGCTAGGATTTAATAATAGTACAACCGTGAGAACAATGGCCCCTCGCATGGTGTGACCATGCTAGGCGACCTTGCACTGAGGAGCTACTATATTGTGGCCTTGCACTGAGGCACTGCCGCCTTGTGCTGAGAATCAATCGAGCGATGAGATGCCTTATCCAAGTGGCAAGTGTGACGGCAGGCTGGTTCAGCTTGGGGCGATTCGACCGATGCTGACCCTGAGAGTGATGCTGACCCTGAGAATGATGCTGACCTTGAGAATGGTACTGACTCTGAGAAGTGCCGATCCTGAGAGTGGTGCTGCTTTTGGCCAAATCCTATTGACCAGCGCGAGCCTGTCGCCGAAGGATGCTCTGGCTCCTGGTGTGCCAGTAAGTATTAGAGCCTGGACACGCACTTGGATTGATGGCGAGCAGCAGCAGTCACCAACAAAACGATGTCACCAACAGCAGGTGGGGATGCCGCTAACGATTATAGCCGAATCTGTAGGGCAGCTCGATACAGGTGGATTGGACTGCACTGACATATTTGTAATTTATGTACTTGTATAAGATTCTTGAAAATCTAGCTTTATTGCCTGAGCAACTTGTGTGTCAGTGTGTTCGGGCTTTGATGTGTATCACGCTGTTGGCGCTTTGTGAAATAGATTTTTTCTTTCTTTATGTGTTGTATGTGATGTTGCTTATGTTTTAGTTGCGAAAGTATAGGGCCTACTCTGCCGAAGAAGGTTCACGAGGTAAAATGAAGTTTATGAGCGGATGGCTTATTCGCTGCATTTATATTTAGAGGCCGATGAGCAATTGCAGCTATCGCCGGCTTACAGCGGCAGTAAGGGATAGTCTGCTGCAGGACTCGAACCCATGATCCGGGTCGTTAAGTGCAAGCAGTTTACTCCTGGGCTAAGGCTCCAACGGGGCGATAGCAGATAAGGCTCTTCCGCCGCTAGATAAATGAGGCTGTTTGATCAGCTAACCTTTTTAATACATTAGGGCAGACTCAAAGATGCAAGCTTAGTGTTTCTAAGTTTTTGTCTCGTACTGGTTCAAAAGAGCAGCTTTTGGTTGCACAATCCTCTTTTTTTTAATTCTTGTTTCTGTTAGAGTGCGGGGAATGATACCACTCCCGCTTGGTGTGCAGCATTATACGAGCCAGGCCAGCGCGTCAAAGTTTGAGGCAGCAGTGTGATGTTCATTGGCTGATGAGCCCATGTCATCTATTGGCCAAATGAGGCACATGAAGATACCCGATAAGCAGCCTTCTAAGAGCCTGGGTTCTCAAGTTTCTGCTACGAGCCAGAGACTTATCGTAGCAGTAGCTCTAGTGGCCCACGATTGCTTTGCATAATGAGTAGTGTGCATAATAATCTTTCGCGTTCTTCCACTTATTGCTCGTTCACCGATGGCGCTAGGTTTTTCTTTCGGTCCTTAACGTAGTTCCAGCAGTCGAAGGGCCGAGTCTTTGCTTGACCGAAATCCAGCCATTTTCTTGCGTTACTCTCGCGTTTTTTCCGCATGCGTGATATTAATTCTTGCCTCGGCCAGGCAGCCTACTTAGCTTGTTTTTAGCTAACCTCTACAGACATCAACAGGCACGGCCTCATTACCAGGCGCACGAAACCGTATCGATACCGAGCTGAATAAACCTATTCCTAAACGCTGGGTTGGGTTCAATGCGGTCATTGGCGCACATACCCGAGGATCAAGAGGGTGGAGCAGCCCGCGAGTGAGGACGTTGACTGCTCCCAGATCACCGTATCCTAGTTTGTCTAAATCAGTTCCAGACATTGACACTTCAGCATTTATCGTGCTCCCAGTTGATAGATGAACAAACAGTCATCGTGGCCGCCCAAAAGTTATCGTAATTTACCTAAAGGGAGCAATTGCTACAACTCTTGGACATGACACTGCATAGTGCCATGATAGCACAGGAGGTAAGGTGCCGGCTCTTCACGACCGAGGTCATGGGCTTGAATCCTGCAGTTGGAGATCCTTTATTTCCAAATGTAAGTGGTGATGATAGCCATTAAGGCTCTTCTATCGCTGTAGAAATTAGGCTGTTAAATCAACTAATATTTATTTATTTGTAGTTCGCACTCTGCATCGGTGGCGAACTTACTGTTGTCCATTGCCATAGGAACAGGCTGGCTGATCTCATCCCTCGGTAGTCCAAGTTAGACTTACTGAAGCGCACCGGATATTCAAGATGGCATGCAGCGAGTTGCCAATTCTTCATCAATATTGACAAGAAATGGACAATCTCAAAAATAAAGGATTTTTCTGGTTCTTACCGCTTCGCTTGACTACACTTGAACCCTTTGAACAGGACGATAGTTTCAGATCCTCAATCGCTGTTGGTGCTACAAGCAGGCTGCAATCCGCACAGATATACAAAACCCTGATATTTATGGTACCAATTATCGTCTATAAACACCGGCGTCTGCTAAAAAAATCATGCCATATTTATAGTAATGTGGATATATGGTAGAAGCTGTGTTACCTGTAGTCGCTTAAAAAGTACTTGGCCCTGTTATGGAAAGGCGATGGCCGGCATAACCCTCGTCCTGCTTTAAATAAAGGAACTAATAATAATAATAATAATAATACAACCACCACCACCCTCATCATCATCGTCGTCATCATATGTTAAGTCTATTGCATAGTACCCAAGATAACCAAGTTATATTCCTGCACTAATAAAATCAGCTGCTGGAGTAGTAATAAGCAAGATTTAATGACAAACAGGTCTACTGCCAGAGGTATAAGACGGATTATAGACTAGGTGAAAAGAAGGAGTTCCGGGAGACAGAAGCCTGGCGTAGTTTATATACTTTAAGGGCCTTTCAAATTATCAATACCCATTTACATCTGAACTTTGATTTCTAGCAACTGGGCTACCACTTGTTCAAATTTCATAGATTAAAGAGGCAAACTGGAAACAGCACAAAAGTTACTTAGGTTCTCAAGACCTAGAGTCAGCCTTTTAATGAATAGCCTGAATACGTATGTTTTGCAGAAGAAACGTCATTGGTAACCAGAACATATTAAAATGATTGTTCTTGGTGGGTAGCAACCGGTCTATACACCTCATATTAATGGAGAACTGTCGGAACAGGGACGAGAGGGACTGGTGATCTTCTAGCCCGCAAGACAAGTTATGTGATTGATTAACCTAGATTTATTCGCTTAATGAAATATTACAGTATTTATTAAAGCCGACAGAGAAGAGATAAACTAAAGACGTCACTAGACTGCAGCCGAAAAGTGCAGGATATTTTCATGACACGATTGTCTTAGCCGCTTGGCCGATACGATCAGTCAAGGCTGTTTCAGCACTTGAAAGCCAGGTACTCAATCTGTGACATGTGTACAATCCATTTTTTCCTAAATCTGATCGCGAAAGCGGCACCTCATAATGTTTTGAGGAGTTGCATGTGCTTCTTTGCTGCAGCCAAACCACAATGATTTCCACAGCACTGCTTTCTACCACGAGTTAAATGTTAGAGTATATCTCTCTCTTCTTCTAGTTCAGTTTATCACGAACCCCCACCCACACAAGATGGCTTTACTGCGCCCATCTAGACTTATAGACTGTGGAGCTCGCTCCCACAATTCTTACGCAGCGAAAACTACTCTCCTGCTGCCGACTATGGCACATCCTTTTCAGCGGTCCTGAGCTGCTACTTCCATGCTACTCACTATCTCAACTGCTCTCCTGACTCTGCTATGCTTCCCACTTTCTCTTTGTTACGTGAGATGAAGTATGTTGGCTACTGAATGCGTACTGAAAGCCGCTTAGGCTGTGAGTGCGCTATTCAAAACTTTCCAGCGCAACACCCATATAGTCTTTGTGGAGATACATTACGTAGACGAAACTGCTGCTAGTAGCGTACATTCATTATCAAAGTTATATCCTTTTTCGTGTAAGTACAATGCATAGGGCTCTTAGCTTAGTAGTTGGGAACAACTTGCACTCTAGCTTAGCATTCTCACAGGCTACGGTCACTTTAGTCAGTAGTTGGCACAGAGAGACCTAGAAGCTGCTTGATAAGGTTTCGTGGGATTATGATTAAATGTAGGATTCTAAACGAAACTGCTCTCTTACCTTTTGGGCGCGATACCATCTGTCATAAAAGAAAAAACCTAATGAATTTCTTAGAATCTATGAATAAACGAGCTCTTGGAACTTCAGCAATAAAACGGGAGTACAACAATTAATCTATGTGACTACATACAATTTAAGCAGGGTTGCCATTAGTAGATGTATATTATTTGAATTATCAGTATTATTTATTCGGTTTCGCACACCCCGTCATTTCCTATTGACCAAATACATCCCTGCATGAAAATAAAGCGATTCTCTTGATTTAATTTCCCAACAGCTGCTGCTAAACTCTTCAACCATCTCACTCTTGATTATCCGATATTTTCAACCTGCGACTGAAATCGGTTTTTTTTGAGCTGCATTTAAATTGGCAGCAGTTGTTCTACCCATTTTAAAAAGGCTCGTCTGGGTGCTGAGGTGCTGATTGTCCGTGCTGGTTTGGCCCACTGGCTAAGGTTTTCGCCCCGGGGACCGAGGTCTGGCCGAGGTCGAGGGCTCGAGCCCCGTGGCATATGTGAAGCGACTGAATAGAGATTAAGTTATCTTGGAGCGCTATACAAATGAATTATAAAAATGAGGCCGTCGCGCAGTGTAATCAGTGCTGCGATTGGAAAGGTTCTTGAAAAAAATCTTTAAGTAAATAGCTTCTTACTTGCAAAGGTGAGCGACTCTTTAACAAAGCCCCTTCGGCTGTTTGATAGGGTACTCCAAAAAATAGTAAAACAAATATTTGTTGTATATCGCTCTATCTGCGACAGCTAAATCTATTTCTGGAAGTTTCAATTTAGCGCCAAGGAAGCAAGACCGCTGATTAGTGGTAACCAGTACCCTTTCGGCACACATAAGCAGATTAAAGCAACAAAATAGGCTGATTCAGTTGCCTCATTTATATAGTGGCAGAAGAACCATAGCGGCAATAACTCCCGCTTGCTAGGAGAAATGCATTATTGCCTCAGTGGCAACTCGAACGGACACAGTAAGTGCTGTGAGGAGCTCTGGGTGGATTTCCCCTGGGTCTTAGCCAAGGATCAAGGATCGCTCGCACTTCACGATCCTGGGGTCGAGGGTTCGAGTCATGCATTGGGCGATCTTTTACTGCCACCTGCACGCAGTGGTGATAGTCGTACAGTCACTTCTGCCTCTAGGTAAACGAGGCTGTTGAATAGGCTAGCATTTTTTCAGCATCCTTTTAAATTCGTCACGTCGCCGCAGGCCATTTTGGCATCTTGCAAGAGCGTCAACGCTACCTGCCCGGGATCTTGGCCAAGAAGTTGGGCTCTCGCGAATCGCACCCCAGGTCGTCGGTTCGAGTCCTGCCACGGAAAATTCACTCCCCAGTGCAAGCGACAGCGATAGTCGGTTCAATTCATCTGTCCGCGAGGTACTTAAATCACCTAGCTTTTATTTTACTGCGTTCACGCTCAGAATGACAGTGTTTAGCCGGAAAGAGCCTCCTTACTTTTGCATCAACGCCAGTTTTGATACCGTGAATCATTGTATCACATCGCGATCAAGCCTTCAGCATCCTCTATTGGTTCCTTCAACACAGAGTTGGAAAAAATGCATTCTTGAAACGCATTATGACGTGAAGAAATGCTATTTCATTGCTGTTTCGAACCTCACCGAAACGCGATGGTTGTCATTGTCATTGTCATTGGATGTAACGAGTTGCCAACAAGGAGAGTGCTTCCAACAATCACCATACTCCCTCGCCCTACATTCAGCACACAAGGCCGGCGCGAAGCATGAGCAAAAATGTCGCATGCTGACGCACAGTTCACGCTAAGGCAACTGGCCTGTCGACGTTGTAGCTTGAATACCAGGGTCATTGTTGAATGCAGCAGAAAATTCTTGGTGCAAATTATTTTTTTTGCCACGAGCCTCTGCCAACACGACTTGATTGGATTATTGGGCTTAGCACTCGTTGTCATCCAAACGCTAGATGGCACGTTATGACGACCTTACCGGCTGCCTCCAGGAAATCACTGCATACTAAAGGGTTACTGCAGCGCTAGAAAGAACGATTTATGTCCAGTTGAAATCGGGAGTTGAACCTTTGACCTGTTGAACCACAGACAATGAGCATGCTCGTCGTCGGCCGGCACCCGACAAAATAGCCCCGAAAAAATAGCCTGCACACAAAACAGCCCAAGACAAAGAACCCCGACCAATTAAAATATTTCATATTAAAATATTCTTAAATCATTGATATTTTTATTAGCTTATAAATCTAACATATTCTATTATAATAGCGACAATCAAGTTTAAAAAACCTGTTATTGAAAATGTTATAAAGTTAAAACGTATTGAGATATTTTTTATTGCAAAAATCCAAATAATTCAAGAATAATTTACTAATAATTTTTTCTTATTTACTTTTTCCGTTCGCCTCCATATTCTTTAAATCCTTCCTATCCATATGGATCAGTCAATATAGAAAACCTAGAATCCCACAAAGGAAAAGATTTGTTATTAAACAAAGGGTAAACCGTAAACCCTAAATCCTAAACTCTAAACCCTATTTTTGTATTTTAGGTCTTCGTTAGTACGTTTTTGACTCAAAATTATCAGCTCTGCCGGGGCTATTTTGTCTTGGGCTGTTTTGGTCTGCAGGCTATTTTGTCGGGGCTATTTTTCGGATTACCTCGTCGGCCAACGGTCTTCCGGTAAGTCTATAAAGTACGGGCATCTCTAGAATCTAAAGAATCTATTCAAGGTCCACTTCTTTTAGCAATGTATACTCATCCACTTATTCAATCGCTAAGCACAATCTAGGCTTTATTTCCGTAAAGATACCACACAGCTGTACCTATGCTTCGATTCCTCCTTGCCTTCCAGTACCGCCAAAGTTTCACAACCTTTGCAGCTTGAATTGCCAACGACACTCACTCGTGGTTGGCACTAAATTGCAAAACTTGCATCCTAAAATTTACGTGAGGTTTAGCCCGCCTAGACTTACGAAATGGCATTTTAAGGTCTCCCTGCCGATGAAACTTTGAGAAAAAGTCATATAGCCATGCCTATAAACAACTTGAAATTATTTGGAGACTGCGTCCTGCCTTCCAACACGCCAGACTCTCGCCTCACTTCTTGCATCTAATTATTTTCTATGGCTGAAAAGAATCTATTATTGCTGGCACTGGTATGGCAGCCAACGTTCTCACATTAAATGACGATAAAAACAACTTACTATTTATGGACAAACCTTTTTATGCTATTTGGAAATTGTGAAACCTATCACGCAAAATGGGTTGGCCAGCCTCGTTTAGCATCTGCATGGAATCTTGTTGTCGTATTCCCAAAGGAACTGTTACTAGACGACCAAAAAGATCCACGCTCAAGTCTTCCTAACTTCAGAAAAGCAACGACATTGTAGCACTGCAAAATTACCGGCCTGCTTAGGCAAGGATACCGCAACCAAGCTGGTACGTGCATTCCTGACATTCTTTTCGTGACTTACATTACTCACTACTAATCGGCGGTCTTCAGCCGGTCTTTCCTTTGGAATAAGACATATGTAGTTTGCGATAAAACTTAATGCTAGGCTCATATAAGTAACATTGCAATAGATGCATTAAATCAATTCTCACTAACCTGCAATGTCTCCTCATCAAGCAACGCATCGACTTAAGGCAGTGTCTGGGACTTTTAGGTCCCTTTTTTATTCGCTTGCTCCCGCCTACCTATCGTAAATAGTTGCTTCTCAAGCATTGCATCGTAGCACCCACTCTTTTGACTAAAGTCCCAATCTCAAATCGTATAGATAACACAAAGCCTTCATACGATCCCAAAGCCTCGAAATCACTACCGACTGACATCTCGACATCCTCTGACTTAAAAAAATGTGAAACAAGCTAAAAACCTACCCATTCTTAATGCATTTTTATATCTCTGCGATTTGTTCTTAGTGTGCTTAATAGTTTTAACATTACGTATGTTATCACTGACCAATTGTCGTGCTTTCTTTCCAGTATTTTTAAAGTGCTTAGAAAGTGACATCGTTCTCTTTTTGTGCCATGAAAAAGAAATCTCAGTTATTATTATTGCTAGCTCACCCAAGAATGACATCGTGGGAGTCCCGCACTTGACGAAATTCAGTACATCCCGTCTTTCCAATAATATGCACAGTGTCTTGATAGAGATCAAGCTCTTATAAGAAGTTATAAAAGAGTTTTATTATCATAAATTCATCCATTTCGACCTAAAAGAACTCGCATAGAACTCATCTCTGCACGCTGTCTCGGAGCGCTTCCTATGGTAAGGTTGTGAAGCAGATTCATGATATCTTGTGGTTTCCTCGAGATTCCTTGCTGGATCCATTGTAGTTCTCCTGAAACGCAGCCCTTCAGAATGTGTGCAGCTAGTTTATTTCCGTAATAGGAGACCACTGCTGTTGTCCCGCTCAATCGGCTGCCGGTTGAGCTCAGAAGCTAAGCCGTCCCCCTGTATAGCTGCAGCACTCCACACGTCGCCCGGATAAGCAGCCTGATACAATCGGCTACGGTCGGCTGGTGGAATGGTTCATGAAATGCGTGTAAGGTTCGAATCCAGCGGCGTGCGATCTTTTCTTGCTGCCGCAAGCGGTGGTGGTAGCCTTAAGGCTTTTCTGCCGCTATACAAAAGGATGCTGTTAAATCAGCTAGTAAAGGCCGGCTCTATTAATCTTTTGATTCCCTGGACACTCATTGAGCACGACACATCCTAATTCTAGCTTTCTGGAACTTTGCTCCTGGATGTAACCAAAATTGTTAATGACGATCACGGAAGCCTTTTCTTCTTTATGGTGGGTGGACCTAAATTGGCTTTGAAAGTCTGCGACGTTTGACTGAGTATGGACGATTCTATAAAATTTACCTTCAGAATTTATTTTTGCAAATGTCCAAACAGTTCTGTTCCATGGTGTACAACTTTATTCGATTACCGCCATAATAGGCTATCAGGATCACGTGGGGACAAAACTATTGTTCGACTCAAGGGGAAACTCGGTTAGTTATTTTGCTTCTGGGTAGATTTCCTATGTCATCGAAATAACAGCAAAAACTTTCATAGTGGCCTGTGAGTTCTATGGCTTTGCTAAAAGCCTGATCTAGCGGATATTAATGTAATTACTGACATAGTTGATCAAACTTAGGTCTATACTGCAAATGTCAGCATTCAGGATAATGTAAAGCTGCTCGTGTTTTGGACATGTTTTATATGTGTGAGTAAAAGTGAAGCTACTGACAGATACATGACCTAATAAACTTGAAATGCTCTTTAAAATACACTCTTTAGGAGTGGCGGCTCATTTCATAGGAAATAATGAGCTATGAAACTCTGATACTAGCTTAACGTCTTTTCTATTACACCGTTACTTTAAATTTACGAAGGACCTGGCTTTATTTTTTAATATACAGTATCAAAAATATTTCTTTCTGAAAGAATCGTCATGTCAAACGCACGCATCATCTTGAGCTTTTCCATCAACCATCAACTTGGCTTTTTGCCTTTCAACAGCCTACTAAGATGACTGCTTCAGTCATAACCAGGCTAGTTTTATCGGCAAGCATATCTTTTTTTCTGGCCACGTGGTGCTTTAGTTTAGAAGCTAAAAGATAAATCTTCAGCATGGCGGTCTATAAATATGTAACACGCTTTAGATTGCTTTTCCTTTCTCGTTGTTGGAAATAAATTGGTTTTCCTCCAATTAAGCACTCTCCGAGACATCTTTGCGCCTGTTTGACGATTAAAAGTACTATTTGTGTAGTTTTACAGTCTCCAAACTGCACGTACGTGACAGCATGCAGAACATCAAAGCGTGTTCAAAGAGACGTTTATTCACACGGACGCCAAAGCGGGCCAGAACGCAACAGCCTGTCCCGTGTTCTCGTCGTAACTCCTGGCCTCTGCAGGCCGTTACTTTACACTCACCGCCATGAATTGCAATGGCTCCTAAACCGGCAGCAGCGCCATCAACTCTGCTTTACTGAAGCACTCCCAGGCCATAAACTGACCTTAGTGAAAATAGCAAGGCCATAAACCCCATTGGCCCATACACTACGAATACCGGAAATCAGCCGCATTCCTCCATTGATCTCAAGATCACAAATCGAACGGGGCAGCAAAAAAAGGAACAAAGACCAAAGCAAGCCTACGCTAAGAGCAAAGCTGGACATGGCGTTACTTGTACGGAACTAAACGGCATTGTGCCTGCAGAACTACAAGAAACACCGAGCTGCCCTTTCAGTTGAAAGGCGACACTACAAAGCGAAACTACAATTCGTAAGAGCAATTCCGCAGCTAATCGTCAAGTTCGATCCGAGCCCGTGTTTTCGAACTAAAGGCCCCAATGACTGGCTAAAGATTCACAGGCTAAACTTCTCTGGGTTAAACTGCGTTAGCTCAGCATTGGCTGGACTGCTGAAATCAGCCATTCATCCTCTATAGCTGGTGGCAAATATGGCTGGTAGGCTCTCGTCTTTCAGTCCCAGAAAGCCGTTTGCCACATTTTAGTTTTGCCACATTTTAGTTTAGTTTAGTTTAGTCCACGGGGAATAATTGCTAATTCGTAATTGCCTATGACACCTCAAAAGTATGGAACGTCACCACTATTCTCCCCAAACTTTGCTTCTGTGAGCAGCACAGTAATAGTTGTGAAATTTAGTTATTTTCGAAAACATAGAAGATCCAGATATGGCCAAAAGTTTAGAGTTAAATAACATTGAATTCCCAATTTTGCATAGAGCTTATTTTTCGTTTTTACTCACTTTAGTAAATCGTACTGCAATGAAACTATGTATAAATATCGTGAGAAACTTAAAACGGTTTGGTTACTTGCAGTGTTTACCTCAGCTCTTGCTCAGTATACGAATTCATTAAGACATGTTATTGATCAGTTGATCTCTACATTAACGCATCACAAATATCGCTACCTTCCTTAGTGATACTCTCCCGTAATTTCGATGTTTTAAATACAGGAACCTTAAGTCCACCAGCTTCGTTTGCTGCCTAGGTATATGCATTTTAGTGAGATGGCATCAAGAAGCTGGAAGCACCTGTCAGACGCATGCTGCAAGCGTGGTGACAAATTGTCACGAAAAGAAAGGGCGATATAAATTACTCCACGCAAGCATCAACTAAAGTGCTTGTGAGGCGTGCAAAGCATAATTTCGGCATGGCGTCGGGGTCAGGACAAACTCTGGGTACCCAGATTCACCTGCGAGAAATGCAGTAAGCACTGGAAGTTAAGTTAAAAAAAAATATTTGCATAATTGCAATTCATAGAATCTTCTAGCGACAAATAAAATAAGCAATTCGTGAGTGAAACGATTTGATGTATTCATTGTTACAGCCTTGACTCCACTTATAAAAAAATGGCCAGAAAATAGGCATTCTTATATATACGGAGTAATATCTGAATCGTCTTTGTAGCTTTGTAGAGTGACAGATGGAGATACATAGTGTGCGAAAGGCCTATATTTTTCACACTAAATTGATCTGCTAATGCCAAGGGTTACTACCTGTGAGCCAGTGGAGAAAACAGATGGCAGAGCTAACCAGTGCTCTCCTCTACCTTTTCCTACATTTCCAAAACGGATGATGATCAGAAGCTCTGATCAAAAAGCCGCCCCATCATTCCATTGACTTGTGTAACCTCACGGCAAGCGTGAGGCTACAAAGACTAATGGCATCGTTCTTGCCTTTGTACACTTCGCTTTCCAAGTTATGCGACAGAGGAGTGTTCCTCAGGGGGCTCAAGTAATAATGATAATAATAATAATAATGCACTTGATAAAGGGCCCTCAGAGAATTTAATCTATTTCTAGGCGCTTTACATTTGCTGTAAGTAGAAGACCTTGGCAGCCTGATTCCTATTTGTAGATCGCTGTATGCATGCTGATCAGACAGTGCTCTCAGTGCACCTTGCGATCACATTTCTCTTCACTTAGGACACATAAATGCTTTTCGTCGCCTAACACTGTCCTGCTACTCGCAGTTCACGTTGCCAAGTCGAAGCAGGTGCCACTCGAAAACGGTTGACTTAGATACTTGCTAATGAGCTGAATCGGCGGCTAAGCTCTCGAGTCCTTGGCTACAAGCCCAGCAGAAGTAAACGGGTGCTTCTCCTGGCTACTGGCTACTCTTAATGGCGAACCAGTCGAACGAGTCGAAAGGCACCGATCGCTAAAGGCTGTAGGCGAGGCGACCTTCTCACTGCGAAGCATCAGGCTAGCGCACCGCCGAACTGGCACTCGGCAGTGGGCTACGCAGCCAGCGAGGCAAGCGCGGCGGAACACGCCTCCTTCGACCGAGCGTTCGGCATTAAGGCACGCACAGTACTGCTGTGCGTGCACAGCGGTAATTGTCACTGCAGTTGTCACTGCAGTTGTCGCAGCAGCTCGGCTATGCATCCACCGTTGCCTGAGGATCGACGCCCTACTTCGTGCTGACTGCGTTTGAGTTCCAATGCGTCGCCTAGGTTTTCGGCTGGGGCGAGCACACAGTGTCACGGCCGCCTCTTGGAAATCCTACCCGAAAGACTTTGTATTCCCATTCTTCGGGAGCCTCGAGCTATGTATGGATCGTGATAGCCCGTGAGCTAAGGTGCCCGCTCTTCATGACCAAGATCGTGAGTACTAATTCTGCAGTCGACGATCCTTTTATTGCCAACTGCAATTGGTGGTGATAGCCGTTAAGGCTTTTCTGCCGCTATAAATGTTGTTTTATGCTGATGATAGGACAGCGTGAGAAAGCAATCAAAGCACACATACTTGAATAACAAGCACGTGAGCACAAAGTACAACTCCTCACTAAGCATCACTTCTGACGGTCTTTTATCGGCTCTAAGCCATATATTATGGCATGGCAGGTTCCTGCTGATTATAGCTCGTGATCCGCTAATAGACTCTAGCAACTGCCATAATCTTGACGATTAGCATTTCAACTGTTCACAGCTTCAGTAGCGGAAGCCAAGCTGTAGACACCATTTCAACAGCGCTAGTTGTCACAGAGCTGCCGTAATGGCAGCTCTTACAGAAATGACGCCGATGCATTACTAGAATAAATTTGCTGCTTATATAGCTCGTCGTGTAACTCGAAACAATAGTAAGGTGCTCGAAAGTTGCCGCGACTCTGTGCCAGCAGTCTAGCAGCAGGGATCTTCCCCGTGCACAGATAGCTTTAATTCGTGCTTATCATCTACGCGCTAAGCCTTTATATGCATCTGCCCAGTATTTGCAAGGAAGAACTGTAAAAAATGGTTGCGGCTATGTGGCGCGATGAACGAGTTTTCGCAGTGCGATAATTCAGGTCAGCGGCTGAAGTGAGGGGGGCTTAGCTGGTCCTGGTAATGAGGTTGAAGTGGCAACGGGTGCTCTGTTGTTATTACAGTTAACTTGTCATAGCGGAACGTTCGTGGTCGGCGAACTTTTACCTTCCGTTTTAGGCTAGGGAAGACTCGTACATCCCACAGCTGCCAGTACATTGCCGACCGCCGCGCCTCACGGCACGCACCGCTGGCAAAATTCGGTAAAAGCCCGAGACGTCTAAATAAATTGCAACTACCGCAGCGGCCGGTTGTCGCGTTCTCGCTTGGCCGGTGCGCCAGCTGCGGTCGGTGGGCGGATTTGAGACCTGCCGCAGGTGGCGCTCCGCGCTGTCTGCGATTAGCCCAACTCAATATGGCGCTGTGCTCGCTCGGCGCTATAAACATTCGCCCGTGAAGCACGCTCGAGGTATTTTAGCCATCCGAGGCCCGTCGGGATAGGTTCAGACGATTGGGTTGCCGCAGTGCGCCAAGATGCGGACTGCAGCCCCCGTGTTGGTGCATCCGTTGCGGGCGCGGGCCGGAAAAAGCTGCTGCGCTTGCCGGCCGGCGCCTTGCGAGCGCCCTGCGATTCCGTTGCTGGGATCCCAATGCAGTGTAGCGCCGTCGCAGCGCTCAAGCCATCGTAGCGTACTCATCTTCCTTTTAGACCAACTAACTGGGGATGAGTGACGACAAATACGCGGAGGTGCGCGCGCTTTGCCGCCGCGCAGCGGCGCGAGACGCTGACCGGGTGGCGACGGCTCTGCTTGGCTTTTCGCTTTCGGTGCAGTGCGTCGTGTCGTCCTTTTTGAAGAACCTGGTTTACTTGGCCAAAGAATGTCCCGCGGTTTTGGCGCCAGCGCTTTGTGCGGGCGCGGCGACGACTCGCGGGAGAGCCATCCACGACCGCCTGGTCGATCTCTACGTCGAACTGTGCAAGAGCCAGCCGCCGTCCAAAGTAGGCGCCGCCGCGCGCCTGCGCGCTCGCGCGCGGCGGGCGTCGCCCGCGTTCCCAGCTCTTCTATTGATCGACGCAGCGTCTGTGCATTCCCATGCGAGTTAGCGATTTGCCTGCAGGCCTAGCAGACATTTCTCATCGCCCAGTACGCCAACGTCTTGCCTCTGGGTTATGGAAATCTGTTTGCCCTATGACAAGGAACGTAACTGCAACAGCGTGTATAGAACTCTCCTTTCGAATGGTCGCCGTTAGCTGTCAAGCAGGACATGCTTTACGATGGTGCGACAGCTAGGCCGGCAGTGTGTTTTAAAGGACAGGGGTGTGGAGGTCGTCGTAGGGAAGAGCCCTCACATTTTCATTTCTCCATCCTTGGTCGTCACACGGCAGTGAACTCACCAAAGTCTTGAAGACTTGCATGCAGACACGCTTGCACTAACTCACACTGGCATGCTGACCCTGTGCATGTTACCCCTAACCATGTTATTCATGTTGTTTATGAAGCATGATGCCACTCACCATTCAATCGCATTTCCCTTTGCAGCAAATGTAAAGCGCCTAGAAAGAGATTGAGTTCTCTGAGGGGTCTTTATCAAGTGTATTATTACTATTATTAAAAAGTCTGACTTGCTGGACTTAGGAAGCATCTTTTGTACCTCATTGTGGCTACCTGAAACGAAATGTACAGTAGTTGTGCCAGGAACACATTACGAATGCTGCCAATCGTTTTATTATACTACCAGGTGTTCGCTTAGAGCTTGTGTATGGTCGGACTGTCATTGCAACCCCAATGCCTCCTGCAAATTTAAACTTCATCTCCCAGGGACGATCAAGAGTGTGTTTGAGCTCACGATAAAACATGAGGACGTGGTTAGGAAGTACACGTGCTTAACAATAGAGATAAAGGGTGAGAGACAGGAGAGAGAGAGAGAGAGAGAGAGAGAGAGAGAGAGAGAGAGAGAGAGAGAGAGAGAGAGAGAGGGAGAGAGAGGGGGAGAGGGAGAGGGAGAGGGAGGGGAGGGAGAGAGAGAGATGGAGAGACTGAAAGGGGGGAAAGTGGTGGGAAGAACTAGCATATTAGAAGAATATCTGTGTGTGTGTGTGT
The DNA here is from genome assembly GCA_009760855.2 of Cristatella mucedo. Taxonomy (NCBI): domain Eukaryota; kingdom Metazoa; phylum Bryozoa; class Phylactolaemata; family Cristatellidae; genus Cristatella; species Cristatella mucedo. The sequence goes on from WPIO01000002.1 coordinate 7,624,444, forward strand.
GCGTGCATGCATGCATGCAAATTTGCATGTGCTTGGTATCATTGGAGAAAGCATGAGGAGAGAATATGATGTTTGCACGAGAGAAATAGAGAGAGAGAGAGAGAGAAGGAGAGTACAAGGTGAAGATAATGAGTCAGGCACTGGACTATTGTGAATGAAATGGGGCGTACACAGTATGGGAGTACGAATCCAGAGTCGCGCAGAGAATCGCTGTGTGCTAGTGCAGCAGCTCTCGCCTGGCCGTCGTTATCATCGCCGCTCGCCTCGCTGGCATTCTCTCACTCGTTGCCTCGCTCTTTGCAGCTATGCCGTAGTGCCTCCAACCTCCTCGCAAAGCTGGTGAAGCGCGATGGCCTGAGCTGTCTAGTGGTCAGCCTGCTACCGCAGAGCGATGGCTACACCTTGACCTTCAAGGGCAAGAGTGGAGCCGAGGGCGAAACGATCAAGCTGCCTTATGAGGTGACCTGCATTCGGTGCGCACACGCGTATGCTGTGACACGAGGTATCGTGATATGTGATCTGTTGTTGACGATGGAGCCTGTGCAATGGGGGAGGCTTCTTTTTGGCTAGCTGCATTGTCGTGACTGCATAGAGATTTCGTGCTGCTAAGCGACGTGTAGTCAGGCACCTCAGAATGCGTAGACCGTTGAGCGAAGCACTGGGCAGTCTCAAGCCCCCACCCCACCCACCAGAATAATAGCTTTGCTATTCCTTGCATAGACGTGCAGCCGTGCTGATATGTACCGCCGCCGTGCTCGTAAGCCCTTCAAGGCGGACACATAGTCAACGGCATGCCACAGAAACTGTGGGCAAGTGTTCCTTAGCTGCTGCCTGTGGCGTAGCGCTGTTAGTTGGCCAGTCGAACTAAAAGCGGTTCATGGAGTTAGAGAGAGAGAGAGAGAGAGAGAGAGAGAGAGAGAGAGAGAGAGAGAGAGAGAGAGAGAGAGAGAGAGAGAGAGAGAGAGAGAGAGAGAGACAGACACAGAGAGAGAGACAGACACAGACAGACAGACAGACAGAGCTAAGAGGGAGGAAGGGTTGAGGGAGAGATAGTGACCACCGATGTTAGGAGGCCTTGCCAAACCGGACAAGGTGTGGAGGAAAGATTGCACAGCGCATGACCCACTTTTATGTCCCGCACTCTTTCCGAGCGGCCCTTGCCACGTGCTGGCATCGCATGCCGATACCTCCCCCCACAGACCTGAGGCAGCTGGTGGCTCCACATTCTTTGTTTACGCAAACTCGGCTCACTGTGCCGATCTCGTTGCAGGAGTCCGAGTTTCTTGAGTACCTGGACAACGAGGAGGTGGGTGCAGCGCTTACTTCCCCTTCCCCCTCACTTGTCCTCTCACGTGCCTGCTCACTTTCGTTCGCGTGGCACTCGGCGACGTTGGCGGGCCCTATCGCCTGCTCTGCTCCTGCGAGCTGCATGTTGTTGCCGAATTAGCGCGCTCTGAGACTGCCCTGCGGCTGCCACGTGCTGCTGCTGCCGCTTGCCAGCTGCCGCCCACCATTGTGGACCTGCTGGAGAAGTCGCCGTCGAACCTGTTCCACTCGGGCTGCGTGATTTGCGAGATCCGCGACTACAGGCGAAACATCGACGCCAACCACCAAAGCCGCTACGTCCTGCTACAGCCGACCAATCAGGTAGCTTGCCTTTTCGTGCTGACTGTTGATCGGGGAAGCTGACGAGGGGTAGAAGAGTGGGGGACGGTCGGGGGCGGTACGATCGCTCTGCTGTACCATGCCCACCCGGCTAAGTACCAGCTGCTAGCTGAGGGCCGGGCCGGCACGGCTCGGCTGGCGCCACAGGCGGACACGTAGGAGGAGTGCAAGCAGCCGTGCTATGTCCTGGCGCTCTTTCCGAGCAGCCCTTGCCCTGCTTGCCTTTTGCAGCCCAGGCTGCAGGCATGCGTGCATTCCAAGCGTGTCTAGCATCTCTTCCTGGTGAGCGAGAGAGGGCAAAGCAGCCTAAGTGACCTGACTAACACCTCAGCAGCAGCAGCAGCAGCGGCAGAAGAAGAAGAAGAAGCAGCATCAAACAGAAAACCTTGCACTCCCAAAGCGAGCGACTGGCACAATCCCTCTCATGGCTGTGGCATGCGCGCCCTCTCTCCAGCAGTTAAATGATCCACGATCAGCATCAACGATCTGCTCGGTCTGCTCTCATGGCTGCTATTCAAATGTGGTCGCTGCCATTAACGGGGCAGAGGGGGCGAAGCATTTTTTATTCTTCGCCACCTTTCCAGTCTTTTACGCTAATCAAATGGACAGGTCTCGCTAACACGTGTAAATCCTTGCCAAAGCTGCACTCCATGGTGTGGCGCCTGTGGTGGTTGTACTCGCCTATCAGCCTATTCTGTCGCAGTCGTCATTCAAACGCCTGACCGCGCTGCCCCCCCCCCCCCCCCCGTTGTTGTCAGTGACCGTTACGTGCAGGGCAGGGCACCGTGCAGGGCACCGGCGGCGGGCTGCACGGCGACCCATGCTCGAGCTGGTATGTGGTCTGACCGCCGCTGTGCACTCACTGTCTTGGCAACGTTTTCCTGCTTGCTTGCCCGGCATCCGCCGGCGCAGCCGCCGGTGCCTGTGCACGTCCAGCAGGCAGCATGCGCGAGCGAGGCTGCCTGCCGCTGCCGCCGTCGGCGCGCGACGATTTGCTCAATTCGCGCTGCTGCAGTCTCTGCTGGCCGACATAAACGGCCTGACGAGCGACGGGCGTCGCTGGCTGGCCGATGAGCGGCTTCTGCTCGAGAGCCAGCTTCTGCTCGCCACCGAGCGCCCGCTCTGCCTCGACCCGTCGCCCGTCGTATGCCTGGCGCACAACCGGATGCAGTTCGAGCGGCGAGCCCTGCACGGCCTGCCGGTCAAAAGGTGAGCCGTTGCGTCCGCCCCACACCCTCGCTCGCGCGCGCCCCGGCCGTCACGCAGCCGGCGCCCCTTCCCCCTCCGCACACTGTTCGCTCAAGAGATTTTTCCGTCTGCGCTCGCTCGGCCAGAGGATCTGCCCTGCTGCTGGTCGTGGCGCTCCCTCGCCTGCTGCGAGAGCGCACGTAGGCGTCGGCGGCATCCACGCTCGAGCGCGGATGCCGCCTGCTTCGTCGTGCGTTGCATCCGTCCGTCTGTCCGCTGCTGCTGCGTGGCTCTCGTGCTCGTGCGCCTGGAGGCAGGCGTGGCTCTCTTAGAGTGTGCGCTCGCTCCTCTCGTGCTTCCCTCTACCTCCTGTGCGCTCTGGCTGTTCGCTCTGGCCATGGGCTTGCCGGGCCATGCGAAAGGGTTCGGCCGTTGGCCACACTGTGTGCGCGACGTCATGTCTGCTCATTTCGACGTCATTTCCGGTCGGGCTATTAGGCAGCTGCGCATGGAGCCTGCCTCCTGCTAGCTGGCCCGGAGCTGTCGCACGCCACTGTCTCGCTGGCCGAGGGAGCGGTTTTCCAACTATCGTCGACCGCCGCAGCACCGTGCGCTCATTTGGTTGGCGGCTAACACTTTAGCACGGCATGGCACCGAGGGGGGGTTTCTCGTGGCCCCTCCCCTCCAGCTTCGATGCTCTCCTCGTCACCTCTGTCGAGCGCTGAAAGGCAGCAGCCGCGAGGACGGCCCGGTCTGTTTTGTTTTGCAGAGCTGCCAAGAGGTGCTCGCAGGTCGCGCGCAACCGTCAGAAGCTGCTCGCCACGGCGCGCTGTCCGCCCGAGCTCAGACTGCATGACTTCCTCGTTCAGCGACGACGCGCCGACTTGCAGCGGTCGTCGAGTGGCGGCAGCGCTGGCGGCAGTGGCAGCAGCAGCAGCTCGATTTTCGGCGCCAAGATTGGCAAATCGGTGCGTGCTCACTCGAGCTTGTCTCTGCTCCGTCGGTGCGCCGGCAGCACGCGGTCGGTGCACCGACAGATGGCGCTTTCGTGTGCAGCAGCTCTGCAGCTTTTCTCCGTCGTTCTAGAGCTTTTGTGCATTCGTGCTCGCCTGGCCTCCTGAGCCCGTGGCTGCACCTTCCGGCGGCACTTCCGCTTGCGGTGGCGGTCGCGGCACTGGCTCGGCAAGCGCTGTTTTCGCTTCACCTACTGGTGTTTTGGGGGTGGGCTCGCCCAGCTACCGGCGCAGCTGCAGCGTGCTCTGCCACGACCTCATCTATGTCGGTCTCACAAAGGTAGACTTTTTACTGCTGACATGGGTTTGGCAGCAGCGTATCGTAGGGTCGGCCCACACGAAGACCGTGCTCGAAGCCAGACCCGAGGTATCCAGTCAGCAAAAGAGAGAGAGAGAGAGAGAGAGAGAGAGAGAGAGAGAGAGAGAGAGAGAGAGAGAGAGAGAGAGAGAGAGAGAGAGAGAGAGAGAGAGGAGAGAGAGAGAGGGAGGGAGGGAGGGAGAGAGAGAGAGACAGAAAAACAGACAGAGAGAGACAGAAAGACAGACAGACAGAGACAGAGAGAGACAGATACAAAGACAGAGAGAGAGACAGAGAGGGAGAGACAGAGAGAGAGACAGAGAGAGACAGAGACAGAGGGAGAGAGAGAGAGAGAGAGAGAGAGAGAGAGAGAGAGAGAGAGAGAGAGAGAGAGAGAGAGAGAGAGAGGGAGACACAGACACAGACAGACACAGAGACAGAGAGAGACACAGAGACAGGGAGCCGGAGACAGAGAGATACACAGAGACAGGGTGAGAGAGACAGAGAAAGAGCGATAGAGATAGAGAGACAGAGACAGGGTGAGAGGGGGAGACAGACAGAGACACAGAGAAAGACACAGGGAGAGAAGAGACAGACAGGAAGAGAGACAGAGAGAGGGAGGGAGACAGACAGAGGGACAGAGAAGGGGTGAGAGAGACAGAGAGAAAAGAGACAGGGAGAGACAGAGAGGGAGATGAGACAGACAGAGAGACAAGACAAGAAGAGACAGAGAGAGAGAGAGAGAGAAGAGAGAGACAGACAGAGAGAGGGTCGATCTGGTTTGGTTCGATTGTGCTGCAGTGCCTGCAAGCTGTTTCTTAGTGACATACCGGTTTTGTTTGGTTCAACTGCTTTTTTCCCTACTGAAATCAGTTACCGACGTGTCTTTGCCACGTTCAACGATGTGCTGCCAAGCTCTTGCAATTTGTGCCAGAATGGGCTCGAAAAAGACTATTGTATGCTAAACGTTTTTGGATTTACTTGAAAACAGAGTGAAAACGAATGCCTTTAGCATGCTCTCCCTTTCTGCCCCCAAAGGATGCAGCAAGCCTGGCTGTTCACCAGCTGTATGGAATGCTCAAGTTGTAGCTGACCGTAGCTGTCGCCTTGAGATGTAGGATATCACGGGAAGCTGCTGCAGCAGTTGGAAAGACAACGTCCGAATTCAATAGTTTTGAAAAGCCGCCCTTAAGCTGACACCCTGTTCTGCTGATGTCGCATTGTTCATTTCTGACTGCTACGATGACTTAAGGGGGCAGAAGGGGAAGGATGGGGAAGCTCCCAATGGCATGCAAATATTAAAAGCGTGTGACCATCATTCATACCTGCAGTTGCTTCTGACCGGTCTTGAGAGCCAGTCATTGTCTGCCCACGGCCGCTTCGCTCGGCAGCTCATCCTGTGCCTCTCGATCGCTTGCTCACCGCCTCGCGATGCCCTCCGCGACCACCTGACTGCCGCCGGCAGTTCTCTCGCTCGCCGTGAGCTCACGCTCACACTGTTTCCTCTGCAGCTGCCGCTGCGTAGCACTGGCTTGCCGCTTCGCTGGGTCACGGCTTCGCTGACTCGCAGCACGCAGCACTGCAGCGTCCGTGCCTTCGGTAGGTCGTCGACATGTGGAAGCAGCAACCGGTGGAACTGGCAGTGCCAAAGTCGATCGACGTGAGTCTGTCGGCTGCCCCCCTCTCTCTTCTCCCTCCCCCCTACGAAGAGGCTCTGGCCGCCTGCTTGCCCCATCGTGCTCGTTCGGCCGTTGGTGGTGGCACGCGAGTGCCTCTTTGACTAGTTGACACGACGCCAGCCGGTCGCCATCAGACGGCTGCCGCTCACCAGCCGTGGTGTTCAGGCAGAGCGGCGGCAGGTCGCCACGCCGTGCGCGCCGCCGCGAGCTGGCGACGGACGCGATTTGAGAGCGTGCTCTGCGTTCATCGCGGTAGGTGGACAAGTACGCCAAGGGGCCCGAGCGCTGCCGCAGGCCGTCGGGCGGCGGCGGCGGCGCAGTGCGTCGGCCCGCTGGCCGCTCGCTTTCTGGAAGCAGCAGCAGCAGCTTTGATCTACTGGCGTTCGAAGCTGCCGGCGGCTCCGCCGCAGCCGCCGGCGGCAGCTCCGAGGACGATAACAGCCCGGTGATAATGGAGGAGTTCACGCTCGAGACAGAGCGCACGCCCGGCAAGATCCACTACACGCGCCTGGTGCTGCTGCAGCGCCCTGCCGACGAGACGTTCATGGGCGAGCTGCACGTGGACCGCGACTACGCCGAGGGCAAGGAGCGAGAGCTGGCCAGCTGCTGCAAGTACGTGCCTGCACCGCCAGACCATCCCTCGGCAGGCTCGGACGACCGGGGCCTTGCATGCCCAACCTAGACCGCTGCCGCGTCGAAGCCATGCGGAAAGGGGCCAGGCAGCAGCGACTGCTGCTGCAGATTTGTGCTCCAGGTCTCCCGGGCTAGGTCTCGCTTCGGTCCAAACGAGTGGTCAAAGCGTACACTTACTTGCGTCGTGGCTGTCGGTCGTGCGCGCAGGAGTGCCTGACAGCATGGGCTCCGACACTTTGGGGTTTGATCGTGGGCGCTTTTCCTTCTTCCCATTCTTTGCTCTGTGCTCTGTGCCGATGTCGTGATCAAGCGTCGGTGCTTCATCTCGGCTTTCATTTCTGCATCGATGATGACTCTCCGCTCCGCCTGTCCGGCGACCCTGCTATGCCTTCATGCTCCGAATCCGACTTGCTGCGGCATTCGCACTGTGATGCCGAGTGACTTCCTGAAAGCTTTAAGAGGACCAGGGACCACTTGAATAGTTATGGGCAAGCGTAGTGTCACCCTCAAGTTTTGGTTCATCCAGCATCCATCACTCAAGTGACTATGCACGTAGTTTGGGCATGCTGTTCGTGCATAACGGCTTGCCATTGGATGTGCACAATGGCTCCGCTGTCAAGTCGGCCTACTTACAGCTGAGCGTGCCCGAAATCAGGGCCTGTGTAGACAAGCTCGTCAGCCAAACTGATCATACATTTGTGACATCGAATCCAGATTACTCCGATTCCCTGCATTCAGGACTATTGGCCCGTGCCCTTAATCGACTGCAGCTGTGGCAAAACTCGCCAGCGCGTCTTGACTGTCGTCAGCGGCGTAGCTGGCGCATCACATCACTTCTGTCTCCTAGCATCACTGGCTTGCTGCCACCAGGCATCGAGTCGCATTAAAAGTCTTCTTTTTGGCCACAGGGGTCGCTTTGCTCGCTTGAATCAGCCGAGTTTCCATTTTTGACCTCCTTGTTTTTCCTGTGTGCTCTTGCACCACCCACTCCTCGGCTTCCATACGTCTTTACGTTCCTCAAACTGAATTGAAACATGTTGAGTATTGGGCCCTCAGTTCGTTTATTCCGTACGTGTATAACTGGCCTCCGGGCTCTTACGCCACCTGCTTTGACATCAAGCATCATTTATGTCTCAGCTATATATACATCTTCTGCTCAGCTGTCTCTTTTCTCTAGTGATACTGTCTTTTTGTTCTCTTTAGCTTTGCATGACACATTTGGGAGATCCAAGAGAGTTTATCGGTGACTTGATTGTCGAATACATAGCAAATCAGACCTCCAGGAGGTGTGGTGTGTGGTGGGGCACGAAACACGCCATCTTTCGACTACCGGTCGAGCGAGCGCTGCTTTGCAGTGATTTTGGTGGTTGTTGTGGCAACGGCTCGCGAGTGGCCGGCCGGCCGGCAGCAGACCCTGCTGAGCCACAACGCTGGTTCTGTTTTTCAGATTCGAGTTGGGTGGCAGGGAGAGCGTCAACAAGTAAGCGTTTTTTTTGCGCAGCTCGGGAAACTTGTCGGTGTGCGCAGTTTTCACGGCCTGCCGGCGTCATCGAGTCGCCGTCCCTGTCTGCTGGCGTTCTGCTTCGGGTCAAGCCGGGCGGTAGACGCGCCCCTGTTGCACCGTTTGCACTCAGGTATGTCAAGCAGTTCTTTGAGATCTTCACCGAGGAAGGTCGACGTCAGGTCAAAATCACGCGATCACGTCCCGGGCAAGCATCCAAGGTGACGTACACACAGCAAGGGCCAGGTGAGAATGAGCAAGGTCGCTGACATCCCCTGTCGTGCGCTCTTGCTCTCTCTGTCAGTCTGTCTGCCTGTCTGTCTGTCTGTCTGTCTGTCTGTCTGTCTGTCTCTCACTCTCTCTCTCTGTCTCTCTCTCTGTCTCTCTCTCTCCCCCTCTCCTGCCTATCCATCTCTCTACTTGTTTGGAGCATGAGGGATGGTTGCTTCGGCTAGCTGCTCCTTGGTTTAAGGTATGCATGTAAGTCTAGCTGATTAACAAAACGGCCTCGTTTGTGCTGTGGCAGAAGAGCTTTAGTGGCCATTGCCCTGCATGCAGCAGACAATGAAGGATTGTCTGCAGCAGGACTCGAACCCACGACCTGGCTCGTGAAGTACGAGCACTGCCTCCCTGTGCTTCACATTGGTGCGTTGCTGTCCTTGGGTGCAAGGTCATTCCGTGCAGTCAGCAATCAGCGTCTTGGTCTGTTGTTGTACTCCGTACATGTCGTACAACTCTCAAGCAGCTATTTCAACATCACGGCGTTGGCTGTAACTCGTGTATGCCAAAGACATCCAGCTGTGCCCATTGCTCAAGCTGGCACGATCGCCTGCTGCTGAGCGCCTGCCTTGCAGACATTAGTTCTCACATGCCGGCCTAACGAAGACGAAACAGATTTGTATGTATTTAATGACCCAACTTTTGATAACTTTATATGGAAGACAAGGTCTATTGTCAGCTATTAGTTCTCACGCTAGGATTAGCTGCTACTTCTGCAATCAATGTGGAGAGCTAGCAATCTGTGACTGACTCCCTGGGATTGACCCTAAAGGACAAACAGAGTTGCCGTCTCAATCAAGGTTAAGGTTTGGCCACTTCATTGACTTAATCCTGGGTACCTCTTTGTTTAGCTAAGCACCACTGACTCAGGTCAGGCTAGACTCTTCAATTCAGTTATGGCCGGGGTTCCAAAATATTCTACTTAGACTCTACAATTTAGCTCTGCAAAAAATGGCCAATGCTCTCCATCAAATTCAAGAACTTTTGTGTCGACTAGTCTAGGAAACCAAGAAATTCAGCCCCAAATTCCTCATTTGTTTACCACTTCCTTTGCTCTGCCTCTATGCTTGTGGCCGTGCCGTTGGTGGCTCCCATTGACTGGTGGGAACACTTTCCATCTCCAAAGTAATGTAACACATCATCATCTATAACTCGACGAAGCCATAAAGACTATGTGGGTGTTACGCAGGAGAGTTTTGGAGCAAGCACTTTCAGGTACAAGTCGAACCGCCGGATCGTCTTTCGTCTTTCTTTTGCTTTGCAAAAATTAGGTAAAAAATCAATTATTCTTTTAGTGGTTTTTTAAACGATAAACATGTCAGAAATACAATCCCAAATTTTGACGGTCGAAAAATAACTGGGAAAATTAAAAAAAATCGAAGACCTACACCTCATCTAACCGCAAATATACCGGAAGTGAGTCACTGGCGTTCTTTGTTATGATTTTCGCTCAGATTTCTGCGTGATTTACTTAACCAGACCGATAAATACATCAAATAATAACTTTGTCGCTATAAACATGAAGTAAATAATGGTCATGAATCATTAATCTATCTGTACAAGTAAATTGTGTGGGGCACCTGCAAGGTCCGATAACATCTGTAACATGTTTGACCACGTGGCTATACACAAGCTGCCTAGCTACGCGGCATTCCTTGGTAGTAGCATCACGGCCAAAGCCTATTAATGCAACGAGTTCCTTGCCTGTACGTTTTTCCATCGAAGATTCTAAGATATTTGGATTATGACTAAACCGGAAGTAATAAAGGCAGCGTCCCTCGGATGACTGTAAAGCTATAGCACAACAGCAGGCTGGGAAAGCCGCAAACAGCTGTTGCTATGGAGGTTGACCACATCTCACTTGCTTAGGCCAATTGCATGCAAGGCCTTCAATTGTCCTTTTTTATGCTGTCGAGCAGTAGTCTCCTAGATGTTGGACCTGGCACTGTTAACGAGCCAGCATAGGCCCTCTGCCAGTGTGTAGGGAAAACCTTCCTTTGTACCCACATCGATTGCGCTGACATTAAAGAGTTCATATGGAGCAAAGCACTTGAAAACCTCCAGACATATGGGTTCTCAGAGATGCCATGTTTAATTAAATACCCAACCTCCGTAGCAACTGTGTGGTTTTTTTGCAGATTTAAAATGCACAATGTCCAAACTATGAGTGGTAGCTGCTTCACTTTGAATCACGCAGGTCACGGTTTACTAGAGCCGCTGAGCTGAAATTTTCAGCACAGTTTGACGAATTCGTTCATTCGTAGTGGTGGAATAAGACTTTTTAGGAATGGGTGCACATTCAGACTGCATGAGCAGCTGCTAAGGATATATAACCGCATGGAACAGAGCTGACCGGCTGCAGCAAGGTGGGGGCAGCAACAGTGAGACAGGGAAACAGCAGCCACGTGGTGCAAAGAAGTAGCAATCCTTAGGTTTGGGGGAAGTTGATGCCTAAATCGATAAGTGACAGGTCGGTTTCGGCCTAGATTTCAAGGAGTATGGGTACCTCAGCATGGCAGCTTTAGAGCCAGTACATTCAGCGCTTGTCGCCCTGAAAATATAAATATATATATATATATATTTATTTACGAAATAACTTTTCTTGACAATGTGACACCGTTCTACCTCATTGGCCAAGTGATAATCACTGATTCTGGAACCCGAAGTCCTATCATAGACTTTTTATTCCGGCATAGTCTTGGCCCGTGGGTAAGGTGCTTGCTCTTCACGACCCTAGTCGTGGGTTCGTTCGAGTCCTACATTGGAGCGATCCTTTGTTGCCTGCTGCAGTCGGCCGTGATAGCAGCTGAGCTCTTCTGCTGCAATACAAATGAGGCTGTTGAATCGGTTAAGGTGGAGCTGGTGGTGTTAGCAGCGACCGTGGCCAGTTGCCTTGCCCTTGTGCATACACTGGTTAGTTGCCCTTGTGCATACGCTGGGATCGATGGAAAAAGTAGCCTTCGCAAAGCTAGCCACGTTGTAGGCTTCGCGCCCGCGGTGGCATCGGCTCTGCCTGCCAATACTGCCGCCTCGCAGTCATTGTGCCCGGTTAAGCTGCCATGTTTGTCACACTTTCAGGTTCTGTCACACCATGGCCGGTGCTTCCGCCGGACGAGGGCAGTGGAGACAGTGGCAGTCAGGGTCAGCCGCACGGGCAGCAGCCAGTAGCAGCAGCAGGTGGTACCTATCAGCTTCACCCATCCCTGGTCGGCGCAGGCGATGGTCCTGTGCTGCAGCTGCCGGCCACGATCGCGTCAGCTCAGCCTCTACGCCTGTCGCTATCGATTGGTGGCTCTGCAGGTAACTCCATTCGTGCCTCTCTGTCTTTTCGCTACCGAAGCATCCATTTTTCACCGGTGGCTTTGGCTCCTCTTCAGGATGCTTTGAAAAAGTCTCCTGCTTCTGATATGCTGTAGTGCAAAGGTGGAGTATGAGAAAGAGAGACAGAGACAGACAGACAGAGACACAGAGACAGACACAGACAAGACAGACAGACATACAGGGGAAAGAGACAGAGAGAGAAAGACAGAGAGAGAGAAAGACAGAGAGAGAGAAAGACAGAGAGAGAGAGAGAGAGAGAGAGAGAGAGAGAGAGAGAGAGAGAGAGAGAGAGAGAGAGAGAGAGAGAGAGAGAGAGAGAGAGAGAGAGAGACAGACAGACAGACAGACAGACAGACAGACAGACAGACAGACAAGAGAGACAGAAAGAGAGAGAGGAGAGGAGCAGACAAACACCAAGCAGAGAGAAAGAGATACATACTGACAGGTGTGTGTATATATATATATATATAAACTCGAGCACAGAAGTATCGGTAAGACCATCTAATATGGCCACCCGACCGAAAAAACTTTTGATTCTAATAAAAACAGTAATACAATCTGATGCAATCATTCACAGTATATAAAATAAGCCTATGCAATAAGTAATCAAAGTGTTGGTACAGTATGTTATTTTTTAGTGCTAAAATTAAGTTCTACACTGCAATAACTAATAACCTGTCTGAGCTGCTCCTACATAGAGCCAAATAAACCTTCGAAAATATCTGGCATCATCGTTCTGCAAAGGTCGGGCAAACTAGAGGAAAGCAATTTTTTAGATGTGAGACCCCCTGCCTGATCTCCGAGCCTGCTATCCACTTTGCCCCACAAAGAATCCGTGGGATTAAGGTCTGAAGATTGACTGACCATTCCGCTTTCGTAATGATCCCAAACTAAATTCAGCAGTGTATCGGAAAAAATATTGAACACCCTTAGTCGCATGCTTGGGTTTATTGTCCGGTTGGAAAAGAAAACATTATCCACGAAGGTTTATTTTGCTAGGTACTGCAATGCTTTGGAGTCGTTCGAAATAAACGTATTGCCCGATGATGCCAGGTATTCACTACAAAAGTAGCCCAAGACCATGACCTCTTTGCTGCTAAATTTGTCCCTCAAATGTGTGTCTACAGAGGGCAATTATCATTGAAACCCTCATTAGAGCAGCAGTGCCTGGGCTGCATACTTATTTAGTCTCCAAAAGTGGCAAATTAACTCACACCACCCCATTCTATTTTACTCCGGTTCGATTTGGTCCCAGTGTGCTCTAGCCCTAGCACACTCCTGACGAGCTACGTGATGCACGAAGGACAGAAGTGGCTCCTTTTTATAAATTCTGAGCACACAAACCTTGTTGATCAAGTCGGCACCTGATTGAATGCTTACCAGCTGGCTTTCCAGCAGCAACCTGCAAGCTTTGAGCATGAGCACTCTCAGTGGTGAAAGGATGCCTAAAGATTCAATTTTTTATCACTGCATCCTAGCAGCTTTAATGACATTATTTGGCCGGGTTTCTGTGCATTATCGATTATACAGGCCGTAGCCGTATATGTATATAGCCGTATTTGTCTAGTCGTACCTCACCGAAAGCTCACTGGTTTGAAATTGTATAGGTCATAGCAATTGCTGCGTTAGCGCATCCCGTTTGTAGCAAAGCCCACATTTGGTTCCTCATAAAGGTAGTCAACTAAGTGATCCCAGGCATGCCGGTTGGCAAAATCATGAGGCTAGGAAATGAGCCAAGTCGTTACACTGTGTTTTCATTGTTTTCATACTAATAAGGACGTCCATAAAACTTCAATACCAACAATTCAGTAGTTTTGAAGGCACTGTAAAATGGAGGAAAACGCCATGTCTTAATGCATTTCAAGGGTCGAAGTAGCTTTCTTGCGTTGTTCTTCTGTTGTATGCACTGCTTGCAAGCAATAGCAGACATATTCTGATATGTAAAAAAATACTAGCCGATTTAACAGACTCTTTTTGTGTAGTGACAGAAGAGCCTTTACGGCTATCACCACCGCTTGCAGTGTCAATAAAGAATTGCCCACTGCAGGATTTGAACTCGCGACTTCGGGACCGAGGTCGTGAAAAGCAACCGCCTAGCCCAATGTGCCATCATGCCATTACGGCTCACTGTATACCTACGTCCTATATATGTGTTGCTTCACGTATGTGAGCCATATTAATGGTGAAGGGTGTAAGCCAAGGCAACCTCTGCAGATAATCGAGATGTATAAGCTATTTATCCTGGGCTAGCTCACCAAGTAATTTTGTTTCTCGAGTCCGACGGCCGGCAATCTGCGAACTCAAGTGTTTTCAAATGCTCAAACAAACTGGGAACACAATCTCTGGTCGCACTGTGGTTCCTATATTAAACCGTTGCAACATACATCGTGGCGTACATCCGGTTCCCGGTTTGGCCATCCAGCTATTCATGTTTCTGCATTTGCATTCACTATAGCTTTGATGCCTTCCCTCTTTGCAGGCGTTCCCGTTAACAGTGTGCCGTCTAATGTGCTGCTGTCTGGCCGACAGCAGCAGCAGCAGCTGCTTTTGCAGCAGTCCACTCAGCGAGTGAGGCAGCAGCTAATGGCAGGAAGTAGCAGCCAGCAGCCAGGTTCCACTATGACTGTCGTGTCATGCACAGCCAGCGCCGTGCCTGGAGGCCTTGCCCTTATAGGTATGCCTTCCTGGCCTGCGATCGACAAATGTGCCGCCGCTGCCGCTCCTGCTGCTCGTGCTGCTCGTGCTGCTAAGTGGCTGGACGTTGGCCTCGTGCATTCTTGTGTGCTTGCTGTTCGGTTTTTTTCGAGTGGGTTCGCCGGACTAAATGAGTATCCATTTCTGGTAATTCGAACCTTGACGATAGTGATGATGTTAAGAGTAACAATAATAATAATAACAATGACAAGCCTTTGTATAGCACCCCAAGAGAGCCGAAACAACATGAATGTCGCCTTCGATGTGATTGGCCTCTTTGCACGTGAGCCACGTGCAAAAATGAATCAGCCTCGGAGCAAAATTTGGTGCATAGCAGAGCTATCTGCCATTCCAGCTAGGCCGGCTCTCAGTGAACATGCTATTGGTACTCTGCTGCAAGCTTACTATAGTTTTGCTATTGCTTTTCAAAAGCATTTCTACATGCTGCCGCCTCTGCCAAGGTTAGTGAATTTGGTAACTTCTGCAGGAACTTGCCCAGGTAAAGAAAGGGGGACGAATTCACAGTATTTCTTGATTTATCAAGCCGCATATCATTTTGACAGCACGGTATCAATCGGTGAACTAATGTAAGCCTAGTAGCCACTGAGCCCTCTACAGTCGTGGGGGGCACTCATAAAATGTGACCATGGAATGAACGCCGTATATACAATTAGCCCTTAACATTAGGTGACACGATTCTTGACCATGTCCTTGATTTGTCTGCCACGATCATCCGCTAGCTACTCGACTTTAACTGCCACCACCATCCGACGGGCTTCTCTTTCTTTACACCGAGGGCTTTTAAATCTGGTGGTGGGGTAGCAATGGCCACCAGTTCCTTTCTGAATTGTAAGCTATTGTCTGCTGTTCCTTCGAAGCATTCCTTCGAGGCTCTTGAATTGAGTCCTTCCAACTGCCAGCTGCCGAAGGTGGCAGTCATTTATTGCCCTAACCCAGGAATCAAGACTTACTTTTTTTAAATTTTTTATGTCATTTCGAATCTGTCTTTCAGAAATCTCTAGCGCTAGAACATCCCGCAACTGAGCGGCAGCTCATAGGTGCGGAATCAAATGCCGACAATAGGCAGGCACGTGCAGCAAGCCTCAGATGTCCATAGACTCGAACTTTGTCATTCGCTATAGGCGAAAAATACCCTTTTAACAGGCCCTTGCTGTCTTAGATTCCGAGTTTGACCCTTGTCGGATCTTCAGCTTTTTAGCGAATTGTGTACTGGTCATACAAAAATACTGCTAGAAGCTTTAGATTGTTATCTCGATCCCTGTTTCAGTTTGTGCCCGGCCATGTCATGCTGCATTATGTCACTCCCTTACCATGAGTATTATCGCTCGTTTAGTTGCATCGGCACAGCAGGGCAACCAGCTGTCTGGCTCCGGTGCTGCTATCCAGGCACAGGGCATGGCGCCTCGTGCTGTGGGCACGTCCGCGCAAGGCAGTGGTAACGTCGTCAGTGCTGGCAGCAGTCTGCTGCTCACAGCTTCGTCGGTGGGCAGTCCTGCCACGATGCAGAACCTGAATGCTTCGATAGCTGGCGGCAGCGGCCTGTTGCAACAGCAGCAGCTGCAGCAAGTTCATCAGGTGAGAGGTCCGGGTGTCTGCCCCCCTTCTCTGCCCACGCAAGTTCAAATGAGCAGATACTGTGTGTTTGCTTCTGCTGCTGCTGCCTTTTGATCGTAGCTCAGTGGTAAGGCTCTCGCACTTTGCAATCCAGTTTGTGGGATCGAGCGCTTCAGCAGGCAATCCTTTATTGTTCTCTTTAAGCAGGTGATAGCATCATAGGCTATGCTGCCCACTGTGTAAATGAGACTCAGCTTTATGTTCACTCTGCACAGCAGCTGCTGCTGCACAGCTGCTGCTGCTGCTGCTGCACAGCTGCTGCTGCTGCTGCACAGCTGCTGCTGCTGCTGCACAGCTGCTGCTGCTGCACAGCTGCTGCTGCTGCACAGCTGCTGCTGCTGCTGCACAGCTGCTGCTGCACAGCTGCTGCTGCACAGCTGCTGCTGCACAGCTGCTGCTGCTGCTGCTGCACAGCTGCTGCTGCTGCACAGCTGCTGCTGCTGCAAAGCCGTGCTGGGTTTGCTATCGGTCGGTGCATGTGTTGTTTTCGTTTTAGCTTCCTACCACCATGATCACAGCACTACCCCAAGTAGCTGGTGTAGGTCAGCAGCAGCAGCTTCAACAGTCTGCATATGTACAGCAGTCGAGTAAGCCCATTTTGGCTTTTGTTTGCTCTGGCTGTTGACTATGCTTAAGTTACTGATGAGTTTTTAATGTTGCTTCGGTTATTTGGTCGCTGTGCAATGCCCCACCCCTCTGCTCGTCTCTCTTGCTCTCTCTCTCCCCCTCTCTCTCTCGCGCGCTCTCTCTCTCTCTCTCTCTCTTGCTCTCTCTCTCCCTCTCTTGCTCTCTCTCTCCCCCTCTCTCTCTCTCTCTTGCTCTCTCTCTCTCTTGCTCTCTCTCTCTCTCTTGCTCTCTCTCTCGTTCTCTCTCTCCCCTCTCTCTCGCCCTCTGTCTCTCTTGCTCTCTCTCTCTCTTGCTCTCTCTCTCTCTTGCTCTCTCTCTCTCTCTCTCGCTCTCTCTCCTCTCTCTCTCTCTCCTCTCTCACTCTCTCTCGGGTGGTGCAAAATTGAGCTACCTGGGTTGTCTGCAGTGATCGCCGAAGCTGTCGAGTAATGCTACTTCTCTCCGACCAGCTCCTGGCTTCCCATCGAGCTTTGCATCGACTCAAGGTTCTGTCACTCTCTTTAATTTCCATTAACCTTTTTTCTCCAGGGTCCTCATCTGAATTACTTACTCCCCAGGCTTCCCCTTAAACCACGTACTCTTCTGATCATGGTCGTTTAGCTGTGCCACAAACCAGCCTCAAGTTCTTAAAGACCTAGCCTTCAGTACCTATGCAACCTACGTGTGGAGCTCACTACCGACTTCTACATCTCTCTGACTTGGCATTTAAGATGAAGTCTTGAGTCTGCTTATTCCTCATAGCATGTGTTCCATTTATGTGAATGTTTGCTCATGTTCTTCATGTTCTTATGCATGCTTCAGCCGTATACGACTTTATCCCTAATTATATTATATATATTATTATATTATATATATATATATATATATATATAATTATGACATGCTTCCTTTCCAGCCTAAGTGAAGTGCCAAGACTGATTTAGATCTCTTAGATCTCTCTACAAATGTATCACTACTATCTGTCTTGATTTTTGTCTGGCTGCTTTCAAATCATCCATTCGAGCTGCATTCATGCACATTCATTCATTCATTCATGCATTAGGTTTTTGTTGCAAGCGCTTGCATGCGTGCATTGTTTGCATGCCTGTGCGTGTGTTTTCTTATTTGTGAGGTTTAGAGTGACAGCGAGGCAGACAGCCGGACAAATAGGGCCGAGAATGCAATGAGTGGGTGGGCACTTTGTTCATACTCGGCCCAGGTCGCTCGGCTGCCAGGAAGCACCTTCTGCAGCCTCAACCTGGCAGGCAGTTAGCCGGGACAAGTGACACTGAGTGACACTACCTATCGTGCACCCGGTTTAATGGTCTCCTGCAGTTCAGCTGGAGCCGGTGTTTGACCTGTGGCATTGAACTGCCGTTCTCATTCCAGGTGACCCTTTTGTAGTCGCGATGGCACCAATCCTGCCAGACAGCGAGGACCAGGAGGTTTTTCATTTTATTGGCCCTCTTTAACTTTTTACATTGGGCTCGATCAAGTGACTCCGTGAACTGCTGTGACTCTGCAAAGCCCTTGGAGAATCTTGGGTAGTGCATCTAGATTGACAAGATAATATATAACTCATTTGTATAGAGCCATAGAGAACCCCAACAGAATCTTTATTCAGGCGCTTCGCATATGTCGCGGGCCTCGAGTCTACGACCTCTGTCAATTGCATTCACCTTGACCTTGGTCGGGGCGATCACCTTAAGCACTAGCCCAAACCAGCGCAGCACAATGGAGACAGATGAAACTATTAAACGTTACAATTTCCGAACACGTAGGGTTGCTGGTCTTTTAGATAAAAATAGTGTTATCGTGGGCCGTTCTCATTTTTTAGATGCCAGTGTACCTTTGTACTAATCATTATTTCCTAGGTCTACTGCTATGATTATGTGATGCGCTCGGTCTCATGCTTCGGTGGTCAATATAGCTTACATTCACCTATTTTTCGGTTATTGCCCTCTCAGCTTTTGGGAATAGGTAGATAGTGTGGATTCTTCTTTTGCAGCACTTTAACTTTCATGCTTGGCTATTTGGTAGGAACCAACGACGTGTTCAGTTTTACCTCTGGAGCCACTGGCTACGCGAGAGCTCTTTTGTCTGGGTGTTGCTTCTACCCTTCCTTTCCGTTTCTAGTAATTTCGTACTTGTTTTTGGTAATTTCACGATTCCTCTGCTGCCCAGCCGAATTCCGTCTACGACGAACCTGTGACCAGACCGCACTGCCCCGATGCCCGCCGATGGCTGTCGTGCTTCTCTCTCCCTTCCGGTCGATCAGCTTCGCTCTCCTTCTGATCGTTGGCAGCACCCTCTGTGGGCGGCGGCGGTGTGACGTCCATCATGCCGTCGATCTCGGTGCAGACGTCGGGCGTCCTATCGCTGTCTGCCTCCTCCTCCTCCTCGCAGAGTTTCACGCACGTCCTCAGCGGCGGCGGCGCCGTGAAGGGCGTAGGCTTGCCCATGCAGCGGCAGCAGCCGACCCTCGTGTCCGCCATCACCTCGAGCGGTCTGCCACCGGCGGTGAGGGCCATCTGCGGCTGCGGCACTTTCCACCCGCCTTTGCGAGCGCGCACGCCTGTCACGTGACAAGCAACCACCGGCGATGCGTCGTGGCCGTTCGCTGCTGTATTGTGTCGGGCCTAGCACTCAGCTCTTCACCCTGGCCGATCGCAGGTGCAGCAGCAGCAATTCGGAGGTGGCACCGGAGTGGCTCGAGTGCAGACCGCCACCCTCGGACCAGTGGGCGTGTCTGGCATGGTCAACTTGAGTAGCAGCAGTATACGACCTGTGCAGGTGAGAGGCGGCGCTCACCGAGCGCCGGCCATTGGCAGCCCTTGCCATGCAGCAGCAGCAGCAGATGCAGCTTAAAGGGGTGGTCCGTTGTATTTAAAAAGAAAAGCTGTACCTCATGTCCAGTTTCTGCTAGAGTACCAGTGACAGGCAGTGCTTCTTGTCGGCTGTGTTTGAATGATGGTCTATTTAACGCAGCGATTGAGAGCTGGACTGCTGGGGCTGTCTATGTACTAAGTGAACCACAGTCACGTGAACCTTGCAGATGTCTCTTGCGTGCTGCTGCTTGGGAAGCTGGGGGCTTTGAATGCCTTTCGCCGCCGCATTTGCAGTCAGGCTCATTCGACCATGTTTCCCACCTTGGAAAGGCTTGCCGTACGGCCATAAGGAAACTCTCAAAGGGTTTTTAGAGTGGGTCACTTTTAGAGTGGCTCACTTAGTTTAGTTTAGGCACAAGCTTAAAGATAAAAACGTTGCGCCTTCTGACTTCCCAGAAATTCGCTTATCAGCTTGCCCCATCCAGCTGTGTATTGCCAATCTGCAGCTCCCACGAAGCTCAGTGAATAGTGGTTGCTTCCTGCGAGTCTATCCAGCAGCTTCTAGTGGTCTTCGTCGCACCTCGACCGCGCCGAGCAGCCGCCACCGAGCTGCTGCTTGTTTGGCTTCCGGCGGGCAGCTGGCTTGATCTGGCTAGCTGCTAGCTGTGGCGCTAAAGCAGAACTCAGCGCTGGCCGCAACGTTCACTGGTCGCACGCGAGTCTGCTCCCATGCTAATGCCCTTGCACTCTATGAATGTCGTAGCCAAAATGCCGTTCTGTAGCCGTCGAAGCATAGAAGCCTCAGGGAAATCTGTACCCGCTAGCTGCTGTGCTGCCTGTCTGCCACCTTTTAACTGTCTAGCACGTGGTCTTGAGAATAAACACCTTTACCCTACCACCTAAGCAGCTTAGTTATGTGAATGGGCACTCTGTCTGTTCTGTAATGCAATATATCTCCATCTGTAACTTTATATATGCAAATATATGTGTGCAAATATATATGTGTGTGTGTGTGTGTGTGTGTGTGTGTGTGTGTGTGTGTGTGTGTGTGTGTGTGTGTGTGTGTGTGTGTGTGTGTGTGTGTGTGTGTGTGTGTGTGTGTGTGTGTGTGTGTGTGTGTGTGTGTGTGTGTGTGTGTGTGTGTGTGTGTGTGTGTGTGTGTGTGTGTGTGTGTGTGTGTGTGTGTGTGTGTGTGTGTGTGTGTGTGTGTGTGTGTGTGTGTGTGTGTGTGTGTGTGTGTGTGTGTGTGTGTGTGTGTGTGTGTGTGTGTGTGTGTGTGTGTGTGTGTGTGTGTGTGTGTGTGTGTGTGTGTGTGTGTGTGTGTGTGTGTGTGTGTGTGTGTGTGTGTGTGTGTGTGTGTGTGTGTGTGTGTGTGTGTGTGTGTGTGTGTGTGTGTGTGTGTGTGTGTGTGTGTGTGTGTGTGTGTGTGTGTGTGTGTGTGTGTGTGTGTGTGTGTGTGTGTGTGTGTGTGTGTGTGTGTGTGTGTGTGTGTGTGTGTGTGTGTGTGTGTGTGTGTGTGTGTGTGTGTGTGTGTGTGTGTGTGTGTGTGTGTGTGTGTGTGTGTGTGTGTGTGTGTGTGTGTGTGTGTGTGTGTGTGTGTGTGTGTGTGTGTGTGTGTGTGTGTGTGTGTGTGTGTGTGTGTGTGTGTGTGTGTGTGTGTGTGTGTGTGTGTGTGTGTGTGTGTGTGTGTGTGTGTGTGTGTGTGTGTGTGTGTGTGTGTGTGTGTGTGTGTGTGTGTGTGTGTGTGTGTGTGCATATGAATAGATTAAGCCCTCTTAGGGTGCTATACAAATATATATATATATATATTCATTTGTATAGCACCCTAAGAGGGCTTAATCCCTATACAGGTGCTTCACATATGCCACGGGGCTCGAGCCCACGACCTCGGTCATCAAATGCATTCACTTTGATTTCGATCGTTAAGGGCGAGCACTTTAACCACTGGGCCAAACCAGAGAGGTGGTGCCGTGCGTTGGGTGCTTCGCCTCCTGCCACCATACCTTTTGGATCCTTAGATGTTGTGCGAGATCCCACCGTTGGCAGCAGACAGTGGTTCCTTTTTTCTCTCGGCTCGGTCTTCTTTGCCATGTTCTCTGCAGGGATGGGGAATTCTGCGAGCGAGCTGTGTCGCTGTGTCGCTTTGCCGAACCGGCAGCTGCTCCCCTTCGACGCTTGGGGGCGGCGCTTGTTTGGCTGCCACGTGAGGCTGCTGCTGTGAAGGGATGTCTAGTTCTTGTCTTGTCCACTTGCGCGCGGTTCATCAGCTGCCGCCACCGAGCTCACAGCTGCTCGAGGCGCTGCAGAGCAACCGAACGCTCATCGCCACCTCCGTCGGGGCATCGTCGGGGCAGCAGCAGCAGGCACTGCTCGTGACGGCCATGACTAGTCATGCTGCCGCTTCAATGCCAGGTCGGTATAGTTTGGCGCTGCCACCGCCGCTTTGCCTCGCTTTCGAGTGCCTGCCAGGCCTTGCTACGCTGCTTTTTGGTGCGTATTGTCCGGACGCGGCGACTTAAGCTACACTTAGTGGATCTGCAAGAATGCGCATCCTTCGAAATGAAAAGTGGAACAGGTAACTCGAGGCATTAACTTCGAGCCTGTGTATATCCTGGCATAAAGTGGCGCTTGTCACCCACGTGTGACATATGGTGCATGTGCCTTGGTCTCTCCATCGAAGTCATTGTCTTGCTTCTTTTACTTTGCGTGCCTCTCTCTCTCTTTTTCTCGTCTCTCTCTCTCTCTTTCTCTCTGTCTCTCTCTTTCTCTTCCTCTCTCTCTCTCTCTCTCTCTCTCTCTCTCTCTCTCTCTCTCTCTCTCTCTCTCTCTCTCTCTCTCTATCTCTCTATCTCTCTCTCTCTCTGACTCACTGTCTGTCTGTTGGTCCATATCTGTGCCTCTGTCTCCTGCTCTCTATCTCTCATGCTCCTTTTACCTGTACAGCTTTACCAACTGAATGAATTCTCACTTCTGTTTCTCTGTCTCGGTTTTGCTCATTTGGTCTTATTCTTTTCATTCCCTGCCTCGACGTGTGTGTGTTTCTCTCTCACACAATCGCCATGCTGCTTACAACGTTCTGTTGGAATGCTAGCAGCTCGTTGGAGTAAGTGTGCTGTTACTCTTTGTGTGCAATGACTTTGAGCCTGTCACAGTGGGAGATTTCAGAGCGAAGGTATACACCTCCAATTGTCATCCCGTGAGCATTTAAGGCACGGTGTACCTCAAGGATCAGCTCTAGGTTCACTTCTTTTTTGCAATGTATATTCTTCTTGCCCAAAACATTTTCAAAGCACGATATGGACCTTCATTTTTAGGCAGATGACACGCATATGTACTTGTGTTTTCGTCCCTCCCTGACCTTCATGACATCCATTCCAATCCGCAGCTGTCCCACTCTTGTGCAGCTTGTATTGCTGGCGTTTGCACTTGGATAGATGGATGCAATCTTTCTCAAACGGAATGACTATAACATAAACTTACTATCGATTGGCAGATTTAGTATTTATAAATTGGAAAGACTAACCCTCAAAATTGGCTTGGCCAGCTTATCTCCCATAACCCCTGCACAGAATTCGTGTTTTGATCAAAAAAGCCCTTTCACCGAATGACTTTTTAAGTATGTAACATGACAAAAATTCGGCTTCCTTCCAAGTCCAGCTGTGCCAATCATTTATGACATTACATATATTTCTCAATAATAGACTACTTTAAGACTTTCTGCTGTTCAATTAGATGCTTGCTGCTGGTGCAAAGCTCTCTAGCTGGGCTTGTCTATCGTGAACATCGTAATTTCCACGCCGCACCACTTTTTACTGACCATCGCCGGCTCTCTATCAAGTTGCGAGTGTATCGACTATAGGGTGTTTATCACTCACTCCTATAAAGGGACCTAGAAGTGAGTGATATGTAAGAAGTATAATTATAATTTATAATTCTATTATATTATTATGAATATGCTGATAGTTATTCAATTATAGTTATATAGGTAATATCATAATTATATAAGATGTAAGAAGTGAGTATAGTCTTCTATTGTCTAGCTTGGTCTTCCTATATGCAATACTCAACCTCTGGCTTCGAATCATAGGGTTCGCAATCCTCTAATACACATCGTTTATCTACCCTTCAAACCAAACTCGAGTCCTTTGGAGGCTGTGCCTACAGTTCCTCTGCTGCCAAACCCTGGAGGTCACTAGCACTGACATCATCGCATCCCTTAACTGGACGAAATTTGCAATTGCAATCTGCAAATAGCAATTCCTCCGTCCCTGCGAATGGCCTTTCAATATGCTGATGTGTGCTGAAATTGGACATGTTATCACAATTCAGTTGACATGCTTTATTGCCAGCTTATGTTGCATATGTACCTCATTATTACTATATGTGCATCTATCCTTCTCTTTCTTTGTTCTTCTCTCTGTCTCCCTGTCTTTCATTGTTTGTCCCCAGATCTCTTTTTTTCTGTCTCTGTCTGTGTATCTCTCTCTGTGTATCTCTCTCTGTCTCTCTGTCTCTCTGTCTCTCTGTCTCTCTGTCTCTCTGTCTCTGTCTCTGTCTCTGTCTCTGTCTCTGTCTCTGTCTCTGTCTCTGTCTCTGTCTCTGTCTCTGTCTCTGTCTCTGTCTCTGTCTCTCTCTCTCTCTCTCTCTCTCTCTCTCTCTCTCTCTCTCTCTCTCTCTCTCTCTCTCTCTCTCTCTCTCTCTCTTGCCTGCCCCTATGTCTGTCAATAGCTTCGTGTGCTCTGTCTGGTGAGCCGTGATGGCTCACTGGGTAAGTCGGTTGCTTTACACGTCCTCGGTCCCGAGGTCTTGGGTTCGAATCCTGTGGCGGGCGATCTGCTGTTGTGATAGCCGTAAAGGCTCTTCAGTTGCTTTTAGAAAGAGGCTGTTAAATCAGCTAGTATTTTTTTAGGTCTGCAGGTGACACGCACTTCGATTTCGGCCGGTAATTTGACTACCCAGCAGCAGCAACTGCAGACTCAGCACTTGCGGCAGCCCGTGACGACGTTTCAGCAATCGCGGGTACACACTAGTCGCCTTCTTATCGCCTCCTTCCGTTTGCATCGATACGCAGCCGAGCTGCTCTGTGTGCATGCACGTGTGTGTGTGTGCCCACACACGACGGTGTCATAATGCCAAGTGGTCGAGCGCTCGCCTGCCCACGTTCCAGGTGTCCGATGAGATGACAGTGTATCAGCGCTCACCGTCAGGCACCCAGAGCGTGCAGCAGCTGCACGTGTTGCAGCAGCAGCAGCAGCAGCTGAGGATGCAGCCGCAGCAGCAGCAGCAAGCACTGCTGCTGCCGCACGCTCAGATTAGGTTGGGACAGCCACGTCTGGCAGCCACCTCGGCGGTAGGCAACAGCAGCGGTTCAGCTGGCTTGCAGACGCCATCCGGTCTGCCGATGGCGCCAGGAAACCCTGGCGGCAAGGCAGCGTGAGTGATCGCTCTGCTCCCGCTGGCCACCGCCGCTGCCGATCGGTCAGCTCGGCAGCTGACGGTGTGGACACCCGGCTCCGGCCTGCCCGACCTGCCTTTTGCTTCGGAAGCACTGAGCCGTAGTAGCAGTCGAAGCGGCTGAACTCGCTCTTCTGCCTTCTTGGAGCTCTTCTGTCTTGGAGCTCGCTCTGCTCTCTCACCTGGGAGTGCCGACCGATCAGCCCGCGGCGTGGCGCTGCAGCTGCTGCTGCGGCTCCTCCTTCACCGCCTCCGCCGCTTCTGTCGCTGCAGCAGTGGCAGAGCAGCGCCCGAGGACGACGGGGCGTGGCCGGCCCTGGCCGAGGCGCTGCTGTCGCTCGCTGCTCGGATTTCCCGGTCTGCAGCATTGCACTCCTACCGAGCTCACCAGTCAATAAACGAGTCGTGATACCTCCACACTCTTATGTTTTTTGTTTTTGTTTCGGCGTCTTGATCGAACAATTCTTTTCATTCTGAATCTTTGCCCTCGGACTGTACCTGCAGTGGATGCACCCCTTGTGCACGCGAAAGCCGCAGTTTCCCCTGGATGGCTAGCAGCTCCAAGCTGGAACCTCGTATGCAAGCTTTCCACCGATGCGTGTGGCATGGAAGGAGAATCGCGACCTGTGTTGTAGGTCAGACAGCTGGTGCTGTTTAGCCGGGCACGCTTCATTGCCCAGCAACCAGCTGCCGAGGGTGCCGATCACATCTGGCCCCCCCTCCACCTCCGCACTGCCTATCGGTAGGACCCGCCGGTGTGGGATAGCAAGACAGGCTTCATTTCCGACGACTTTCGCTGGCTTTCAGGACCGCAGACCATTTTGCAGACCTGTAGCTGCTGCCATTTTGGTGAACCCGGTGAGTAGTGGTTGGCCGAGGTAGCTCGGCTGGTCAAAACTTCACCATTAGGGCATCATCATATCAAGTATCATTCACATAAGGACCCGGCAAATGCTGAGAGAGTCAGGTGCGTTTTTAGCTTCTTTTTAAATGTCAATCCTGATCAGGAGACAGATGCCGTGCTAGAGTCGGGAGTGAGTTCCATGCTTTAGGAGCATACGAACTGAAGGCACGGTCTCCAAAGAATTTGAGTTTGGTTCGATGCATAGTTTGATGATTTAGTAAGAGCAAGTGGTACACTGCCTAGGCTTGTCGGGGGAGTAGCTGTTATAGGTAGGTTGGAGCCAGAGAATGTCTACCGGAGTACAGTGAGTGGCAACACCTTGAATGTCCGTCAATGCCTTGCCTGATTGGCAGTTAACTCAGGTCGTAGAGAGGTGGCATATTGTGGCAACTGTGATACTCATACCAGACAAGCCTGGCTGCAGTGTTGCTCCCTTAGTCAACTCCTGATTGCACAGTGCTGGGATTGCTGCACTCAGTACTATGCCAGGCGAAGCATAACCCTTTTTAATTTTGCATCCAGCCATCGCTCTAATTGCGACCATTTACTACAGCATTTACTGTATTTATACTGTACATTTACTACTAAGTGGAATATCTGGACAAAGCCGTTCAATGGACTGATTACGTGCTGGTTTGAAGCTAAGGCTAAAGGGGGGGGGGGGCTGGCTGGGATTATACAGGTCAATGATCTCGCCCTGCGCTGCATTATCGTGGAGGCTGCAATATTGGAGGATACTCACACAGGGTGATCTGCTGACCATGAACTTGCAAGTGCTCAGCACTAATATCCTGCGCATGAACTTGCTCAGCAGCAGCTGCATTAGAGGTCCGAGCATAAACAGAAGTAGGCAGCAGTGTGTGCGCGCGTGTGTGTGCACTTGTAAGTATTCACGTATGTGTGGCGTAAAGTGTTGTGTATGTGTGTATATCTGTGTGAGCTAGATTTTGCATGCACAACCTCCATTAGTAAGCTAAGAGCTAAAAAAAAAAAAATAAGGTTGGTTGATACAACGTCTCATTTAAGTACCAGACAAAAATGCCGTTACGACTATTATTCCCGCTGACAGTGGGCTATCAAGAAATACCTCCTACACGGTCATAGCCACCAACGTGGGACGTGAAGTGGGAGCAGCTTATTCTGGGGGTCCAAAAAATGCTAGCTGATTTAGCTAGATCATTTGTATTGCAGCAGAGGAACCTCTCATGGCCATCATCACCGCTTGCACCGTTTGTAATAAGGGATTGCCCACTGCAGGATTCGAACCCACCACCTCTGTCTTGAAGAGTGAGCATCTTATCTCATGGGCTACCACGTCCCTGACTACAAGTGATTACTGTTAGTTGACTGGCATTCAGTTAAAGAAAGCCCTTTTCGATGATGGCTTCTGTTAATTTGCATTTTGGTGGCAAATTTGCACTTATGCCTGTACTTATCTCTCCGAATGCACACGTTATATGCTCGGAGAAATTAGATATGGCGACCTCAAGTGCATCCAGGTGCAATGGATATAGGTAGAAAGAAGCCGTTGTGCCAGCATACTGTTGCTGCTGCAGGATCATAGGCAGGATCAGGCACATCGTGTGCTGTGCGAGCATTATACTTAGCCTCAGCTAGCTCGGTCTAATCCCATGCTCATCGAAAGCAACCTGCTGCATTGTCTTGGGACACCAAGCTGTGCACTTGCAGGCTATGATAATGCCCTCAGTCTTCATAGCCTGCAGGTGCTGGCAGCACGTACGCACGACGGACCACGAATGTATGTACTTCCTTGGTTTGAAGAACACCAAACTCCTTCGAAGCATGTATTGCTGACATTTGTGCTTGAATGGCAGAATGCCTGCTCAAATAAAATGATCAACTAACATAAGTTCTGGTCGCTCCTAGTCACTTCGAAAACGAAAAGCCTGAACCTCGATCGGCACGGCCAGCATGTCTCCTGCTTCCTTGGCAAACGCACACGTGGTGTGCTGTTCCAAGCAGACTTCTCGCCAGATGACAATACATCCTACCGTTGAGGTCCTGGTTTCCATAACTCAGTAGTATCACCCGAGCAACAAGAAGCTTATGAGCTGTGCTAAAATTCAGCACCTGTTGGCTTCGCTGTCTTAGCCCCTCCAACTGCTACATTGCACCTTGTCACCGACCTGAACTGGGTGCACATCAAGCATATTGCAATGTAAAGGTTTTACCACCTGCTTTCAGTTCCCTTCGTTCTCTTGCCCCAGCCTACCTATCCGGATTACACGTCGTGTAGCTGGTCCTCGAACCAAACCTGCGTATCTTTTTTATTTATGGGAGCACCGTGTAGGTCTACATTCAATTTGAATTAAGATATACGCGGCCTCCATGTTCAAAAATCGCAACCATCTGCCACTGCAACAACTTTTGACCGGCGCCCTAAAGACATCCTTCTACCGCCTGCATAACAGGCACTGCCTTATCACTAATGCATCAACATGTTTAAGCATACTGCAATGCCTTAATAATGAATCGAGTCCTCGTTGGCTATTGGTTGATGCAAGCTGAAATTGATCACACAAAAATCAAAACAAATTAATGCTTCCTTTCCAGCATATTTAAAAAAAATCTAGCAAGAACAAACTGAACTATGCTGAACTAATGAAAGCTCCAAGTAAACGTTTAGTGGCCCTAAAAAGGGCCGTTGTTAACTTGGTAACATGTCGACATCTACTTGGAGCTCGTGTACTTGGTAACGGCCTTAGTGCCTTCCGACACGGCGTGCTTGGCCAGCTCGCCGGGCAGTAGCAGACGCACTGCCGTCTGCACCTCGCGGCTCGTGATCGTCGACCGCTTGTTGTAGTGCGACAGACGCGAAGCCTCGGCCGCGATGCGCTCGAAGATGTCGTTCACGAACGAGTTCATGATGCTCATGGCCTTGCTCGAGATGCCCGTGTCCGGGTGCACCTGCTTCAGCACCTTGTAGATGTAGATGCCGTAGCTCTCCTTCCTCCTACGCTTCTTCTTCTTGTCGGCGGCTGCGCCCGCGGCGGCCTTCGCCTTGCCGGCCTTCTTGGCTCCCTTCGAACTCACCTTGGGCGGCGTTGTAATCTCAGGCGAATATGATGAATAGTGAGTTACCGGGCAGCGGCCAAGATATACCAAGGTGTATGCAAATTAGGTGTACTGATCACTTGCCGGTTGAATCAGGCGGGCTTGTTGTTGATTGGTCACAGTATCAGGGTAGCGACTTAGCAATGTTTTGATTGGTCTTCATCGTTGCCACGCTAGGGCTATAAGTACTTCTGGAAATGTAGAGGCAACTTCATTCGACACTTATCGTCTGCGGAGAAAATGACAGGACGTGGCAAGGGTGGCAAGGCAGCTGGCAAGTCCAAGTCGAGGTCGTCGCGTGCCGGACTGCAGTTTCCGGTCGGCAGGATCCACAGGCTGCTGCGCAAGGGTAACTACGCGGAGCGCGTTGGAGCCGGAGCGCCCGTGTACCTGGCGGCCGTGATGGAGTATCTGGCGGCCGAGGTGCTGGAGCTGGCCGGCAACGCGGCGCGCGACAACAAGAAGACGAGAATCGTGCCGCGCCACTTGCAGCTGGCCGTGCGCAACGACGAGGAGCTGAACAAGCTGCTGGCTGGCGTGACGATAGCGCAGGGCGGTGTGCTGCCCAACATACAGGCCGTGCTGCTGCCCAAGAAGACCGACAAGCCGGCGGCAGCTGCCAAGTCGGCTTAAAAAAAAAGTTGCTCATACAAGAACGGTCCTTTTCAGGACCACCAGCCGTGTATGCGAGTATTCTGTTGTCAGAACGCCCAATGCTACGCGCGCGAAATGGGGTCGAGTTGCAAATCGTATGTACTATCGCTTGTGCTTATGCATGCTGCCACTGACCACATTTGCATGTAGACACTGTGCATGTCATCCCTAACCATTCAACAATTCATTTTGTTTACTTATCAAGCGTGAAATTACCATTCAATTGCATTTCCCTCTGCAGCAAATGTAAAGCGCCTAGAGAAGGGATTGTTGGGACGTCCTGTGAAGAAATACTGAGTTTTGCACAATACCTGCTTCCCCAGGGCAGTCATTGCTTCTCTGCCTGTCATCAATGCATCCCCCCCCCAGCATCTCCCGAGTCGCAGCTCTCGGCTGAAGCTGCGGCCGCAAGATGACGTAGGTCTTGCCTTGCCCACTCAAGGAGCATGCAGTTATGTGGTCCACGGGTGGCTAGCACAACTGCTGTGGCGTTCTGTGTGTGTGTGTGTGTGTGTGTGTGTGTGTGTGTGTGTGTGTGTGTGTGTGTGTGTGTGTGTGTGTGTGTGTGTGTGTGTGTGGGGCAAATAACAATAAGCAATATATTTGTATAGCGCCCTCAGAGAACCGAATTCCTTTCCAGGTATTTATACAGACAGTAGAAAGCATTACCAAATGATTAGTGGTGTTACCACAAGCAGCAGCTATAGTGTAAGCAGATACATGCCTACGAAGAGCGATTAACTGAG
Organism: Cristatella mucedo; assembly: GCA_009760855.2. Classification (NCBI taxonomy): domain Eukaryota; kingdom Metazoa; phylum Bryozoa; class Phylactolaemata; family Cristatellidae; genus Cristatella; species Cristatella mucedo. The sequence continues at coordinate 7,654,617 of WPIO01000002.1, forward strand.
ACCCATAAAATGCTGTACTACTACTAATAATAATAAATACAACAAATACATAATAGTACATTGCTTATAGCACCGCCAATTACCCTCAATCTCTTTCTAGGCTCGAAGCAAATTGAATGTGGAAAATGCCGAATGCAGGTTCCATTGTCCGGCCGGCAGTGCCCAGCCTGTGATAACATGTACGCCGGAATTCATAGAGTTGTTCTTGGTGGTGAGGCTTAGGGAAATTTAGCGACAATTGAATGCACCGCCTGCATCGATCACCAAACGAGCTCCTCCCCCCCCCCGTTGCACCTGGCTGAGGCCGTGCTACTGGTATGTTAGTCTTCGAGTGGCAGAAGTGCGAATGACGAGGGTGAGTTTGCAATCGCTGAAGCAGCACCTTCGGCACTCGTTCGGCCATTGCAAGCAGTGTTGATGAACTGAGATCTACTTCACTAATCAGCAACTACCACGTGCTACGATGCTGCAGGTCTGCTTGTACTGGTAAGGAGTACGAGTGAGCCATCGCATAAAGGTTTCTGAAATCTCCTGGTGAAGATTCTGATCATCAGGTTTCCACTTGGAGCCAACAGCACTAGCATTCAACTCAGCTGGCTCACTTGTTACCTTACGAACGCGTCGTCGAGTTAGAAACATCAATATCGGGAAATTAAGCCAGCCTGCCTCAAGACGTCGGCTCGTTGGTGAGCTACGCCATACATGCACACGTATTCCGATTATAAATTGCACGAACGAGCCCGCCACTCTCGGAACAAATTGTGACCGAGCACTCCCTGATATTCTCAACTTGTACGCGAGAGGCTGCGATAGCTCTCTCCAATGGAAGAGGACGGTAGTTAGGCTCGCGAAACATCTCTCGCATACCGGAAGCAAGAGGATGACGGGAGCTTAGAAGAAGTGCGTTTTATGCAGCCTACCTGTCGCAAGTGAAAGTGCAGGCACACCAACCTCTCGACCAGGCTTGCAGGAGCGATTCGTAGTCTCCTAAATGGTAACTTGGGCTCCACTGAAGAAAAAGTACGTTCTGACTTTTCATTCGCGAGAAATTTTGGGATCCTGCACCGCACTTGCGAGGCTCAATCTTAACCTTTGCAAGCTCATGCGCCCGGCTAAAGGTAATCGCTATCTGCTAATTAATGCGTACGGCCATGAGTTTAAAAATGCCGAGAAAATTTGTTATTTAAAGGTCAATGCTTTATTATTCAAAGGCCATAATTACTCGTAGGCCTAACCTGGGAGACCAGTCCGATTGTTTAGTCATGGGCTAAGCCTACAGGTCTTATGACTTACTATGGCCTGTAACTTGTCGAAAGTAGCAACACACTTGTCTAATGCGACGTCAAGGAAAGACATTGCCGGCTCAGATACTCTCTTCGACTGGGTGGTCCTAAGAAGGACCGTTTAAGAATGAAAACGAAGCAGCTTAACCTCCGAAGCCGTACAGGGTCCTGCCCTGTCTCTTAAGAGCGTAGACCACGTCCATGGCGGTCACCGTCTTCCTCTTCGCGTGCTCCGTGTACGTCACAGCGTCGCGGATCACGTTCTCGAGGAATACCTTCAACACACCGCGGGTCTCCTCGTAGATGAGGCCGGAGATACGTTTCACACCACCACGGCGAGCCAGGCGGCGGATGGCGGGCTTCGTGATACCCTGGATGTTGTCACGCAGAACCTTGCGATGACGCTTGGCGCCACCCTTTCCTAGGCCTTTGCCTCCCTTTCCTCGTCCAGACATGGCGGAACTCTCACTGGTGTCAATGGAACAGGCTCACGGACGATTATACGGCTTTTGGCGGACGTCACAGAAATACCATAGTTTTCTAAGCGATTATTGGTTAATTTGTTTGACCAATAGAAACCTAAGTTAATCATATTGGCCACCATCTGTCCTTCTGACCAATAGGAGCAAAGTCCGCCAAATTTTGATATAAATAAATACGCACGCGCACTTTCTGACGTATACTGAGATTAGCGACATGGCGCGTACGAAGCAGACCGCGCGCAAGTCAACTGGCGGCAAGGCGCCGAGGAAGCAGCTGGCTACGAAGGCGGCTCGCAAGAGCGCGCCGGCGACCGGCGGTGTTAAGAAGCCGCACAGGTATAGGCCGGGCACGGTGGCTCTGCGTGAGATCCGTCGCTACCAGAAGAGCACGGAGCTGCTGATCCGGAAGCTGCCGTTTCAGCGTCTGGTTCGCGAGATCGCGCAGGACTTCAAGACGGACCTGCGTTTCCAGAGCTCGGCTGTGAGCGCGCTGCAGGAGGCGAGCGAGGCGTACTTGGTGGGTCTGTTCGAGGACACCAACTTGTGTGCGATCCATGCGAAGCGCGTGACGATCATGCCGAAGGACATCCAGCTGGCGCGCCGCATCCGTGGAGAGCGAGCTTAAGTATTTGATAACTCGGAGCAAAGGCCCTTTTCAGGGCCACTACTTGTTTTCAAGAGCATCCAAGTTTGTCTACACAACGGCAATATTTAAGTTTCATTGTAATGTACGCAGCGGTGCATGAAGCTAGGATCAAACCTTGGCTGTAAACAATTTGTAGCCACAATCCTGCGAGATTATTTGCATAACTAGGTTTTTTTTCCCTCAAGTGACTAGCAAGAAATGTATATCTACCTTAAAGCATTATTTCAAATGTGGTAGAGCTGAAAGTACTGGCAGATATACTGGCCCGTTAATTAGGTTCAATATCTTGTGAATGCTACCATCGCCCCTTGCTTAAATAAGGTGGCACTAAAACACATTCTTGCTTAGCTTATAAGCTGATCGTAATGTAACTTATTCGTGGCATAGCGTAGACTTTGTACGCCAGGTTTTGCAACCTGTACATCATGTTTATGCTTGCAAGCAGTACAGCGGATTTTATTCTACGTATGCAATGCACGACTGATCAAGACCGTAGCCCATGAGTGAGTTATTTCTCAATATGCATAATAACTTGCCTTTCCAGATTAGTATTTACTGTTTCTGCCCAAAGGATTTTGAATGTCAAAAATCTGACGTTAAGTGTAGGCTGCTAAGACACAACTGTAACGGTAAGTCGAACTGTTGATAGCTGTAATCTAGTGCATTGCCAACGGTGGAGCTGACGAGTCCTGCAAGAAAGAACCATGTAACGTGCTTTCATCAGTTTATGCATCTTCTGGAGTCTTAGCCTGCCTGACAGATGTAGCCTTCCCGTCTCTTGCAGCTTGATTGTTCCTTTGACAAGTTATTCCTGTGTTAACTCCTGCCTCTATTGGTAACTGTACTTTGCACCAGTTTGATCACCTGGCATGCATCCATTTCGCATGGTCATCAAAGCTGATGAAATGCCTCGAGCATGTCGAGATGGCTTGACGTCCGTCGCATGTCAGTGATTATTGTAAACCAGTGGTTCTCGGCTAGTACAGTTACTCATGTTTTGGCGACCTCCAACCATACAATTAGTGTGCTACGTGTGGAAATGCTTGTTTGCCGATGGTCTTAGGCGACCCCTGTGAAAGGGTCGTTCGACCGCAAAGGGTTTGCAACCCACAGGTTGAGAACCGCTGATGCAATCCCTCTGCTGTGCAATCTAAGCAAGCATTCAAATGCAATACTTGCTCTCGCCCTGCTAGGCTGTCGAGGAAGCAACCCAGGACAGTTTAACCAGCATTTGTGCATCCTTAGTGACACTTGCATAATCACTATTTACCAAACCCGTTTGTTCGCGCTTGCTTCGGCGTCTTGCGCCCCTGTAGTTCGCCTTGTATAGGACCTTCCCCTGTAGACTTGTTTAGTTCCCCTGTTGTTGTTGGCGAATACGATATTACAAAGAGGTATAGCCTGACGACCGCTCGTCTTGGTCGGAGTTTGGAGGGGCTTGGCGAGAAATAGACTCTAACCCCTGGAATTCGGCATCATAATTGCAGATATTCTGTGTCCTGATGCCTTCTGCCGTGCAAGGTACGACCACTGAAAAAATATTGCCAGTGAAGCCTGGATGGCAGATCTACACTGCTGTTCGATAGTCGGTTCTCGGGTCGTAAAGGGCAAGGTCAAACTCTCGAGGCTGATCCTACCACTGTCTGCTGGTATCTATTGGGCAGCAGTGACCAATCTCTCCCGAAGTGTCGACCTTTCACCGATATTATACCTTGATGAGATGGCCTAGGGCTCATGCTGTGGTCGTTTGCCGCATCGAGCATTAGTGACTCGGCACTCGTCATTATCTTAATTGAAGCCTCACATATACTCCCCGGGTATGGGCTGATCGTGTCAGGCTGCTCATGTACACCTGCATGATGAATCAAGATCGCCTCGGGTGGTTTTTTTCGCCATTTCACAAAACGGTATCTCCTGCTATCGACTGTGATGCATAATTTCCAGCCATCCTGCTCCACTACTTTCTTGCTACTCGCTTCTTCGACTGCTCTCCCAACACAGCTTTCTTCTTACTTTCTGTTGCATGAGTTGGAGACTAGTGTTTTTCCCATGAACATAGAAAGCTGCTTAGCTTAAGCTATAAGTGGGCTAATAAAATTTCACCACCATAACACCCACCTTTTAAGTGTGGGCGATAATACGGCAATACGTAATACGATAATACGGGCGAAGATACGCTACAGTAAATCATGCAGAGCCAAGTTACCCTAAGAACTTTTAAGAGTTAAGTTTTAACTTGAATGTGAAAGCTAGCTAGTAGCCATGGCATAACTTACTGTCACTATGGTGTCAAGAAAATTTCCTCACTGGAGTACAGATGCCTGCGACGATGCCACACCAGCTAGCCTAAGCTTGCTGGACTGACTGTAGACGAGTGTGATTTCGTCCTTAGGTGTTAGACCTTGGGTGAGGTGCTAACTCTACCCGTACGACCCAAGTCATCGGCTCAAGTCTTTCAGCAACCAATTTTTTGTTGCCCTCGGTGAGCTGATTGAAAGCCGGCAATGCTCCTCTGTCGTTATGTGAATCACTAACCAGGCACTCTTTTGCTTACTTTTTCTGGACGTTCTTAAAGAAAAAACGAGACTGTTTCGATTTTAAAAATCATCGAAACGGCTTTTAGCTTGAATCGCTAGTCCACATGCTGTCTGACATACAGGCGCATTAGTAATTGCTTCTCCTGCTACCGCGAATAAGCCTAGCTACTTATCGAAACAATCATGTACAGGTTGGTTTCCCCACTCACTTCGTTCGCACTGCTGTGGTTCCCATCCAGATGTGGGTTTTTTATACAAAGCTACTTTTTTAATATAAATTTTTTTGCAGGTGGGTTATTAAGTAAGTCACTAATTACACTATTTTTAAGTATGTTGTATAGTAATATGTAATAATTTTTTTGCATTTCAACAATTTTTTCAAACTTGAACTAAAATGAATAGTATCGGAAGGGGAAACTCTTTTCACAGTGAAGTAAATTCTATAGATGAATATAATTATGCAGTATCTAAGCAAATTACTTTATTAAAAGGAGTCATTGAGTTAGCAGCTGAACAATTCTATCGGATCTGGATGGGTTATAGACGGTAGTAGTTCTTTCACTTTTTTATTGGTAATTTTACAAGGGTCAAGTTATATTCCATTTTCAAAAACTATTTTTAGCAAGAAGTTTTGTACTAATGTGCAAAATATTTATATAACATTATTAGGCATTATGGTGTCTTACGATTCTTACATCCTAATGAAAAAGTTATTTAATGATGTTCGGCAACATTTAGGTACCGTATATTTATTCGTGAAGGAGTACATTCTTGCATTTGATTGGCCTCATAAGGCTGCTAACACTGAACTATTAAACTATTAGGTAAAATACTAAATGTAAGTATAAATGTATGTATATGTATATATATGTAGTATAAATGTATTTGAATATCATGAAAAAACAGATGCATCACAATTAAAGTCTACACAACATAAGAAATTTCAGATGGACATGTTAATCTTTTACCAGTGAGACATAATGATATTGAACATTACATTCTGATTAGTAAATGTAATGCATTTGTCGTACTCCTAAATCTGGAGATTCGTTATTTTATTGTTATTTGTTTGAATTGAAATTTCGATACAAAGTCACTAGCTAAGAATTTGGAAACCTGCATTTGGAAACCTGCAATTTGGAAACCTCCATTTGGAAACCTGCAACGGCCCTAATGGTCATCTAGCAACTTTTGACATGCCAAAGGATAAACAACTTAATACTTGGCTCGATTCATAGGGTCCCCATGTGTTTGTTATGCAGATTTCGAGCTTTTGTGTGAAGACTTGTCCTATTTGCTTTGAAGGTATCTGCAATTTTAAGGACAGCTGTTGGTGAAGCTAAAACTAAATTTGGAAGGTGTTATACTGCTAAAACTGATGAGGATAAAAAGTATAGGAAAGAAGTTCCTGATACAATGCATGTACCTTGGGAAGCTGCTTAAGTTATTGTAGTTTGGACAGGTACTTTTGTTAATAGTTTTATTAGGAGGTCAGAGGATTTTGTTTCTTCATTCTAAGCTGAATTATTTAACACAGTAAGTATGATTAAGAAGAGATTGAATAATACTGGATATGCAAAGCTTTTATATGTCAGAAGAAGATGAAAGTGTTTTTTGAAAGATCTGATTCCTGCTGGATGTGTAAAAAAATTATTTTACTGTAAGGTATTGAGTTGAGGCACATAGATCACGTAATGCATAAGCTAGGTTTTGTCTTTTGAATCGGAAGATGCCAGTATTCTTTCATAACTTTCGAGGATATGATTCACATTTGGTGGCTAAAGCATTCTTAAAATTCGATGTTCTCGCAGAGCCAATTGCCCATACAAAGGAGAGGTATGTGATGTTGGCTGTTGAAGACCTTGAATTCAGGGATACTATGATTTTTATGAGTGGCACTCTAAACAGTATTGTTAAGTCTGTATCTAGTAATCCATCAAATTTAATGTTTCTCAGCAAATCTTTAGCCTGACATACCCAGGTGAGAATACTGATGAGATTTTTAAAATGCTAATGAGAAAAATGAGTTTATTCTTATGAATACATTGGTTCTTTTACCCGTTTTTCAGAAACCACTTTACCTCCAATTGAAACGTTTAGATCTTCATTAAGTTTCGATTAAGATACTTCTAAACCAGATTATGAATTTGATAAAGAAGTAATTGCTAAATTTGACCTCAGAAATTTTGTTGACTATCATAATTACTATTTAATGGCAGATGTCACAACCCACAGATTGTTTCCAAACATTTAGGAATGAACTTTTTGAGTTATTCAAACTAGACCATGATAATTATTTATCTGCATCTCACTATGCATGGTCTTGTTCTTTATAATTAACTGATCCAAGCCTTGAACTACTTGGTAAACATGAAAACGATACGAGTCTTTATCACAACGTTAGGAAATCTATCAGAGGAGGACTATTCCAAGTATCTAAAATATATGCTAGAGCTAATAATCCAAAGGCATAAGGATATGACAACACTAAGCCTATAACTAAAATAATGTATTTGGACGCTTGTAGTCTTTATCCTACTGTTATGAAATGATACTTACCTACTGGTACTGTTAAGAAAGGTTTAGTTTATAACTGGTCTCTTGAAAGATTTATCAACCTACCACATGATTCTCCTCAAGGAATCTCTAGGAAAGTTAACATTGTATATGCAGAGTCATTACATGATCTCCAGAATGATTATCACTTTTCGCTTACTCAATAGTAGTTGATCCAAGTGAATATTCAGATTATCGCAAAGCTTTTGATCCAGAAATATCATCAGCACAGAAGCTTACGTGTGATTCTTACCAGAGTATACATACATCGCTCATTATAGATATCTTAAGTTTCAGCAAACGAAGGTCTACGCATTTATAAATTACACCGGGTGTTTGCATTTGATCAAGCTCCTTTAGCAAAACCGTTTATAGATATTTTTGCAGACAAGAAATTTAAATATGAGAGGAATTGATACGTCTTCTAGAATCTACATAACAGATTCACGTGCCAGATGTTTGGCCAAACTTGTTAAAGATGTAGAAAGGAGCATTAGTGTAAAGATTGTTGATTCAGGCACAGACTCGGGAGAAAGAATATACACCACAGGTTAATGAGAGATCCTACTATGAAATCGTTTAGATGTCTGATCAGTCTCTGATAGCTTTTGAGAATTGAAAACAATAAAAAGTCAAACAAACCATTGTTCATGTGTAGTTCCGCTTTAGACTTACCTAAAATACGCATACAGATGTTTTACTATGACGTTTTAGTTCCTAAGTTTGGTAGAAAAGTCAAGCTACTTTATAGTGATAGACTCCTTTGTTATAGAAAAGGAAAGTGATAATCTTGACTTGATTGATCTTGAAAGTATAAAGAATTGGAATCATACTGAGGAGTTTGGGATGTTTAAAAGATAAATTCAAAGGAAAACTTGTAGAAGAGATTTGTGCACTACGACCAAAATTATATTCAGTCGTGGTTACTAGAGAAGATGATACATTCATAATTAAAGCTAAATGTGTTCCAGGCAGTGATGGTAAGAATGAAGTGTTAACTAATGATTCATATTTAGACTGCTTAAACACTGCTAATAAAATATTTAGAGGAGGTGGTGCTACAGACGCAGATGTAATAAAAAAATATAATGATAGTTTGATTAGAGAATTCCATAAAATCCAACAAAATGAATGTAACATAACTACTAATGGGCAGGATAAGAGGGCTTTATAAGCATTTGATTCTATTGGCTTAATTGCGGCCTTCACAGTTTTGCTGATGGTTACCACAGAATCGAAGAAACTGGATTGTTTGGTCATAGAAGCACAATTTTAAATTAATTCCTGGAAATAAAAAATTCCCTAGTACAGAATATGTCTGAAAGTTTTCGTGATGAAATTTACTCCGAATCAGAATACGATTCCGAAACAGAACTAGAATTTTAAATAGAAACTGAATATAGAAGTTGAGACTGACCAGAAGTTGAGACTGACCCTGAAGTCTAATGTAAATTATGTAAAGCTGAATGATAAACGAATTGCTCATGGGCTGAATAAAAAATTCTTTTTATGTAGAAATGGACGTGCCAATAATTCATAGCTGCGAACAATCTCATGATATGCCATTAACATTTTTTACCAAGTAAACTGAAGAAAGTATGTCCAAGGATTGTTAAACATTCGCTAGAAAAACTAGTTCTTGACCTTTATAGCTCATACATATATGTTCTCAATGAAATCTGTGACATCTCTGACAGACTTATGTGGAATGTAGAGGTATTATCATCACTGCGATACTCGATTCTGAAATGAGAGAAAACAAAGGAAAGAACAGTAAATCTCTAGTAACTAAAGATGGATTCCAAATTGTTACAATGACACCATTTTAATTATATTTTATTTCTGGTTAGTATAGGAAAGTTTAAGAACAGCAACTGCATATACACAGACTGAAGAGCTCCAAACATAGGCGTAAACTGCTTTTGTGTCTTATGAAATAAGTAAGTTTTTCTTAAAAATAAAGTGTAGGCAAGAGAGTTTGTACAAAAGCCATTATATATTATTATAACTCATCTCTATGCTACTCCTGCTCTTTGCTACTCCTGCTGCCCTACTAAAGTCCTATGTTGTCTACCATGTTAAATCCAGGATGACTGCCTTACGACGCTCAAACATTTGACTCTGATGTCTCAGTTATGACTGACAACCCAGTTAGGAAATTCTACATTGATGAATGAGATGCCACAGCAAAAAAGTTAATCTCTGCAGGAGTGACAAAGTAAGTTGCTGAGTAAGAAGCCACGGCTGGAACGAAGATTGACACATACCTTCTACATACACGTGATGAAATTGCATCATATACAACCTGGATTGCTAGTCAGTTACCAACTGTCTCAACAGTTATCTCAGCAGAGTATCTATCAGGCATGAAACCAGGTAAATCAAATGTTGCTAAAAATGAATGCTGTGCAATTCTACCTGAAATATTTCTTATTACCAGTTCTAGGCAAAAGGCTAAACTAGCTATTGTTGCCCCAGCTTCAGCTGCTACTTTGTCTACTTCATCTACTTCCAGAAATTCAGGCTCTTCAGCATCTGTGACTTCAGATGCTTCATCTACTTCGACTACAGTTTCACGTGACCTATATCTAGCTCATCTAGATACTACAAATAGAATACAAGTGAAAATCCTGTTATAAAATGTGGAATATAGATGGAATGAATCAAAAGGCAATAGAAACCCGATGTCTAAATGGTCTTACTGCAGTAGAAGGACAATAATACTCAAGTTTCAAGGTCTGCACATTCCCAATGGGGAGCACAGAAGATATCCGGAGTGTTTTTTACTAGAATCTCTGAGGCTTGCCTTAGAATGCAAAGCTCCACCGTGCTGATCCCCAAAAGGCAACTATCGTTACGAAAAAGTTCGTGATGATTCTGTTCTTTCTTAATTTCTAAAAGTCTCAGAAACTCAGAGAAAACAGAATCATCTAGAACTTTTTAGATTTGAGTTAGAGTCTTCAGAGTATGCATCTGACTTGATCTGACATTCATCAGTTTCTCTGACATGGTTTATGGTATGCATTTTTAAGAAATATAAATATATACTTTAAACAACGTAAAGTCAGATGTATACTCTAAACAATTGAAACAACCAAACGAATTAAAAAGGCAGTAGATTTTGGTTTATATCCTGGCTTACATGAACTAAAAGAGTTCCTTCCGGAAAACCTTGATTGGAAAGTATAAGTATAAGAAATTTCAAGTCCTTGTTATTTAAATGCAATTAAATTTGACTGTGAGTATTTTACTCCCGTTGCTAACCCTATTTCAACACAATCATTGGGGCCTGTTTCACCAAAAAGAGTTGGATTACTTAAAATAGCATATTCTTTATTATAACTAATTGTAACCGGAATAAAACGTTTATTGTATAATCAGTTAGACCTTGAGTTCCTGGATAAAAATTATCAGTAATGCTAAAATTGGTTATAGAATCACTTAATAGCTCCGCATTGTTATCTATGCCAAAGTAGTTAAGGGGATCCAATTGATTAGGATATTTTCTTGGGTTAGAATAAAGATGAGAGTCTTTTAACCTTAACTGAACTTTCCTATTTTATGTAGATTTCAATTTCAATTTCAATATTGCAATACCTTGTCCATTATAATCTCCAAGAGAGTTTATAATATGTCTAAATTATTAATTTTACCCCTAAAAATATAAAAATGATCTATTGTCAATATTATTTACGTCATTCGTCTCCGATTTATCAAGATCAAGAATCTTTATTATTAGTTTTGAGTAAATTTGTTTTTATTTTTACATATGATGACCTCGATAAAGAATTATCCCCATTTTGTCCTACATTAATATTCTTGGACCAGTTAGAGCTCCAAACATAGGCGTAAACTGCTTTTGTGTCTTATGAAATAAGTAAGTTTTTCTTAAAAATTAAGTGTAGGCAAGAGAGTTTGTACAAAAGCCTTTTGAAGTCCCTCCAATATTTACCAAACTATTTACTTTCAGGTTACATTTAATAAATTCAGCATATTCACTACTTACCTGCCGTACAAATATTCTTTAGTGGCTATGTAATCCATTGTTTGTGGTTAATACTCTTACATTTTTTTAGACTTGCCAGATATTTTTCCTCTAACTACCAAATCTGAACCTTTCCTTAGTTATTATCAGAAAAAGTTTTGCTAACTGATTAAAATACATTGACAGTATTTGCAATGCTTATAGTGTTGTTATTATCGAGATTTAATGTTCCTGGCATATCTTTTTTATTCCTTGCTAACATTTTACTTTATTACTATATCAACATACACTGTTATTGTTTGATTAAACAATTACTGGCTATATTCAAAGAATGGGCTTTCAGAAAGTTTTTTATTACTGTCTAACATATATAAGCCTAAAACATTACTATTTAGTACAAGATATACATCCATCGGAGGCATAAGTACTCGCATCTCTTTATCTGAGCCTGAATAACATAATCCAATGACCACTATTCGTCGCGAAATAACATCTGCTAGTTTACAAATCCACTTTCCTTGAACTTTACAACCATTTCTAGTTATACTTTGTGTACCATCCATTGTCTTTTCAATTGTTGCAGTCATATTGTCGTCTCACAAACTATTTATGTAACCAAGTCTAACTCTATCATTAGGATCTGCGGGATCACTTGCAATCCTAATAGAATTTCCTAAAGTATCTACATTTCCTTTCATAGTATCTTCAGCTGACTCAACAAAGATATTATTTTTATCGTTATTATCTACTTTATTCTTATTTGGAACATCATTAACTGAACACGTCGGACTAAATCAAATCATGTGAAATCAATACTTTTATAGGTAAAGCCCCACTAATTTCTCCACCACTTAAAGAAAGCTTAGTGTCAGCCCAGCCTTTAATAGCAGCATCAGAAGGGTTATCATAGGATTCGCAAGATTAACAAAGTCTATCAAACTGTGTTTATTAATATCAAGACCTCCATCAGCAGTCGTACCTTTAGAAATCGTACTTGCAAAATTAGAATCTATATATTTCCTGTTGACTGCATCTCCAGGTTCTACAGGGTCAACTAAGTTCTTCATCAGATTACCATTCATATTCAAGTTGCCAGCAAGTGCATCCCCAGCTCATTGCTTGAGAACCTTTCTTTTGACATCATAGAGAAATTATTTTTCTATACTATATTCACAAGAAAGTCTACACAATCAACTGACTTGTCTATGTAGCAGCGATTGATTATATACCTACATGAACCATTGATTCCGATGACTAAAATTAGAGTACCAGAGACACCGTAAGTATTATCATATGTTAACTCTAAAATACTCCTGTTTTATCAGTTAACCATAGGAAATATATTATAACATTCTGAATTATTAAAGTCCCTGGAATAAACGTTTGTACTGGAGTAGCAAAGCCAACTTTGTTTCCTTTCACGTCTAAGACAGAAATATCAGTAGGAGTAAATTGTTTAGTTGAAGTCTCTGTTCCATTAAACTTTACATTTGGGAAAGTAACAAAAGCTCCTATTTCTAAAAAAGCTTGGATAACCTATAATCCTAAGATAGCTAACATAAGAAGTTGTCCATGCAAAATCAATCATTCATTTACTTGCAAGATCTGAGCTTCCGAGATTTGTAATTTGGTGATTCCCGAAATCTAGGTTTTGATTAGACACGCCTACAAAGAACTGGGACATAATTTTTAGAAGCCCGTAGGTAATAAGCTTACAAGGTTGGTTACTTTGGTATCATTCGCCATCTTCTAAATTGCCACTGATAACTCTTATGTTTACACAGTTCAGTTGAGATCCAAGTATCCAACTTCGTTAGTTTTCCGTTTGTTACAGTTGCCTTTTCACCAGTCATGTTAATTGCAGTATTTTCAGAAAAAACACTGGTTAACGCATACTATAATCTAATAAGGTCAGAAGCATTCTCTGGATATCCTAGTCCTGTTATTCGGTTGTTTCTAAACTTGGTTCGGTGTAGTTGACGATATGCAGGCCGGTACTGCTCCTCTGCTAAACTGCCGTTGAACAGCCGGTGGCTGTGGCCTAGGGACTGACGGTGGATTCTTAGCCGGAGTCTCTGGAATAGTAGACCCCGAATTGTTCATTAAGGAAGTAGTTGATGATGTAGCATCTAGAAAGTGCGGTCATGTAAATTGGAAAACTACTTCAGAGAAGAAAGATGGCCTTGAGAAAATTACATCGTCTCTAGAAGTCGGTTACTACATATAGGAGATACTTCTTAAAGCAGAAATAAGTAACTTTGATTGGCACTTAAATCCTAGTGGATTCTTGCCGCCAGTATTTGGTGAATCTGTTGAATGGCTCAGAGCACAATTAGATCCAAAGTCTAGGTCAAAGAACTTCATGGACATAAGAACCGGAACAGGAGTAACACAGGAGGCCCACTACATGCATACCAGCTATAATCGCTAGCATAGCAGGTATAATTGAAGCTGTAGGAACTGCGGTTAGTATTGCAGTAACCATTGCAGGATTCATTAAGAAAATCATTGATCTTACAATGTACACTACTAGAGAACCTAAGATGGACAAATATTCTGAAAGACTTAACGCATTAGAACTACAAAGCTCTAGACTTAGAAATGCAATCTCTGACTTAAATAAGCAACTTGAGCAACTTAATCATGATATCAACATAGGCAGGAGCAAGAAAGTAAACATGACAGAAGTTGATTATCAACTTGAGTATATTAATAGTGAAAAACTTGTAGCAAAGAGAAATCTGGAGTTGATTAATCTCCTGAACTCAAAGCTAGCATTAAAGCAATAGAGAGATCTAATATAGGATCAAAGAATTGTGACTGCAAAGCGGAGTCTGCAATGCTTTTAGCGAGTTTATTTGCCAAAGATTGTAGTCCAGAAGAAATACACTCGGAAATAATGAAACTTAAAAGAGTCTCGGATCGCAGGTGTAAATGACTAAGTCAATGACTAGGTAAATAAAAAAAATATTGTAGAATAAATTACATTCCAGTTAACCTTAATATTATTGAAGGGCAAATAAAACTACTTTCAAAATCTAAGCAACCTGTCTGACTTAAATTTACTCATGGTAATACAAAAGACCCAGTTAAAGTTTTAGTGACTCAACGGCAGAAATATTGCATAGAAAAATGTAACTCCGTAGACCTAGGGCTTAGTTCGGTTATTTCTTTTCTACTTTTTTTTAATACGGTTCAGTGTTAATCAGCTTAAGGCAAAAAATATGAAAATCTTGGGATTAGTTGACTTTATGAACAAGCTACCTGGAGGGAGAAATTTCTTTTAAAATAACATACAGACGTCCACAATGAACATGTACCTGAAAGTAGCTTTAATGACACCGGACTTTAAGTTATGCAGGTCTACAAACAAAGTACAGAGAAAGAATAAATCAAAGTTATTCCGTTGTTAATAATAATGCAATAATAATAATGCACTTGATAAAGCGCCCTCAGAGAACTCAATCTCTTTCTAGGCGCTTACAGCTAGTGAGCACAGACAGAAGTAGCCGAAGCGGAGCAGGCACGTGAGACATGTGCAGCAGTCATATCTCAGTAGTCTGTAGTTTCTCGCAAACACGTCACCGAGCTTGACCTGCACCACGGGGCCCCAACGCTGCACACGCATCCCCCCGCCGATGCAGCAGCAGCAGGCTGCTGCACAGACAAGCCACTTGTAGAGTGCCACCGTGAGAGGAAGGCTACGCTTGCGCAGGCACGAGCGGCTCTGTTGTTCTCTGTTCTGGCTCTCTGGCAGGCAGCGCCGCCGTGCAGCAACCGAGCACGTGACCAACGAGCATCGGTGGTCACGTGGTGGCGTGCCCTCGCAGCCGCCGCCGCATGGCTGGCGAAGCAGTGGCAGCTGCATTCTGCCAATGGAAACAGGAGAAAGCTTACTCGAACGCTCAGCCACTGGCGGCGGACTGCAGGACAACCGGCGATAGGGGCGATGGCAGCAGCGGCTGCGGCTGATCTTGATCATCGGGCTTTGATTCACGACCGCCATTATACAGAGATTAATGATCAATTCTCGAACCAGAAAGAAACGCAACTTGGAAATCTTATTTCCTTAGTACTGAATCAACAGCTAGGATTTCTTTAGATCATAGGCGACCAAGTTATGTCAGAGAAGATGCTCATACTGTTGCTGAAGTACTTTCTGCAAAAACTAAACTAATACTAGGTCTGATCGCAGTGAAGGGAAAAGCGAAGAGTGGAGCCATTTATGATTCAATGGCGGAAGACTTCCTGAAATATAGTTTCTATCCTTCGAGCATTTCAAAGATCAAGAATTGTGCTCGGAATCTAGTCAACAGAATGGCAAAAATAAGTAAAAAAAGACTTGAAAAAATTAAATTAATTATAATCAAATGTTTTTTTTAGTTTCATCACATTTAAAGTTCAAAAGTCAGCAGGATTAAAAGCTTCACGTTCTTCTTCAGGAGCTGGATGGATATTTACTTGGTCGATCTTTGTTCGGTAGTTAAGCTTCGGAGCTCGATTGTAATAATCTTTTGTAGCAAAACTAACATCTGTAAGTCCTGTGGTTCCGAAGTCAGAGCCTATTTTCTTAAGGGTTTCTTCATGTTTACCTATTTTAAAAGGTTTATTTTGTTGGTTATAAAACACACCAGGACGACTTCTAAAGTCAAATCCAATAGCAATTGTTGATCTCCGATGTATGTCGTAATCAGAGAAATCAAAAGCATTAGATACCAGCTCAACTAGTTCCCCAACTTGGTCTCTAATTTCTGGAGAAATACAGAGATATGAATTTAGATACGGGTTATAATCCGTGCATTTTTTTCTTCCTCTACAACATGGACTCTAACTGGTTTTCATTCTGGGACCATAATCTTTTCGTTCTCAAGAATCACATATTTTTCTTGCGCTTGGCTTGATGCAGAAACGGGTTTAATTTTCAATTCAATTTTTCACTATGTATAGAAAATAATTTTTTAATATATACATATTAATTCAAAAGTAATTCAATTGTGGTTCAAAAATCAGTTAATTCCATTAACTCTAAGAATATTGGCGATCTTCGCCCACAGTCTGTCTCACTTTAGTTCTGCAGTATGAAAGTTGAGAAACTTAGTATAGTTCTAAAGAAATCCACAACTTCTGGAATTGGCACGGCACCAAAAGAGTAAAAGTAAAAGCAATCAACTCCATGTTTTTTAACTGCAATTAAATGGTAAATTGCACGGTCAGATTCGTCGGTGTTACTTATCGAAGTTTAACTTTCTTTGGTGTCATCTTTGATAGTTCATCTCTTGCGAATGAACCCCGGAAGTATTTAATTTCAGTATTTTTACTTACACGATTGTGTCTAAGTCTATTAGCGGCATATTATTGATTTTTTAAGGTCGTCTACAGTTTTTAAGATCTAAAAATAGCTTTTCTTTAGCTCATCGCTGATGTTGTGTGCACCTGCGACTTCTGCTGTAATTAGCCAAGCGCTTGACACTAATGCACACGCCTCACCTGTGGCCAATAGTTAAGCCATTTAAGCAGTGCAGAGTCAGGCCACTAATGCAGTTATATTTCGTATCGTCTGCTGCGATTAATCGAGCTCTCATACATTTGCCCGTTGAGAGGAATAAAAGAGAGTCTCGTTACCGCGAACGAGCGCCCGCTGTGTCTCCGTGAGACTCCTACTAGAACAGCCGCAGTAAACTTTAGCCAAGACCGTGAAACTCGCCACGGTGAACCGTTGCCTTAAGTTCCTATTAGAACACTAGCACTACGCCCTAGTGGTCCTGGAAAGTCTCAGCTGAAAATGAATGGGATGTTTTATGGAATGGTGAACTACGACACTTGCATAAAAATTGCTTCTTGCGTCGACCAAAACTATACCGAGGACAAAGGTCTATGATGGATGGAATTTCTAAAATTTCTAAATCCATCTTTGGATAAACTGATTCTATGAGATGCCAGAAGTTGATTCATATAGAAACTGTAAAAATCTAGTTGTGCTTGATGACCTAATGAACTGAAAATCAAGCAAAGGTCATAGACTATTTTACAAGAAGCCGACTTATAGGACTGAATATATTTTATATAGCACAAGGATTAACGAGTATCCTCAGGAGAGAAATCAGGAATAATGTTAACGTGATAGTAATCTTTAAGCAACATTCTACTGACATTGAGTACATCAGAGAAGAATATGTAGGTGACATTGACAGCAAGATGTTTATGACTTGGGTAAACTCGCGTGCTCGAGAATGGTACGGTTACTGTGTAATTGACTTGTTTAAGTAAAACCGAATCACAAGGATGCTTTGGACTGTTGATAGCACGGGAATCAATTAATTACAATATTTAATGAAAGAGCTCCTTAAGTATAGAAAAGTTTTCCACGGAAATATTCGCTCTAACCAAAGTATTCCTTTAAAAACCAATTTAATAGAAATAATTAATAAAAAGGATACAGGAAAATTACCCATGGAATTAGGGAAATTGTTGAAAACGTAGATGAAGGTAATACAAATCAAATATTATCCAAGTTATTTTTAGTATTGACAGATACCAAAAGTTAATTCACTCCAAGAGGTAAAAATTGCAATTTATGTTATCAGAACACTTTAAAAAAATTGGTAAGTGAACAACTTGAAGAACTTGACAAAGAAAAAAAAACTCCTTTGGGGGTTGAACGACCTTTTCACAGGGGTCGCCTGTGGCCTTGGGGGTTGCAAAAACATGAGGAACTGTATGAAAGGGTCGCGGCATTAGGAAGGTTGAGAACCGCTGGCCTAGGACCTTTGGAGCTAAAGCTTCTGTCGCCAACGGTCTTTAAGCAGAGGAATTGAACAGCTAATTTATTGTCCAGGGGCATATGGAGGCTGAAACTGGTGCAGCAGTCCAACTAGTTATGGAGGAGCCAAGCCGCCTCGATCCTTGTGGGTCAGCAAATAGAACTTATGATGAAATGTATGGCAAAACTGAAAAAGATGATTATTTTGGTAATAGATTCTTTGTAGGCATTGGCAATAAAATAATTATGCAAGTAGCTGGAGACTATTCAGTGCTCCTTGGTAGTAACGCTGCAGGCGTTAAACATGGTACGGGAGATACCCTCGGATTTGTCGCTAAGGAACAAATATCAATTGAGGCTGATATGGTTGCTGGAACGCTATTTGAAGTAGAAAAAGCAATCTATCTCTCTGGAATATAAAAAGCTAGGAACGAGCTGGTAGTTCCCTATAATAAAGCTGTAGCTACAATTAGTGTTAACTGTGTCTTGGTAAATCCAGAACTGAATTATGTAGAAGATAAATCTGGTTTTCTTGTTGTGCTGTTCATTATATATGATGGACGTTGCCGATATTAATCCCGGTGAACAAATTGATATTCATATTCCAAATGCCATGTTTTAACCAACAAGAGGAGAAATAAAACCAGTCAGTTCTTTAAAGGTTTCCATAACAGATCAAAATTGGAATCTAGTTAAAGCAGATTCTGATATTTGTTTAGAATAGAAATTTTTTTAATAGTATAGAGATGGTAAGTTACGCTCGTCAAGGTCATAATAAGATAACAGGAGGGAAGTATTTGAGTTCCAGACATGAAACTGAAACTGTAGTAGCGTCAGTCGTCGGGTCTAGCGTTCTTGATAATGTCATCGATGGGGTTGGTAAAGGAGCGTCTGTAGTTGCTGGAATGACAGACCTAAGTGTAAATATTGCAATAAAGTAATTAAAATGCCACATGCTCAAAAGATTTTGGAGCTTCAGACTAAAAAAGAGAAGGTAGACCAAGAGTAAATGCAGAAGCTTCGAGAACTTGGTGGGGGCAGAAAAAGGTCGTAAGAGAGATGAGCGATATGAGCGTGAGAGACAGAATAAAGATGTAAAGACTACGACCGTAAGACTGAAGATTGATCTTGAGATCAAAAGAGCTATGGTAGAAAAAGCGAGTAAAAAGAAAAGGAAGAGATAGCTAGGTATTATGAAACACCTAGCTATCTTATTATGAACTATCAGTACCGAGTTTTATCAGACAACTGGAAATAAGCTCAATACCATCACGAATAAGCTAGCTACGTTTACTGTACCCGAAGAACAAAAATGTTTTATGCTTTGTCAATCTCTTACTTACTTATTGGTCAACTTCAAGTACAGACTGCTGCTAATGGAGCTTATGCGGCGCCAACAAGAAACTTAGCTCTAGACTACTTAACAATGCTGGCGCTTGGCTATTTATCACGATGAAGATCCGGTATGATAAACATCCGGGGCAGAATACATTGAAAGTATTTCACTGCTTCAAGGACCTGAAACAGTATCAACTCTTATGGGTCTTCTGACTTCTCCAAGTGACTATACAGAAGGAATCGAACAGAATGACCTGCAACTTGATGAAAAAAGATGAAGCAAGTTCTAATAATAAAAATAATAACCTGATAAAGCACTCTCAGAGAACTCAATCTCTTTCTAAGCGCTTTACATTTGCTGCAAAGGAAACGCGATTGAATGGGGAGTAATATCATGCTTGATAAACAACATGAATAACACGGTTAGGGTGACATGCACAAAGTCAGCATATAAGTGTGGTTAGTGGCAGCATGCGCAGAGTCAGCACGCATAAGCACGTGAAAGACGAATCACAGGAACCCACTAAATACTGTAATAAATAGGTGGGTTTTTAATTTCTTTTTAAATGTCAAGGGTTGTCGTGACGGAAGTCGAAAGTGAGTTTCAGGCTTTGGGAGCATACGAAATAAATGCACGGTCTCCAAAGGATTTGAAGTTCTGTAGATGTTATGGCAAATGGTCTGGGAAATAATACAACACTTGCACTGTTTCAACTGCAGCAGCTACGAATAACATTGGGTTTATGTTTTGAAGGAGACTTAGAAATAGCTTAGTTGATAATGCTGGAACTTTCAGTAACCCATTGCAGTTGTCTATATTGCTTGGATTTTGTGCAGACATGAACAGAATTCTTTATAACATTTCTTATACAATTGAATTATCTAGAGTTGTTGGATATGATTATGATGCTATTATGACTGACACAAGTGGAATTCAGAATGATCAGCCAAGTGGG
This sequence comes from Cristatella mucedo, assembly GCA_009760855.2. NCBI lineage: Eukaryota > Metazoa > Bryozoa > Phylactolaemata > Cristatellidae > Cristatella > Cristatella mucedo. Next base: position 7,675,160 of record WPIO01000002.1, read on the forward strand.
AAAGCCCGAGGGGTGAGGAGATATGCCCCACCCCTATAGGAGTTATCTACCTCACAGCACATTTATTGATACAGTAGTACCTCGGCTTACGTGTGTCTCGACACACGAATGTTTCGAGATACGAGCTGTCTCTCGGCCGATCTTTTTTTGCTTTGAGTTACGAGCTAAAATTCGGGTTACGAGCCAGCTTCAGATATTCCACCGCTAGTTGCAGGAGCTAACGTCACACTGCCTCTGGTTACTCAAGCCAATAAGGGTAGGACTGCGACGAAATTCCGTTGCAAGACGCTGCCCTGCGACCCGGGTGTGACGCCTAGCGCTGGCCTTCCAGACAGACTCGAGCGAGCCATCGTGGTGCTTGGGTGCACAGGATCGTTAGACTGCGGTGTTAAATCCGACTACGGCAGGAACAGCTAAGTATGTACCGTACTCTATTTAGGCAATTATATCATTGTGTGAGAGTTCATCGCAAAACTGATGACAATCGCCGCGTCCGCGTTAAGGCCCGGCCAATAAACTGAAAGCGAGAAAAGCCCGGCGAAAAAACAATAATCGGTGAATAAAATGTATATATCCATTTCAGCGATTCTCCTCTCACTCTAGCATCTTCAAGTCATCTGATCTCCAAGCTACTCCTGTGCATAAGGATTAATAAAACCTGTTTATTGCAAGATATATTATTGTATCATTTTAAAAATAATATTCGTTATTTATAAGTACAATTTTTAATTTAAAAACGTGTGACAAAAAATCGCAGTGTCTTTTGGGGGACACCGGAACGGATTCGTGGCATTTCAATGGGGAAAATTGATTTGACGTTCGAGTAATTTGAGTTACGAGCTCCTGTACGGAACGAATTAAACTCGTAAGCGAAGGTACCACTGTTGCTCCCAAATACTAATCGAACGATCAACATGCAAATTGGCACAAACAACACGGGTAAAATGAGCTATCTTTTGATGTAACCATAGCTGTTGTGATGACCCTGAGATGGCTTTTAAAAGTCAAGATCAAGTTTTCAGCTGACAGCCAAACATCGCTTCTTGGTCATCCAACAGATTCATCGCAATGCATTTTAGAAACATGCCAAACATCTCAAAAGATGCAGGACACTTTTGCTTACCCTACTGTTTACCTAAAAAATAAATAAAATTCTTTTATGTTAAAAATCACATTACTAAGCAAAAGTTGATCATGTGATATTGAAGGACAGTGGCGCTATACTTACTTGACATGCAACCAAACTGAGGGATGTTAGGGTAGGAAAAGTCAACTAGAGCACATATTCAAAATTTCAAGTCGATGTGGCGACAACTGGCCAAGCTGTAGCGTCTCAAAGGTGCAAGGCCCAGCTGTTCAAGAAGCACAGTCAAAGTTACCAGCTCATAGCTCAACCAGCTGGCAGCACAAACCTTTATCTCAAAAAGTCTATAACCGTCGTAACTTGCTGCTAATACTGTCAATACATCTTTCTGGAGGAGCTCAGAGTCCAAGCTGTCACCATGGAAGATGAAAATGAGGTGGTTGACCGTCCTCCTGCCAGCATTCATCATTGCAGCCTCCAGAGCCCAAACCACAAGCTTAGGCAATTGCAAAGACATCCAACGACCAGGAGACAATCGACAACCAATTAGGTAACAAGCTGGCATGTATTAGCAGCCAGCGCTTCGGAATTAACAGAAAATTGCCTTGAAAAGGGCATTTTCCGGTCTTCAATAAAGGCAATCTCTCGGCTCTGACCAAGACAGTACACAGTGGCAGACAGGCACATGATCAATACAGTGCGATTGCTAGCAGCTGGGCAATGAGCAGCAACTAACAGTAAAGTCCTGCACCTGCTAGGTAATTTTCATCTCGATCTTTATCCTTTTTGACCATGTTCGCACTTGCATTCCCTTTTTTCATCCTGCATTTTGCCTTCGCTTTAGCATGACTGATGCTGCGCTCAGCATACTCATTCACGATGGCATCCATCCGATTCTCGATCTCAATTCATAATCTTTGAAAAACTGGCATACGACCATTCATTACCTGATTTTTAAAGACAGCCATCATCCGTCGCAAGACATACAGAGTCAATGCCCGCGTACTTGGTCTTGGGGCACTCCATCCATAATATATAGTGTAGTGCCGCATTCTGATTTTGAGTCAGGCCATGTAAATACTTGCTACGCCACGTGTCCTCCAACTGCGGTCTAGGCCAACTGTAATATCAGTTGATCTCACTTAATTTCGCTTAATTTCCTCATGCACCGATTTCACGATTGACTCCTTCGTCGCTCCCTTCATTACATGAACTATATCTTGCACACATTTTGTGAAAGTTAGAGGTGGGAGAGGCTCAGGCAAATCTAATAACCCGCAAAATGTATCTAACTCAGCTCTCCATAAACCAACGCTCCGTCCAGCATTTGTCATTTGCACATTCGGCGAGTGCACGATGCATTGCTAACGAAACTCCGCTGCTTCAGAGTTTAGCTCTGGTTTCGCATCCTTCGATGTTATAGCGTAGTTATAAAGTGGGTTTTTGAACTATCCGGGGCTTTTTAGGGGTGGGCATGCCACCTACCGCTAAGCGTACACGCGGCGTATTTTGAGCCCGCCCGACAGCATGCGACCCGCTCAGTTCCCCAACGCTGCTCACCCGATTGCTCAATTCCCTTAAGCTGCCGCATTAAAACTAGCTGCATCGCGGCATGCACCCAAGGCGCCATCCGCGTTACTCGAAACAGAACGACGTGGACGAGACATAGCGAACTTAACTCACGCTGGCGGACGAAATCTCGAAGCATGTCGAATACGGTGAGGCACCGAGAGCCGAGAGGAACGGAAACGGATGTAAGTTTGCTGGGATGCATCCAGTTCATAGGTACAGCCTTCGTACCTACCACCTTATCCGGCGGCTTCGCTAGGCTGCTTAGATACGCATCCGTCGCGTGAGAAGCAATATCTCTTCTTGGATATCATAATCAAAATAACCTTACCGTTTCGATGTCCTTACTGTCTGGCTGCTAAATTCTTGGTGGAATTACGATTTTGCACATACGAGCCGTAAATGGGGAAGCCAAGCCGCTACGCTGCTCGCGTATTTCAATCGGTAAGGATGTTCAAACTTGGACCTTCCATTACGAGCACTCCAACACTATTCACATTTAAAAAATTGAATCCATTGTTCATTCCTATTACTCACTGAACTTTTGAAAATACAGACTTGCTTTTTTATACAGTTGCCTCCAGCTAAAGTACACAGCCGTTTAAGTGTAGGCGCTCAGGCTCGGGAAGGCGGCACGACGTAGAACGAACCCCCACATGGGAGCTGTGGTACTGACGGCGGCAGCTGTATTTTATCGTACGCAGGCAAACGCGAGAGAGTGAGGGTACATACGGATGTAGAAGCCGCCCTCTAACCAGCTACGGAGCGCCAGAGTAGAGAAGAGAAGAGAATGTGGGTGAGAGGGAGAGATAGAGAGGAGGGATTTCGTCCACACAGGCCGGTGGACAGGCAGAACGGTTCTCACTGCAGGACTAGTGGGTCACACGACCACAGCTGACCCGTTCTAATTGAATCCAGCTTAGTTAGCCGATGCTGTCCAACTGCAGCGCCTATTGAGGTGGGGCTCAGCACGCCAGTTGGCCGGGCTGAGTGGTGTGAGTCCGGCTGGGGCGGAGCAACATTGCGGGCGTGGCCACGCCCACATAAGTACGCATTCCGGTTAAGTACGCATATTTCCCCCTAAAATTCTGGGTTCAAGATTTATTAGTTAAACATGTCATGAATCGTCATTTGGGGCAGGTTTTTAAGTTTCTTGCGTTTGGCTTTGAGGGAGACTGCCCGGATCTTGCTCTGATAGGATTCAAACGATTTTTAAGACCGTTGAACGTATCATCAGCTTCAATTTGAACTTCAGAGCAGAGCAGCTAATCCTCGATGTCGAAAGCCTGCTTATAAAGGGGTTTGAACCCCTTAAATACAACTCCACTTTCTAAACCGGCATTGAGATCTTGAGGATTAACGCCATCATCATCATCATCATCCATCACACTTTCAACAGTCTTCATATACTCCAAAAGCTCGTCAACATCTTCTAATACTGCAGCAATATATTCTTCGTTGGCCTCGTCATCAACGTGAACGAGGTCTTCCTGTTCTGATGAAGCGATAGCTAAATTCAATGCTTCGAAAGCCTTCGAAAGTTTGGTGCCCACATCTTCAACATTGCTATAGGCCTCCAGTTCTGGTTCTAAAGTCATTAGTTCGGCCTTAACAAAAGCATTTTTGATCGAACTTGGCGAAACAAAATCCCAGGCTTCTTTCACATAACTGACAGCATCAAGCAGTTGCGCTAGAATCCCGTAAAAGACCCCTGCACCTCTCGTCGAAATCTTCGCCTTTAATCTTTCTTTCAACTTTTCGTCTCCTCGTCAAGCTCGTAGAAGTCAAGAACATCCTTGAGATACAAATATTTGTATCGCTTTTGGCCTCAACATGTCCCGGAGCGTTGTCCATCAGCAATAGAACTTGACGTCCTGTTCGTTTTTTTCTCTTCTGGAAAAAACACCGCATTGAACCACTTCCAACAGGTTCCTACATCCGTCCAAGCTTTCGCTTTATTGAAATAAGGAGCTGGCCAACGTTGGTCCTTAATAAAAGCTGGTTCTTTGGGTTTTCCGATCAAAGCTCAAGGAATTTTGTGATTTCCGGTAGTGTAGGCTCAAACAATCAGAGAAACTCAATATTTTGCCTTCTTTTTGCCTCTAGAGGTTGAACTATCCTCGTATGGCATTAGAAGACTATATATTGGAATCAATCTAAAAAACAAACCGGTATCGTCCATTTTCTAGACATTTTCTTGGTCATATTGCTGAATAATCGCGTAAAGATTTTCCAAAGCAGCTAGCAATTCCGGATCGTTCTTGTTGACTTGTGCTCCCTCACCGTGAAGGAGAATATTCTGCAATCCACGCCGAACTCTGAATCGACTTTACCATTGCCAAGATGCTTCAAAATCTGATTCCGGAATTGAGAGGCTGGAAGCAATGCTTTTCGCTTTGGCTATGACGAGGGATGGCGTTACAGGAAGGCTGGCACGACGCATTATGTCTATCCAGACAAAAAGCATGTCCTCAAGCTCCCTAAGTCGTCCAACTGATGCTCAAAAAGTCTTCTCATTAGCACCTTAAGTCATCAGGGCAGATCGTTCTTGGATCGCTTCCCGGTTCTCCCAAATCTTTCGGATGGCGCCTTCACTAACGTCATACTCCCGCGCTATGGCTCTCTTACTGGGAGCAAACGCTTTGCTTAGCTTCGAGATTATTTCGCAGTGTTGAGACTCGTTGAGGCGCTTGCAGTTTGGTTTCCTTGAAATCGTAGCAAAATTGAAGCTGTAAGGAACGGGGCAGGTTTAAGAAACGAGACAGGAAAAATCGAAGGACAAACAGAAAGCGGAAATAGGGAAACGCGAGGCAAGTCAATAAAAAACAACACGTATGTTGAATGAATCTGTCAGATCGTGTGTGCGCGTCGCAATACACACCGTGCTGCCCGATACTGGCAAGCGCTCCAGAAAGTTCGCGGCATACCAAAAAGTACGCACCTACCCGCTAAGTACGAACGAACTTTGCAGGTTCAAGTTCCGTACTTAAACGGGAGACTACTGCATATGTTCGGGTGTGTTACAGCTAACTCTGCGAGAACTGTTGTTGGAACTCCTAATAACAAACACGGTGTATCACTTCCGGTTTGTAGAGGTTTAAACATGGTGTAGATTTTTTATTTTTTGCATTTGTTCCTGAATTTTTCAATCGTCAAAAATTGGGATTGAACTTGCAACATATAATCCTACTGAAAGAAAGAAATTAAATTTCGACCCATTTTTTATACTTTCCCCCACACTTACCACACATTTAGTTACCTCAAAAGGTGAATTTCTAACATATGAAGATGTTGAGTTAAGAATTATTAAGCCAAGTTTATTTGTTTAACTATGCAATTCATAAACTTCATCATTATCCATACATAATGTTTCATCAACACTTTCTCTTATAATAATCCAACTCATATTATAATAAATAACATTTTTAGTTTAATAGGGTTTTTCATAATATTAAGTAAATAAAATAAAACTTAATTAAGTAACCCAAGTATATTTTCTAACGTAAGTTGTCTAAATTTCTCTTTGGATGTTGCGGCAATTTAATTTCTATAGAAAAAAGCAGTATTTACCATTGCATCTATAATTTCTAAAGGGATGTCGGAGTAGTTGGATTTTTGCAATAAATCTGTAAGATTTAAAATATGTTTCTGGGCAGAGTAATATATATATATATATATTATATATATGTATATATTATATATATATATATGAAATATATATATATATTATCTTCTGTAGAGTGTCCATCTCCTATGTATTAACTTTTTTATTCCTTCTTAATGATCTTTAAGGCCTCAATTTGAATCTCTATAAGGATAAAAAAGAACATTCTCTACAATGTTACTAACGTTTATTTAATTCTTTCGCTTGTGGTTCAATATCCTTCTTTATCTGCTGCTTTAATTTATCTGTGCGTTGCTTTTTATTTCCAGGTTCATATCATAATTAACCTTTATAAGACTTTAATTTGTTAAAATATGTACTAATGTTCTCTCCTTCTTTTCTTTCAACAATATTAGGATTACCTCAATTGTCAATTGATAAATTAGAAGATCTGTAATGCAGTCTATATAGCTATACAAAATAAGGATAATTAAAGTTCATATCTGAATCCATGATTTATACTAAAAAAATACACTTAATACAAAAAATATTAGCACATAAAATTATTGCGGGAGCGTTGTATAAAAATATCACTCCTGAATGTTACCTGCAGTAGTGTAATTGGTGACTTACTTAAGAACCTACCTGCAAAAATTTTAATAAAAAATGTGCTGCATATAAATCCCACACCTGGATGGGAGCCACCACGGTGCAAACGAAGTGAGCGCCAGGTGGGGACCAGCCATTTGTGGGATTTACATACAACGTGGTTCGGTTCCCTCAACTTTAAAACCCTCACTAGTTCGGGTAGAGGCACAACGCGTGTAGCGTGCAGAGACCTGAAGCTAACAGTGTGCCAACGATAAAAACACAGCGCTTGAGATTCTGATATAGTAACAAAACTGTAATAGTAAAAGACCAACAATAGCGTGTATTTTACGGCTGAGACACCCAGGTGACTTCCAGCCGACTCGCTAACGGCTCACAGCAGCTCACACTCAGCGCTACATTCACCAACTAGCAGACAGTTGCTCCATGAGAGCGATTAGCAGCAATCAGGCACAAGCCTGATATAGTATGCACACACACACACACACACACACACACACACACACACACACACACACACACACACACACACATATATATATATGTATATAGTATATATAGTAGCCAGGTCGAAAGTCTCACAATGGTCAATATTGCACATAATTTTGCAAAGTGCTGCTCATATCGGTACTCAGCCATGGCATGCTGGCTCGACCTCGATGCGAAGCAGCCCGCTTCTGGCAGGATTAGGCGAGCAGACGGGAGTGGAAGTTGGAGCTCGGATGGTGCGGTGAACGAAATGTGACCGAGGGGTGAAAGGCCATGAACTTTTGCTGTGTTCGCCAGCTGTTTTTGCTTTTGTTATTAGCTAAGCGTCCGGCCCTAGCCCCACCTGCAGCAGGTGGTTAGGCAGTTGACTAGGCCCAGCATCTGGCCTTTGATGCAGGGGACGTTTCACGCAGTGTCTGCTTTACCCCATCTGTGGCGAGTCAGCCAGCCAGCTCGCATATTCGATCGTGTTTCCTTTGCATCAAATGTAAAGCACCTAGAAAGAGATTGAGTTCTCGGAGGGTGCTTTATCAGGTGTATTATTATTATATTCTATTATTGTTATTTTATGTACGTGCGAGAGAATAAACTGAGAGGCTCTTGACCTTAGGCTTACCCATAGCTATTAGTTTGGTCTTTTCGTTGATAAGCTTAAGGAAGTTTGTAGCGAGCCAAGTCGAATGTCGTCCGTGCAGATCGCAATGGAGGTAAGTGAGTCAGATTTTAAGCAAAGCCGAGGAGAATCGAAGGATATACAGAGCTGGCTGCTATCGGCGTAGAAATGAAAGCCAAGATTGTTTTTGGCGATTACATTGACCAGAGGGAGAGTATGGACAATTAAATGAACGGGGCCTAATACAGAACCCTTAATTATCTAATACTTTAGGGGCTATCGGACGACCCACCGCCATTTACATGACTCATTAAAAAGTGAGGCCACCGAGGTAGAAGCGATTCGAGTTCTACACGTATATCAGTGATACTTAAGCGTATGAAGAAGTGCTCCGGAAGTAGCTCCAGCGGGGCTTGATTATGTGAAATGCTGTTTCGAAGTCAGGGAGAGATTTAGGTAAAGGCAATGCCTGCAAAATTTCTGTGCAAGCTGAGCTAGACATTCGATTATTGAAAAATTACGGCACAAAATCATGAACCGTTCATCTGACGCGAACTCAAAGGTTTCTCGTTAAATTGTATGACTAAAAAATAAAATAAAATAAAACTTAAATTTAAATAAAATTTCGTCGTTGGTGATGGTTGGTGGGTATAGGAATAAGGGGCCGCAAAGGTCGCTGTTCCGCTGCAGGGGGGGGGACGAATGCCCTCCTTGCCCCCCCCCTCTAGCTCCACCGCTGACAGTATCTCCTATTGTCACTCCACGAAGCAGCCACAAGGACTTAGCGGGTGCGCTGCAGGAGTTTCCTGCAGGGCACAAATAGCCTAAGCGGCTCGCTGTACCCATATTCTGTAACCGCACAAGCTTCAGCTCATGAAAGAAAAAGAAAGTGAGAGGTAAAATAGCAGAGTCAGGAGGGCAGTCAAGGAAGTTAAAGGCTTGGCAGTAGCAGCTCAGGACGGTTGGAAAAGATGTACCACAGCCTTCTCAAGCCGACATTTATTATGTCTTACTTTCTTTATATCAAGCGTACGCTAAGAGCGGTCGGGCAGGTAGAGACCTGTCGTTTGACCAGATGTGCAAATTTATCTAGGACGTTCGCAAGCAGCGCGTTTTAGCAGGGTCGCTTCAAGGAGGAAAGGCGGTAAGAGGGTCAATCAAAAGGCCTGAGGAGTTAATTAGTTTGCTTCGGACATAATGAGTATCATTAGACTTGAGGCTTCGCGACCCACTTACAATTTTTTAAACGGAAATGCCAAAATGGAAGCACATTCCAGAGAGAATGGAATTCGCACGCGAATGTGCAAAAAGCAATGACGAAAAGGGTCGGTAAAATCGCGCGAGATAATTTGCTTAAGGGTTGGCCATATATATATATATATATATATATATATATATATATATATATATATATATATATATATATATATATATATATATATATATATATATATATATATATATATATATATATATATATATATATATATATATATATATATATATATATATATATATATATATATATATATACACGTAGAGGCTTGAACGGGAGTACCAAAGCAGAAACAATCTCTCAGGTCTTTTCATCAGCAAATGCCGAATTTTCGTTTCAGGCGGTGTAAATATCTATCTATTTTGATTAATAATAATAATAATACACTAATTAAAGCGCCCTCGGAGTACTCAATCTCTCTCTAGGCGCTTTACATTTACTGCAAAGGGAAATGCAATTGAATGGTGAGTAATATCATGCTTGATAAACAAACAAAATGAATAACATGGTTAGGAGTGACATGCACAGGGTCAGCATGCAAATGTGGTTAGTGGCAGCATGCACAGTGTCAGCACGCATAAGCACATCAAGGACGAATCACAGGGACCCACTAAATTTTGTCCTAAATAGGTGTGCTTTTAAGTTCTTTTCAAATGTGGTCAAGTCAGGGGATGTTCTGACACAAGTTGGGAGGGAGTTCCAGGCTTTGGGAGCATACGAATTAAATTCGTGGTCTCCAAAGAATTTGAGGTTTGTACGAGGTATTTGTAGACTGTTGGATTCCAAAAAGCGGGTGGTACGATGCTTGGCCTGATGGGGGAGTATATCTGAGAGATAGGCTGGAGCCAAAGAATGAAGGGACCTAAAAGTGAGCGACAAAACCTTGAAGTCAATCCGTTGCTTGACTGGTAGCCAGTGCAGGTCGGCGAGAAGTGGAGTAATGTGGAAACTGCGACGCTCACGACAGACAAGCCTGGCTGTGGAGTTTTGCACCAGCTGCAATCGCCTGATTGCACTTGCCGGTAGGCCAGTGAGCAGTGAGTTGCAGAAGTTGAGACGAGATGTCACGAATGCATGGACCAACTTGGACGCGGTATCCTTATCTAAACAAGCCAGAATTTTAGCAATGTTATGAAGCTGAAAATAGGCAGATTTGACTTTGGAGCTGATATGGTTGTCTAACGAAAGGTTTCTTTGAAATATGACACCTAGATTTCGAGCTGATTCAACAGGGGATATGCTGGCAGAGCCAATTTTGAGCGTCAGCCTTTCCAATTTGTGAATCACACTGGGTTTGCCCATAACTAGTATTGATTGATGACTGATTGCTTGATCCAATATAATTTCATTGTTTGAAAGTCAGAAAGTCAGAGATGAAGCTGAGATTGATACCTGGGGGACAATAAATAATCACCATTCGTACGCTTACATACCTTTGGCGACAGGAACGTTTGGTCTGCATGCACTAGACTATGGAACTCACTTCAACAATTCTTGTGCAGCGACGTCGTGTCTTCTGCTGCTGACTGGAGCGCATAAATTCCAGCGGTCCTGAGCTGCTACTTTCTCGCCAGTCTCTACCTCAACTGCTCTCCTCATTCAGCCATGCTTCTCACTTTATTTGCGTTTCGTGAGATGAAGTCTATTGGCTACCATATGCGCACCGAGAGCCACTTGGGATTTGAGTTCGTTAAAAAAACTCTCTCCTGCGTAGCAGCCACTTAGTCTTTATGGCCTTGTATTTACATCCGGAAATACGTCATATTAAATTTATTTTAATACGATGTATTAAATGAAATTTAATGTATGTATTTTTACGCCGTCGGCAACTTAATGACATGAGCTGGACTGACAATAACCAGAAAGTCTTAAATCTGTCTAGCAGGAGCCGAGAAAGGAGGCTTTAAATTGAATTGAAGTAAAATGGTAATACCGACTGTCTCGCCAGTTATCAAAGATCTCCGAGTGTGACAAACAAGGAGAAGAAGCCTTCAGGAATGGCAAAGCATCGGTGGCGGCCGAGCAATTCTTTGAATTCTGAGCCGAGATCTCAGCAGCTGGCAGTCTGCTCAGTCTGGCAGCGATCTCGACTGTCGTTGATATGCACTCATTGATAGGAAATGTTTGTCGCATTCGCTACATCGCCGGTTTTCGGATGGTGCGACCAAGTACTACCCTTTAAGGTCCCTAGCCGAAGGTTCTGACTCCACTCAAAGAAAACATCCATCAAAGAAACAGCGCGAGTTCACATCGAACGTTTGTCATTCCCAGTAGGTAATCCGAAGTGGCAGCCTGCACTATAAAAAATCTTACCTCAAGTTGACCGGATCTGACCTACTAACTTTGTTTGTTTACCAGGTGAAAAAGCATGCGAAGTGAGCATGTTTTTGCTAAATCGAAATCCGTTCCCAAAAGAAAAACACGCGAGTTAATAATGATTGTTATTTTCATTATTATTACTTAAGCCAGACTGTAATTTTTCACGAACTACAAGTGTCTTATTGCACAGGTAGAGTAGTAACTGCGAGAAGTGAGTTACATAAGTCTTAGATCGAAAGTGGCACGTGTGCATGGACCAGCTTGGCTGCTTGGTTATCCGTATCTAAGCAGACCCAAATTTTGGCTATGATACGCAATTGAAAGTAGGTAAGCTTGACTGTGGAGCTGATCAGGTTATGATCTAGTGAAAGATCACTTAGACACTACAGTAGATATGTTAGCCGAGCTCTTTTTTAAAGCTGGGCGCTTCACTTTTTCTGTAGCATTTTGCCCATCACTAATAAGCTGGTCAGCTCTTTGTTAAATTTGAGCAAGCTTGTTGTCATTCAAGAGCAAATGTTAGTCGTACGCACTGCAAGAGAGTTAGCTGAATTCGCCTTTCTAGAACGCGTAGAGGTTTATGACAGCCCTCCGAACGACCTGTCGTCGGGCTAGGTAGCGCGACCGAGCAACAAGCCTGCTGGCTCAAACACCAAACACTTGATTCCAAACCACGCAGGCCAAGCCAGTCTATACACTCTAAACGGCTGCCGGCGTCAAAGGATCGAGCCCTACCTCTGCCGTATTCCTTCGGAAGCCCTTATATTCCATGCACGCAGTGTTTTTAATAATATAATAACAATAATGCACTTGATAAAGCGCCCTCAGGGAACTCAATCTCTTTCTAGGCGCTTTACATTTGCTGCAAAAGGAAATGCAATTGAATGGTGAGTAATATTATGCTTGATAAACAACATGAATATTATGGTTAGGGGTGACATGCACAGGGTAAAAATGCAAATTTGGTTAGCGGCAGCATGCACAGTGTCAGCACGCATAAGCACATGAAGGACGAATCACAGGGACCCATTAAATGCTGTCCTAAATAGGTGGGTTTTTAAGTTCTTTTTTTGCACTGTCAAGCCATTGTTCGTTCTGAACCCGCCCGACAGCAGGCGGCAGTTTGTGGTAGATGAATGTCCCCACAGATGCCGACAATGCATGGATCTGGGCACGACTGCCGAGTTGTCGTCAGCCCGCAGCCACTCGTGAGCTTGCGGCTGCTTAGGCAGTCTGCGCCCCTCGTACGGTCTGCGCCCAGTGCTCGCAGGCTGTAGAGTCGTGTTCCCTCACAAGATATCAAAGCGGAGGTACAGCGGGGAATACATTGCGAAACGAAACAGGACCTGACAGCACAGATCTCTCTGGGTAGCTCGTGCTTACCAGAGAGGCTCCTCTGCTGATTGCTGAGCCTCTGCTGATTGCCGCTCGTTCGCGTCGAAACTCTGAAATCTCCCACTGAGACGGGACCCAAAGCATTGCGGGGTCTGTGGTGCCCAGGCTAGATGAAAGATTCTCAAATGAAACTTGATCAATAGAGCTAAACGACGCCAGGAAGTGACGGAGCTAGCCATCCAGCGGCATATTCTTGTGAACCGGGAGTTAAACTACTAACTGTTTTAACTGGCTTGGTGTGCCCATACATACAGTACTGTACCAAATTGAACTTGTGTTTCGTAATCTTAGCCTCATCCTTAGCCTAAAAATAGTGGCGGAGCCGGGATTTTGATCTCTAGAGCAACTAGACTTGCAAATTTTCTATGCCCTGGGAAAGACGCGAAAGATTGTCACGTACGCTGAGCTAAACTCGCAACTGATGACAACCCATGGCGCAAAATCTTGCTGTATCTATTCGTCACAAAATCAGCGGTTGCCCTGGTTGTTGTAAGGCGGAAACTTCGCAGCTGGCGAAACCGGGGGCAGAGAGGGGATGGAGGCGGCGCGAAAGTAGAAGCGGCCCCCAGGTCAGCCTGTCCAGGTCACTGCCCAGGTCACAGGTCACCCAGGACAGCCTGCCCCGCTGTAGATTCCATCCCTAAGGCCTACATATTAGAACATAAGCCCCTAGACCAAAAACATACAACATCTAAACACGAGGCCCAAAGTCCCAATTTAATAGGATAGCTCTAAAACGTGCTTATATACCGTAAATATAAACAGACGCTGGAAACCACGTTGAACAGCCTACTATGAGCTCCATGCCCGTAAAAGAAGGTGAGCTGGCTGTAAGCGTAAACAACGCCGTAGCTGTCGCCATCTCGGGATAGGTGTCCCGCACAGTCACTACAGCGCATTGCTTGAGATGTTACTACTTACGCGCCCCGGCTTCCAAGCGCTTTGCATCGTTTCCCTTTCGCAGCAGCATGCGGCTCGTGCCGACCGGAAACAGCAGTCCGGCGGCGCGCGACGACCTCGATTTGGACTTGCCAGCCTCCTTTTCGCCCTCGCCGCGACCGTACGCGGTATACTTGCGTACTGCAATACGAATATCCGCCAGAAACGGTAGAGGCATTTATACAACTTGGGCGCAGTATAAAAGTAAATTAGTCAGCAACGCGTTTAGTTGTACGGCGGAACTGCGACCACCAATCGTTGTCCCCGTACCCACTGCCGGAACTGCGTAGCAGTAGACATCCTAATTTGCATATATTTGGGTATATATTCTCGTCGACCGCTGGCCGGTTTGCGGTATTCACTCCGTGGAAATGCTGACGCTAGTCAGACCGAAGGAAGTCGTCAAGGCGAAGACAGTCGCCGCCGCCGCGCCCGCGGGCAGCGAGGTTAGCTTGAAGGAAGCGGCGGCGAAGAAGAAGAAGAAGCAGGCAGGCAAGACGAAGGTCGCCGTCGCCGGCGCCGCCGCCGGCAAGAAGAAGAAGAAGCATGGTAGGAGGAAGGAGAGCTACGGCATCTACATCTACAAGGTGCTGAAGCAGGTGCACCCGGACACGGGCATCTCGAGCAAGGCGATGAGCATCATGAACTCGTTCATGAACGACGTCTTCGAGCGCATCGCCTCCGAAGCGTCGCGTCTGTCGCACTACAACAGGCGGTCGACGATAGCGAGCCGCGAGGTGCAGACGGCCGTGCGTCTGCTGCTGCCCGGCGAGCTGGCCAAGCACGCCGTGTCGGAAGGCACCAAGGCCGTTACCAAGTACACGAGCTCCAAGTAGATTTTGGCAAGTTACCGCTGCTGCTTAACAACGGCCCTTTTTAGGGCCACCAAAACGGAGGTCGAGTATTCTGCTGTCAGCCTTCGCTGGTTTGTATTGCCTGCTGCATGAGAGCTGTTTAGTCCGTTTTGGCCCGTAAACGTGAGTGAGGCTGCTAAATAGGTTGTTCCGCAAATGCTCATTTATCGGCAGATGTTACAGAGGTATCAAATGAGTTATCAGACTTGTATTAGGCTGAACAGTCAGTCACAAAGACCCTACCTAGAAAAAAAACAGGGTTCACTTTATTTTTCGCTGCGTTCATAGCAAGCTGTCGTCTCGAGCTTACTAGGAAGTGAGTCGCTGCGTTCCGCTATAGCTCCGCTCTTGCTAATGAATGGCGCAACTGGGATGTTAGTTTTAAATATAAATATCAGCTCACCGCCTGTAGACTCGCTTCGCCGAGTCATAGCAGTTCCGTTACGAAAGACAATGCTGCGTCATCTTGCCGCTTGTCGCAAGTGCGCCTTCTCGTGGCGTGACAGATTTTCACGTTTTAATTAGTATAGATATCAGCTTGAGGCGGCTATTGAGCGGCAATAGTGCCAAGAGATTTGAGTAGCATCTCTTGCGGACTGATGAGGTGATTACGTAAAGCTGAAGCTGGCCGCGGCTAGTAAGACGCTAAAGCTAGTAGAAGCTCTGTAAAGTCCCCTGTCCCATAACCATATTATTCATTTCGTTTGTTTTTCAAGCATGATTTTACTTACCATTCAATTGCATTTCACTTTACAGCAAATGTAAAGCGCCTAGAGAGAGATTAAGTTCTCTGAGGGCGCTTTATCAAGTGAATTATTACTATTATTATTATTATTAAAGGAAAGCGTCACCGGGAAGCTGCAAACGTGAGGCGCGTCTTAAAATTACAGTCATTTTTGTCTCACAGCAAAACTATTAAACATAATTTTGAAATGCGTTTTCCTTTTTGCTCATATGCAGATTTTGCTCCATTAACTAAGAACCATAAGCTGGGCAGTCAGTGGGGCGGCGGGCACAACCAGCTGGGCTTAGCGGGCATTCAATCCCGCCTTCAAAAGCAGAGCTGCAATTCTCCACCGTGTTTCAAGGGTGCAGGACAATATCCATATCAAACCTGCTGCTTCCACCCGCCATTATGGACCGAGAAGTTTTCACAGGGTTGAATCAAGATTCGGGAGTAAAAGGAGCAAAGCGAACAGAATAGAAGCGTACGCATCGCAGACAGCAACGAGAAAAAAGAGCAACGAAGGACGACGTTGCCACACTGTCGAAACTCGACAGAAAAGTCGCACATGACAAACTCTAAAACAGTAAGAGACTGAAGAAGAAGAAGAAGAAACCCAGAAGCTTTGTGCTGTCTAAGCTTAGCGAACACTGCTAACAGCAATGTCAAAACAGATTCGAGCATGGTTTCACGACACAGGTTGTGCAATAAGGTCTTTGCCTGACAGTAGACTGTATTCACCAGCTAGGGTCGGCTTAGCACTAGGTCTGCAAACAATTAGGCATTTAGAATTGCAATGCAACGCCGAGATTTTCTACGATTTTCCGCGGGGTTTTTAGCTAGTTTTTGGCATACCAAGCATGACACGAGACGCGAGCTGTGAAAGAAGGGGCATCGTAACCTTGACATGGAAGGAAGCCATAACCTCAACGTGGAAGGAAGCCGTAACCTTGACACGGATGCCAAGTCTTGTGGTGCCATAGGATTCAATGTGGCTGCGCCTTAATATTTCACCAACCGAAGTCAATATTTGCTATCACTATTACTAACAGTAGTATGAAGTGAACCGTTTCAGAAAGAAACTACATAGCGATATTGTTATATTACCAAAAGAATCATACACAATTTTAATCGAAGTCAGCATGACGACCAGTTAAGAACTAATCGTGCACCAATGGTCATAACTGATACCTTGTATCTCCAAGCGTAGAGTTAGTAATACTGGCTTGTATTTAAAACGTTTGATGCACATGCATGCAAAATAGCACAATGGGAACTTCTGCAGTGCTACTAAAACTTGGTAGAAATTGTGCATGGTAGGACACAAGTGCGTGTTGATGGATACTTGACAATAATATTATTATTATTAACACATTAGATAAAGGCCCTCAGAGAACTCAAATCTCTTTCTAGGCACATTACATTTGGTGCAAAGGAAGCACGATCGAATGGTTAGTGGTAGCATGGCCACTCGACAACAAAACACATGGTTAGTGGTTACATGCACAGGGTCAGCATGCAAGTATGGTCTACTTTCTGGCACAGTTTAGTATCAAAGCGGAGCATTACGGAACGTTTTACGAATAAAAAACAGATGCTTTCAGGTATAAACGAATCTCGGAGACTACAGTCCGACTTACTCGTCCTTTAATTGGCAATTGTCCCTTTTTCGTCACTGTCATTAAATGCAACGCGCTTTTCAATTGGTTCCAGACGTAACATATTAGCAACTCATGTTTTGTGTGTGAGCATTTAATAATAATAATAATAATGCACTTGATAAAGCGCCCTCAGATAACTCAATCACTTTCTAGGCGCTTTACATTTGCTGCAAAGGGAAGCACGATTGAATGGTGAGTAATATCATGCTTGATAAACATGAATAATATGGTTAGGGGTGACATACACAGGGTTAGCATGCAAATATGGTTAATGGCAGCATGGACAGTGTCAGCACGCATAAGCACATGAAAGACAAATCACAGGGCCCGACTAAATGCTGTCCTAAATAGGTGTGTTTTCAAGTTCTGTTTAAATGTGGTCAAGTCAGGGAATGTTGTGATGAAAGTCGGGAGAGAGTTCCAGGCTTTGGGAACATACAAACTAAATGCCCGGTCTCCAAAGGATTTAAGATTTGTACGAGGTATTTGGAGACTGTTGGATTCCGAAAAGCGGGTGGTACGATGCTTGGCCAGGTGGGGCAGTAAATCTGAGAGATAGGCTGTAGCCAAAGAATGAAGTGACCTAAAAGTGAGCGACAAAATCTTGAAGTCAATCCGTTGCTTGACTTGTAGCCAGTGCAGGTCGGCGAGAAGTGGTGTGATGTGGAAACTGCGACGCTCACGACAGACAAGCCTAGCAGCGGAGTTTTGTACCAGCTGTAATCGCCTGATTGCACATGCCGGTAGATCGGCAAGCAGTGAGTTCCCGAAGTCAAGACGGGATGTCACAAATGCATGGACCAACTTAGACGTGGTATCCTTATCTAAACAAGCTCAAATTTTAGCAATGTTATGTAGCTGAAAGTAGGCAGATTTGACTGTGGAGCTGATGTGGTCGTCTAACAAGAGTTCACTTTGGAACATTACACCTAGATTTCGAGCTGATTCAACAGGAGATATGCAGGCAGAGCCAATTACTAGAGCGTAATTAAATAAATTGTCAACTGCAAGTGTAAGGAAGTCGAGAAGGGTTCATCGCCCAGACGGGTTGACGGGTTGACGGGTTGTTCGCTTTCAGTTGTCCAGCCCCCTCCCCCCAGTCACCCAGGTTCGGAAGAATGCGCGCCGGGCTTGGCTGCCAGATGCCGCCAAGTGCGCCGGCTTGGTAAGCTGCCCTTTGCGCATGCGTTGTAGCAAGGCTGCTCTTTTCGCTTGAGTATTCCAATGAGCTGAACTTTCCCAGTGGAAAAAAATACACTTTTGCGAAATTGACATCCAATCGAGTAACCACTCCGTCGTACATAAGTACAACACGTATATCCCGGCAGCGAAGCGATTATTTTCGTTTCTTCTCGAGCTGTTCAAGTCAGTCGGAACATTAGAAATATATCTATATTATAGAAATATAGTAATAAATGAATAAATCTTAGCTGATTAAACAGCCTTTTTTTGTATAGCGACAGAAGAGCCTTTACGGCTATCACCGCCGCTTGTAGTGGCGATAAAGAATCGCCCACCGCAGGATGTGTCTGGTGCGCAGGCCCGGGATGCATGCGGCCCACAGCTTTTCGGCTCGAGCACGCAACGGGAAATGTAAAGTGTAGGCTGTCAGCCCTGCCTCGTCGCCGCAGCCGCAGAGCGGCAGCTCGACATACGAGAGCTCTGCACCCGCCGTGGGCCCTGCTGAGGAGATCCTCGGAGCTGATTGGCTCCGGCTCTGCGAGGCAATGTTTCTTCGCCACGCATTCGAGCGAAGATGCTCTCCAATCTTCGCACCTGTTCGTTGAAAAAGGCCGAGACAACTCTGCTGCGGCCGGGCATGGGTACGAGTCTGCGACACGACTGAGCTGCGCCTCTAGCAGGGAGCCCCGCGGCAGCTCGGCCTTGTTGCCAGCTCGCTGCAAGAGACGGAACGAGTTCGACTCGCGGAGCGAGCCTTTCCCGGCGCGGAACCACGCGAGCCACGCGTCGGGGCATCATCTCCCGAGCGTCGCCGAGCGCGAGCGCCACGACCTTCCGGTGGCGGAGAGTGGCGAATGGTCGCCGCCGCCGCGACCGCCCCGCTGATTTCAGCGTTGGCTCGGGAAGCGTCGCGAGCGGAGCTGCCGACTGGAAATCTCGATTACAGGCAGGCAGGCAGGCAGGCAGGCAGGCAGGCAGGCAGGCAGGCAGGCAGGCAGGCAGGCAGGCAGGCAGGCAGGCAGGCAGGCAGGCAGGCAGGCAGGCAGGCAGGCAGGCAGGCAGGCAGGCAGGCAGGCAGGCAGGCAGGCAGGCAGGCAGGCAGGCAGGCAGGCAGGCAGGCAGGCAGGCAGGCAGGCAGGCAGGCAGGCAGGCAGGCAGGCAGGCAGGCAGGCAGGCAGGCAGGCAGGCAGGCAGGCAGGCAGGCAGGCAGGCAGGCAGGCAGGCAGGCAGGCAGGCAGGCAGGCAGGCAGGCAGGCAGGCAGGCAGGCAGGCAGCAGGCAGGCAGGCAGGCAGGCAGGCAGGCAGGCAGGCAGGCAGGCAGGCAGGCAGGCAGGCAGGCAGGCAGGCAGGCAGGCAGGCAGGCAGGCAGGCAGGCAGGCAGGCAGGCAGGCAGGCAGGCAGGCAGGCAGGCAGGCAGGCAGGCAGGCAGGCAGGCAGGCAGGCAGGCAGGCAGGCAGGCAGGCAGGCAGGCAGGCAGGCAGGCAGGCAGGCAGGGCAGGCAGGCAGGCAGGCAGGCAGGCAGGCAGGCAGGCAGGCAGGCAGGCAGGCAGGCAGGCAGGCAGGCAGGCAGGCAGGCAGGCAGGCAGGCAGGCAGGCAGGCAGGCAGGCAGGCAGGCAGGCAGGCAGGCAGGCAGGCAGGCAGGCAGGCAGGCAGGCAGGCAGGCAGGCAGGCAGGCAGGCAGGCAGGCAGGCAGGCAGGCAGGCAGGCAGGCAGGCAGGCAGGCAGGCAGGCAGGCAGGCAGGCAGGCAGGCAGGCAGGCAGGCAGGCAGGCAGGCAGGCAGGCAGGCAGGCAGGCAGGCAGGCAGGCAGGCAGGCAGGCAGGCAGGCAGGCAGGCAGGCAGGCAGGCAGGCAGGCAGGCAGGCAGGCAGGCAGGCAGGCAGGCAGGCAGGCAGGCAGGCAGGCAGGCAGGCAGGCAGGCAGGCAGGCAGGCAGGCAGGCAGGCAGGCAGGCAGGCAGGCAGGCAGGCAGGCAGGCAGGCAGGCAGGCAGGCAGGCAGGCAGGCAGGCAGGCAGGCAGGCAGGCAGGCAGGCAGGCAGGCAGGCACGTGATTGACGCCAATGCTCGGTAGATTCCACTTTAAGAACTTCATAATTGCACAACAGCGAAACAAGGTACAGGACGGCGGTCATCAAATTCGCCAGGACGCGCGCTCGGTCGGCCCTCGTTAGGCAATCGCATCCGGATGGCTAGAAAACCTCGGCGCCCGCCTCCTCCAACGCCGCGCCCGCAGACGTGCGCGCGCGGAGGCGGCGAGCTGGCAGAATTCGCTCGTCCCGTCCAATTCGCAGCCGCGGGAAGCCGCCGCCACGTCGGACCCGTCGCAGCTCCCAAGATCCGAGGCGCGGGGCACCGCGAGAATCGGGCGCTCGCGCGCGCCGAAAGAGGGCGCTCGTAGCGCCTTCGCCTCACGAAGCGGCGGCGGCGGCAGCGCGCACCTTCGTCGGCTCGCCGCGGCGGCAGACCGCTCTTCTCTGCCTCTGCTCCGAGGCGGTAGCGCCGGCCAGCGCCGCCGCTTTCACGTCGCTTTCGAGTGCGGTCAGCCTCGCCTTCAGCGCTTTCTGATCGCGATCGTAATTGGACAGGAGGCCGCCGAACTTCGCCGCCGCGTCGGACAGGCTAGCCTCGAGCGACTCCAGCTTGTCCTCAACCGCGTCGCGAAGCGCGCCCCGCCGCCGCCGCCGCAGCAGCTGCTGCTGCTGCTGCCGCGGCGGCGGCCACCGGTGATCCGTCGCCGCGGCGGCGGTAAGGGTGGCGGTGGCGGCGGCGGCGGCGGCGCCGTCGAGGAGCTTGTTCTTCTCGAGGATGGCGCGCCCCTTCTCGACCAGGCGCTCTCTCGCCTCCGGGTACTGCTCGAGCGTCTCCCACAGCTCGTCCTTGGCGAGCACGAGCAGGTCCGAGTAGCCGACGCTGCGTACGTTCGCCGTGCGCCGGTTGCCGCTCTCGCTGCCGCCCAAGTCGAGCACGCTCAGCTCGCCGAACACGGCGCCGGCGCCAAGCTCGGCGTAGCGCGTCCGCGCGTCGTCCGAGATCACGTGGAGCGTGCCGCCGCGCACGACGTACAGCTCGCGCCCGACGTCGCCCTTGCGGCACACGTAGTCGCCCGGGCCGTAGGCGCGCAGGCGCAGCCGCTGCGCCAGCTCGTGCACGAGGCCCGGCTCGCAGCCGCGAAGCAGCTCGACGCGCTCGAGCGCGCCGGCGTTCGCACGCGACGCGATCTCGGCGCGCAGGCGAGCCGGCAGCGCGCCGAGCAGGGAGCGCGCGCCGTCCTCGTCGTCCGGCGCTCGCCCGCTGCGCCGCGCGTAGTCGAACCACTCGAGGACGCGCCGCTCGACGGCGCGGCTGACGCGGTGCAGCCTCATGTACGCCTTGACGCCGTCGAGCTGCCGCTGTCGCGCGACGTCGCGCTGGCCGGCGGCGGCGATCGCGCCGCTCACGCTGCCGACGATCACGGCGAACAAAAAGATGCCGACGGCGAAATTGGCCACGACCAGCGCGTACTCGACGTTCGTGCGCGGCAGCGGCGCCTCCCCGATTGTCGTCAGCGTCACGGTCGACCAGTAGAACGAATACGCGTAGCGCACGCTCAGCTGCGCCCAGCCGCCGACGCCGCTGCCGTTCACGGCCGGATAGACGAAAGCGTCCGAGCCGAGGCCGATCCAGCCGCTGAGCGCGTAGTACAGGCAGCCGTTCCAGTGTAGGACGAGAACGAGTTTGAGCAACAGCACGCCGATCCGGAACGCGCTCGGCCAGCGCGTCTTGGCCGCAGTGCGAGACGCGAACTCGTTCAGGCGCGTCACGCGCAGCAGACGATTCAGGCGCAGAGCGACCGCGTCGACGCCGACGAGTGCGTACGCCACGTCCGTTGGCAGCACGCTCAAGCCGTCGACGACGAGCTGCCAGCTGCGAGCGTAGCGCGCGGCCAGCGCGCGACCGTCGCTCACTAGGACGCCTTGGTGCAGGTAGCCTGCACGGGTAAGAGAAAGACACCGCGGGCACGGCGATTTTCGGGGCGCCGTCATAAGCACACTTTCCGTATTAATAATGGTAAGAATGGTAATGCACTTGATAAATCATTTGCTGTCGCCTCTACATCATTCTTAGTAAGGGTTGGGCCGAAAAAATCCTAATATCGTGGCATTTTAAAATGTTTAAGCGTGCCTTATAGAAAACCAACAGCCGTATTGGATTACGCGGCTTGGATGACGTAGTAAAACTCAAATCTATTGGTGAGTCGCGAAGCGCCAGCATCAGGAATGCCCTAAATTGCCAACCCTACAATAATACCAAACCTCACCCTGGTTTCGCGAAAATTATTAACTCCGCCAATGGCCCGTCCTCTGTGAACGGTGGTTGTCAGCAAGGTCGTATCGTTGTGAGTTGGAGAAACCAACCTCTATACTTTCGGATCTACACACGCGAACCCTCTGCGCGAGTCCTGTACGAAGTCATGTAGTAGAAGTGGAAGTCACGTAAACGGAAGTCATAGTTGATTCACTAGCGGCTGCTTACTGATAGTAAGAAAGCCCTCGTCAAGTTATTATGGTAAGCATTTACACGTTCCCTAATTAAGATAGCGCTAAACTGTTTCTCCCTCCTTTCTCTCTTCAAGGTAATGGTGCAAGAATTTTCTTTTCCGACAACTGTTTTATTGGAATGAATTCCGATTAAAATGAGCTAAGCGCGCCAGATAATATACGTAGCTATTGTGGGCAACAGTGCAAGAGACAAATAACGGAGAAAGCCAATGAGTGGTTGCGCTTTAGAAACTCAATGCGAACGCAACTCTCGTCAAACGGAGCAACTACAAGAGACCGCCACAGGAGAAGCCAATGAGCGTCGTCGCGGTTGTGAAGTTCGGATGGTACGCGACTATCGTCAACGTAACCTGGAAAACTCCTGTTTGTTTTCGTCACGACAGCTCTTTTTTACGCGAACGAAGATTCGTAGCTATGGCCTGATGAACATTGAAGGCCGGTGTTTCTATAGATTTGCTAAAGTAAATAAATATTCCGTTCGTGGAAATGACTATTAAATTGGGCTTAGGTTTGCGTTCCGGCTACGAAGTTTCGGGTACGAAAGGTGACACGATCCGCTGGGATCGCTGAAGTAAGAGTCTCAGCTGCGCACGAGATGGGGGACAGCTTTTGTCCGCCAGCATCGTCCTCCGAAGCGTCCGCACGGCGCCCAATAAATAAGCTGCGCGACGCTCGCTCACCGGTTCGCGCGTGCACGAAAGAGTCCAAGATGTACAGCGCGTCGCTGACGTAATCCAGCGCCATCCAGATGTAGCGATAATCTCGCTGCAGGTCTTGGAACGCCGAGCGAGCAACTACGATCACCCAGTTGTACAGAACCGGTATCGATATAACGCACAACCACGCGTAGCACGCCGCTCCCATCGGGTCCAGCACCCACCGAGCCGTCGAACTGCGAGAAACGCAAGACGTACGCACGTTGGCTCACTTCCTAGGGCGATGGGCGTAGTCGGCGGCGATTTTGGTACTGGGATAGGGAGGGAGTGGGAATCGACCTTGACGTCGAGGAGCGCGTCACGAGGCTGCTACGGACTTCTATGTGAAGACATTTTCTTGAAGAAAACCTTCTCAAAAATTCCACCATTTTAACTCGTAATGCAATCTGCCCGTGTCGGCTGTCAGCGTAACTCTCACAATTGAAGGGTCTCGTGCTCTGCACTGAAGACGCACCACCGCCGCCGCCACCCGCCCTATAAGCCTTTTCCCTAGCTTATCAAAAAAAGACATTCGCATATATTTGAATAAAAATTTGAAAAGAAATTTGAAAGAGAAAAAGAAATTTGAATATTTGAAAAAACACATATTTGAACAGACTGAAGCTTTCATTCTCTCAAGAAGACGTCGAGCGCGTCAAGCGGCCGGATGCGCGGCGGCCAGACGCGTGGCCGGATGTGCTGCTGCACGGCCGAAGCCTCCCTGACAAGCGAGAAGGGTCTCCGCGGCACGGGCAACCGATGGGAGGGGACGGCTCGAGCTCGTCGCTTGCACGACTCTGTCGCGCGAGCGCTCTCGAATGGCCGGCTACGGCGCCAAGGGCAAAGAACGATCTCGCTGCTACGCGATCAGGCTGCCGCGACGCTGCCCTTGGCACTGTTGCCGATCGCCACCGGCGTCGCTGCAAGCAGACAGCGTTTAGACGCCGGTAGCGCAGCCGACGAGAGCGTGCGTACCAGGGGAGTGGCGTGCAGTGCCCCTGCTTCTTTCTTGCTGGCCGCTTTTTCGTAGCGGGCACGACGAATAGATTTAGTTTCCTTGTTAAAAAAGGATTTGGTCATTTGAAAAACTCAAAAATATGAAAATCCCTCAAAAAATGACCGGTGTTAATCGGAAAACCGACAATAACGTTGCCGCCGAAGATGCCTCGCTTTAATAGACATTATCACTTCGGCTAAAAGAAAATGGCGATCCTGGAGAATGAATTTGAATCTGAGTCTCCGACAAGCCTTCTCTAGACCTGCCATGTACATAATTTATGATCGAAAATTTAATTTAGCAATTTTATTCAGCCTGTTAGCTCCTCTCTGGGATCGTAGTACCCTCAGCGAAGGGCAGCCGCGCTTTCGGGAGGCGGGGTGGCTTCGAGGGGCGGGGCTGCAGGCTCGGCAGACGCAGCTGGCCTCATACACTTCCAAATAAGATCCACCACGCCGGAGGAACTGCTTTTCAAGGGCAATAAAGAAAGGAGACTCCGATTTTGCGCGTACAGCGGCCGATAACTGGACTTTTCAGTCCCTCTAAAGGTCTATAGCCTACTCTAGGAAAGTCTGAATGCCCACTGCCACCGGAAGTCTCTTTAAGCAGTGCATTGAAAAAGACTGCTGCACCCCCGATCCCCCTCCCCGATTTGCAGAGCCCGGAGCAGCGCCCCAAAAATTGCCCGCCCGGCGAGCTTACGCGATCCTGTCTGAGAGTGCGCGGAGTAAGCCGGAAGGTGCGTCGAGCTAAAGGTACGCCGACCATTCTCACGCCAAGACTTGGGTTAAATCGACGCTGCGAGCGGGAGTGCCCCGATGCGTCCGCTCATCATGTGCGCACCGACGGTTAATTGTGACGACTCGACGCTTGACGACTCGCGAGAGGAGAGCGCCGGCGTGCCTTCACTCTATGCACATGAGCGCAAGCGCGGACATGGCATCATATCGATGCCGATGTCGTATGATAAAACAATAGCAATGTACTTGATAAAGCACCCTCAAAGAACTCAATATCTGTCTAGGCGCTGAACACTCTCTGCAAAGGAAACACGGTTGAATGGTGAGTAGAAATATCCTGCTTGATAAGCAGCATGAATAACATGGTTAGGGGTGACATGCACAGGGTCAGCGTGCAAGTGTGGTTAGTGGCAGCATGCAACAGTGTCAGCACGCATAAGTACATAAAGGACGAATCACGGAGACCCACTAAATGCTCCCATATATAGGCACATTTTTAATTTCTTTTAGATTTGGTCAAGACAGGGGATGTTGTGACGGACATCTGGAGTGATTTCCAGGCTTTGGGAGCATACGAACTAAAGGCACGGTCTCCAAATGATTTGAGATTTGTACGAGGTATAGGTAAACAGTTAGTTTCCGAAAAGCGGATGATACTATGCTTGGCCTGGAGGGCGAGTAGATCTGATAAGTAGGTTGGAGCCAAAAAATGAAGGGACCTAAACTAAAAGTGAGGGACAAAACCTTGAATTCAATCTTCTCGCGAGGTCACGCCGTTCCCGCGCCACCGCCTGTAGCCAATGCGGAGCGCGTGACTATCGTCACGAGCGCTCAGAGCTTCGAGCGCTCAGAGCGTCGAGAGATTACAAGATAATTTAATGTTGGCCAAGCGACTACTTTGCGATCGTGCAGGTGATGGTGTCTGCTCTACGAGTAAGGTGGCTGTTGTTAGTTTGCGTTACGTGCTCAACGATGATCCCCGTTTCATGAAGATATGCAAGGGTCACCTGTGGAGTTCCTCAAGGGTCTGTACTCGGTCCCTTGCTGTTCTCCATGTATACACAACCTCTGGGAAAAGTGATTAAGGCCCATGGAATAGGATATCACTTCTATGCTGACGATACTCAGCTGTATTTGTCATTTAGACCGTCGGAATCTGCTGCAGCAACTGAGAAACTGAATGCTTGCCTTGCCGATATTCGATCCTGGATGTCGGAAAACTTCCTGAATTTAAATGACGATAAAACCGAACTGCTGCTCATAGGATACCTTAAGCGTGTGGCTGGATTAAAAGGCTTTGCTGTTCTAATAGGTGATGCTATTGTGCGACCTTCACCACGTTCTCGTAATCTAGGTGTCGAGTTCGACAGCTGCCTCAATTTCAAAAGCTTCATTCAGAAGACTGTCTCTACAGCTAGCCATCACATCCTATCCCTATCCAAGATTAGAAGCTGTCTCAAACAGTGGCTTGTAAAAAGTTTAACTAGCTCTTTAGTTCTGTCTCGGCTTGATTATTGTAATTCCCTTTTGGCTGGGCTGCCAAAGAAAGCTATTATGCCACTACAGCGGACTATGAATATGGCTGCAAGGCTGGTCTTCAAGTCCCAGCGGTTTGAGCACGTGTCACCTTTGCTGAAAGAGCTAGGATGGTTGCCGGTTGAGCAAAGGATACAGAGCAAAGTTCTTACGCTGACCCACAAGGCCCGCCACGGCTTGGCTCCTTCGTACCTAGCTGAACTGCTGCATCAGTTTCAGCCTGTTCTCGCCCTCAGGTCCTGTGTGGACAATAAATTAGCTGTCCCATTCCTCCGCTTAAAGACCGTTGGCGACAGAAGCTTTAGCTCTGCAGGTCCTTGACTGTGGAACTCGCTTCCACAATTCTTACGCAACGACAACTACTCTCCAACTGCCGACTATGACACATCTTTTTCAGCGGTCCTGAGCTGCTACTACTATGCTACTCACTACCTCAACTGCTCTCCTGACTCTGCTATGCTTCCCACTTTCTATTTGTTGCGTGAGACAAAGTCTGTTGGCTACCGAATGCGTACCGAAAGCCGTTTAGGCTGTGAGTGCGCTATACAAAACTCTCCTGCGTAACACCCACATGGTCTTTATGATTTTGCGGAGTTACTGACGGAGATACATTATAATGCACTGACCTGTCTAAGTGTGTGCCATGCCGATGCTCAACGATGACGGAGAGGATCGAACGATCTATCTCGCGACTTCCAAGATCCCACGACTCGTCTTCGCGTTCATGTCTACTCGTGGAAGCGCCTTTTTCTGCGCCTCGTCCTATCTACCTGGCTTCTTCTGCGACGATTCCGTTGACGTTTCAACCTGGTAAATGCACAATCACGTGATCTTCGTGCGCGTAAATGTCTCTAGTCGGTCAACGTCCTGCTTGCGGCTACGACTTTGATATGGTAGCTGAATTGGCATTTCGTAAAAGCGAATCTATCTTAATTCCTGCTCCGATTTTCAGTAACTTAACTGCTAACCGCGCTTCGAAAGTCTACCGTACGGCTCTTAATAGCCAGCTTCGAGAGCTTCGCTGGACGCTGCCTATCGTTTCCTTTCGAACCGTCTAAATGAATTGAAGTTAGACAAGATTGGATTGCCGAGACTAGGCCTGAAATTAGCCTTATAAGTCGCACTCGCTCGTGCAACGGTTCATGTAAGTCTCCACCTTTGTCTAGTGTGCACACTAGTGGCGTTCTAGTTGCGTGATCGTTTCGCGTATCTGCTGAGACGGAGCTGAAGCCACTGAAGAAGACGAAGCCGCAGGTCTTCATCTGCCTTTAGCACCAGTGAAGTGCTGACGACTCAAATGTCTGACACACGGGGAACTCTGGAGATACACTTGGAGCCCGGCTCGCTGGAATGCGAGCGACAGAATCGAACGAAACTCTCCGCGAAGCCCTCACCACGCGCGCGTGCGAGCGATGGTGAAAAAGTCGTCTCGCAAGGAAGGCGTGCTTCGAAATCTTTGACCGCAAGCTGCCGGAGAGCAGAATACTAGCCCGCCAGCCTCGCGGGCGCCTAAAATCCGAGGTTAAGGAGGATGCCTCGGTAAGGTTGCCGTTGACTGCTTCGAAGCGCGCGCCATAGCGCTCTGCCGACTGGTTGCCGCGGAAACTTGCGGCGGCGGCCCACGCTAAAGCCTCGCCGGCGACCTCACTATCGAAATCGCTAGCCGCGCGCGTTTCCTTACGCGATAGGTCGTCCAGAGATAGAGAAGAAGAATAGCGCCGCGCGCCCGATTCTCCAGCTAGCGTTGGCCAGCTGTACGTCTTTGGGCGTCGCTCTTTCGCCGGCGGCGACCTGGGGTAGGGCATACCAGCTAAATACGCCGTCGTTTGTTTATCAAGCCATCACACTTCCGGCTACGCGCATAACGCCCGCAACAGGACGAGAGGGAAGCGAGCTGACGCAGTGCCAAACGACGACGTAACGGCGCCGAATTAGACGCTACGGGCACTGTGCTCATAGCCGAAAGTACGCTCAATCTATAAATAGACGAGGCCATATTAGTTGGGCATACTACAGATCTGGCATACGGCAGATCTGCAAGCGGCGAACTGCCAGCGGCGGATTACTTTGGCGGTCCGGCCACGCCTTGAGCGGCTCGAGGCTCCTGACGAGCACCGTTCGGATGGTAGCTGGCTGCGGCAGGTGCTTGATTCATTTCCGGATGGATCCTTGGTCTTCGCCACCAAGCAGCGAAAGCCTGCCGGAAGAAAACGGCACGAATCTTTAAAAAATTTCTACTAGCGAGTATTTGAACTACGACCGATGCAGGCATACCAAGATACTGCATATTTTACTAGCCGATGCGTGGGAGAAACCATGCAATGACGCTGCTCGCTGGTTAAACCGGAACATCACTTGTCACTCCTTAGGGGCCGAGGTTACGGACTCAAAAAGAAATGAACGTGGAATTGGAAAATGTATTTTGAGCTCGGCTACCTTGGTCGCCGCAACTTGATAAAATAGGATTGCAGAATGCTCTACTCCATACGCATCAGACGCGTACATTGCCGAGAACCAACTGTCAGCAATTGTCAATGATTATCAGGACGAAGGCAACTAATCCGTGTATTTTCATTCTTCACCTATCATCACTTTTCCAACTAGCGAAGGTTTGAATCTTCTAAAATCGCGAAAATTATTGAGGACTCGTGCATGAGTTCTCTACTACCCCCTTCCTCTCTTTTTGCCTCTCTTTCTTTTTGTCGTCCTCATTATTTCATGTCTTGCTCTCTTTCACTCCCCCTCACGCTGAATCTCAGACAGTGTGCTAACAGATTTCTCTAATTAATGAGTTGAGAGAGAAGAACAAGATCTGACCATTGAAAAGGCTTCACTGAGTTTAGCTTCTCGAAAGTTTTATAATCTATTCAATACTCAGTTGTGACGGAGAGAGATTTTCGTGACTCTCGCTCAATATCTTTCCCTCTCTCTCTCTCTCGATATCTCACTCGCTCTCTTTCCCGCTCAATCTAGTTCTCTCTTACTCGTAATCACATTATCGTTATCTACCAGTCTTTCTTTGTTTCTCTCTTTGCCTCTCCGTCTCTCCGTCTCTCCGTCTCTCCGTCTCTCCGTCTCTCCGTCTCTCCGTCTCTCCGTCTCTCCATCTCTCCATCTCTCCGTCTCTCCGTCTCTCCGTCTCAGCGTCTCTCCGTCTCTCCGTCTCTCCGTCTCCCCGTCTCTCCGTTTCTCCGTCTCTCCGTCTCTCTCACAGTCTCTCAGTCTCTCTGTCGCTCTCTCTCTCTCTTTCTGTCGCTCTCGCTGTTTGCTGGCTTCTTTTATACCACCAAAGTCTGCGTGAGACTAATCATTCGACCATACTACTTTTGCAGAAAATATAAAGTGCCTTGACAGAGATTGAGTTCTCTGAGGGTGCTATAGCAAATTATTATTATTATCATCATCATTAGGACAAGTGACAAGCACATTTTGTGACCAACGCTTGACAAAAAGAAAAGACTTATTGGGGGCTCTATAGAAAACCTACACGACAATATTTTTACGTGAAACTCTAACTGTGAGGCTAAGTGACGCTAAGAAGATTAGGAAAAGTATGCTCGCCGACACGGAAATCGACTGCTATCTGAAACTCTACGCTTAGCTCCTACAGCATTTTGGCAGAGCAGGGCACTACGCGCCTTAGGCTCGACAACCAAAAACTGCACAGCTATCCAAAGAATAAGTAGTCATTTCTATTTTCTGCGAGCCTGAAGCAGCACGCGAAGGTGAAGGCCACCCGACAGGCACCCGCACACCGGCATAAAACGACGTTTCTCCTTAGCAACTCCATAAAACAGTCCGCCGGCTGACGGACGTCTTAGTATCGATCACAGTAGCGCAGAGAACATCAAGCAAGCTGGTGAATAGAATGCATCTGCACCTGTTATCAGCAACATTCGCAATCCGCTAGCAAGCCACGTTCACCAATCTACCGTGCTTCTACAGGTAGTCAGTTTCCACTATGTATTTACATTGTCTCAGATCTGAGTTAACCCAAATAACTTAGTTAGATGCAGTGCAAGTTTTTTTTACATTAGTTTACGCAAACTTTCTGCTCGTATCTGTATAAGGTCACGGTCCAGAGAAATCTGGCTCAGCAAGACAAAGGTGTCCGCACTGTGCTGCTGCTCCTGCTGCTGCTCCTGTTGCGCTTGTACGTCCGAGTGCCGCGCTCACGCCAAATGTAGCGCCACGCTTGCTGTCACGCGTGGCGCTCCAAGACGCAGTCGCAGCTCGTTCTGCATCGACTCCAGCTTTCAGTTGGCTCATGTCAAGATGGACTCGGTCACGAATGTCGCTCCATAGTGCACTCTGACGCCGCTGACATTCAACCGCAATATATGTATATACGGCGTCCGTAATAATTCGTTGCAAACAGTTACCAGATCTTCTCCCATACCACACAACGCTGCAGCTAGCTCTAAGATGGCAGCTTTTACGTGCAAATGGAGAGAGAGAGAGACAGAGAGAGGGAGAGAAAGAGGTGGAGAGAGAGGGAGAGAGTGAGAGAGAGAGAGGGGAGAGAGGGAGAGAGAGAGAGAGAGAGAGAGAGAGAGAGAGAGAGAGAGAGAGAGAGAGAGAGAGAGAGAGAGAGAGAGAGAGAGAGAGAGAGAGAGAAAGAGAGAGAGACAGAGAGGAAGAGAGAGAGAGAGAGAGAGAGAGAATTAACGCCGCTTTCGGCGAATGCTTTTCGCTTCTCGGCTTCGCTTCCGCTGAATCGCTCAGTCTGGCTGCTTCCCGCATTGATTAGCTCACCACCGCTCAAGCGCTGGCGCCGCCGCTCAAGCAGCGGCCTCTTCTGACTACTGAGCGCGCGCTCCGGAGCCTCGAGTGCGGGACGCAGGGACGGTGGGGGGGGGGGTTAAGAAAAAGCGATACAAACGCCGACACGATGGCGCGCTCGGACGCATCGTGCCGCGGGATGCGGGCACGCCGGTAGCCTGCCTGGGTGGTCCTATAAAGCGTCCGCAATTCTGCTCGGTTTACCTTGTTCGAGCGAGTTTTCTTTAGCTCGCGGTAAGAACCAACGACCGGGAGAACCTGCAAGAAACTAGGATTCGCCGCCGCCGCCGCCGCCGTAGCCGCCGGCTTCGCTTTCTCCATTCGCCTTCGACGCGGGTGGTGGCGCCGCTCCGGCCGCAGCCTGCGCGTGGCGCCCGCTGAACTGGCAGACGACGAAGTGGCAGCCCTAACTTCCGGCGAGGAGACTCGAGTGTAGGGATGCGCGCGTCTCTCGGCGACTGAGACTCGCGATCGATGGCGGCAGGCAGGCGCGGGCGTGGCGCAACGTCGGCGGCTGGCTGCACGCGCGTGCTCGGTGTAGCGCGAAGGCTAGCGGCGATTAGCGTCGTCGCTCAGCTAATTTCACTGTAGAATAACTTCTCCATTTAAATCGAAATCTGCTGCCCGCACACCGGACAATCAGTGCCATCGATTGCTGGGGCTAGACTGCTGCTAATTAGAGGGCATCGCGACTAGTGATACGAAGGGCGTGGAGGACAGGAGTCGCGCCCTACGCGCAAACGAGCCGCTTCCATTTCCTGCCCACCGTCCAGTCGAGCTTTTGCTGCGGAAATGACAAGGTGGTAGTTTTTCGATTTATAATAGAAGCGTAGAATACTGTTCTGACACAGGTGTCCGTCAACCAAAAATAGAGTTAATTTACATAGCGCTCTAAGAGAACTTCATCTCTATCCAAGTGCTTTGCATATGCCGCAGGGCTCGAGCCCGCGACCTCGGTCGTTAAAAGGCGAGCATATTAGTCACTGGACCAAACTAGGGCTGCAGCCAGTGCACGGTCGCTAAAGAACTAGCACGACGGTCCACCACAGCGCCGTAGGCTTTCATGTACACGCTTTAGAGGGAAGCACCGGCACAATTGTTGATCCTTACATCGCCACCGTGGTATGCAAGATTAAAAAGAAAAACACCAATTGATCGATACATTGAGACATTCGTGTATACACACACACACACACACACACACACACACACACACACACATATCTATCTATCTATCTATCTATCTATCTATCTATATATATATATATATACACATATATATATATACACATATATATATATATATATATATATATATATATATATATATATATATATAATGGAAATAGGCACACGTGGCCAATGCAAGAATGAGTTTTTCTAAAACCAAGGACTAATATGCTCCAAGGCCATCGACTTAGGACTTTGGGAGCATAGTAACTGAAGCCATGGTCTCCCACGGATTCGAAGTTCGTCAGGGGCGAAACCAAACGACCAGAGTCCGAAAAACTGGTTTCGTGACGAAGGCCTGAATTATTAGTACGAATTAATTCAGATAGGCATGCCGGAACAATGAAACTAGAGGATCTTAAGCTGAGTGACTGATCTTAAATTCGATACGGCGCTTTTTTCGGTGAGCCAGTGCAGCTAGGTGCGGAGTGGTGTAACGGGGCAGTTGCGACTTTTACTGCAGACAAGCCAATTTACACAGAGTCTCACCAACTGTAATTGACGTATTGCACTGGCCTGCAAGTAGTAAATTATAAACGTCCAGTAGGGATGTCACTAATCTATGGACCAGCTTGGCTGTGGTTTTCTTATCTAAGCAAGCTCGGATTGATGCTGTGTCACGCAGATCAAAGAAGGCAGACTTGATTGTAGGGCCGACGTGGTCATCGCAGTAAAAAGTCTGTCTGGAAGATGACAACCATAATGCATGCAGAGGCTACAGAATATATTCTGGCCGAGCCAATTTTGAGAGGGTTAGGTTTCTAATTTCTGAGTGACTCATAAGAGTCACTCAGAAATTAAGTGGCTCATAAGTTGCTCATAAGAGTCGGAAGCATCAGCATCAAGTGACCTACATCTGGTAATCGCGAGCGACTCCTCAGCTAGAGGGCAGAGCATGGCAGAAATTACGGACTCATAATCTCCTGTTATGTGGTCAAATATCAATAGACTGAACTACCGAGGATATGTGTTTTTGTCCCCTCGCCATCGCTATATTTAGCTCCCACTGACGTACACTGCGACGAAGGAGGGCACTAATCTATATTGAAGGCGCTATAAAAATGCATTATTATTAGTATATAATTTCATATGTGTTGCGCCCTAAAAGAAAACTGAATCTCTATCCACGAGCTTCACATATGCCGCAGGGCTAGAGCCCACGACCTCGGTCATCATAGGCGTGCTGCACGTTGACAACGGTCATCAAAGGCGGACACCTTAATCCTGGGCCAAACCAGGGCGGCAATGACGCAACACGAATCCACGCAGTGCCCACGAGAAATTGAGGATCAAGGACTGTGCCATGCTGTAGTTTTTACGAAATGAGGCCGCCACTAATAGAATCTTAATAATAACTAAAAGTATTTGTTTAAAGAGCCAATGACTGATGCATGTAAACACGACACCGTAGTCAATTAATCGGTCACAGGTGCAACTTATACCAAACAAGCGATTCACTGCCAAGCGCTTGTTTATTGGAACTAACTGGAACTTTAAATAAACGACGATGTGCTCTGACGTTTTCAGAAGCATAAAGAGGGCATTTAACCAGTTGAGACCAAGAGAATACACAGGAAAAAAAGAAGGAAAAATGGAAAAGTTTAAGAAAATTCAAGATGCACTTACAGATGAGCCGCTGGAAAGAACAAAAGTCTGGATCCAAAAATGACCCCAGACCGAGATGTGTCGGCTTCGTGAACGAGCTCGAGATCACCTGACCACCATCCTCCTTTATTCGCTTAGCAGCGTGAGCATTCTCGCTCGAGAGGACCGTAGGCGTCCATCGCAGCGCTGGCGCGCGCCTGCGGTCCGCGACGTCGCCGCCTCCAATCGGACGCAGCGCAATGCCGTCTTGCGATCTCAGCCGCGCCAGCTCTCAGCGCGAGCGAACGCGCGGGCTCAACATCTGACCGCGCGAAGCAGCGCGCGCCCGCCGCGGGCTCGGCGGCGTCAGCTCGCGGCGGCGACCTCCACCGAGCTGCCGCCGCTGTCCGCGGCGGTTGGCGGTGGCGGCGGCGGCGGTGCGCAGCGGACCTCGAGCCGTCGGCGGCGCTGCGCGGCCTCGAGTCTCTGCAGCCTCTGCGTCAGCTTTCGCTGCTGCCGCTCGTAGTCGTCGATCAAGCGCAGCAAGCGCGCGCTCACCGCCCTCACGGCGTCGTCAACGGCGCGGAGCGTCTCCTCGGGCGCAGCGGCCTCCGCTGCAGCGGAGCCGCCGCCACTGCCGCCGCCGGCGTCCGCCGCCGAGGCCGCCGCCGAGGCCGCAGCAGCGGCCGCGGACGGACGGAGGCGGCTCGCCGGCGCGTCGATCGGACGGTCATCGCTGCGCAGCATCTCGCGAGCCCTGAGCGCTATCGCCTGCTTGGCTTCCGGGTAATCTTCGAGCGCCTCGAGCAGTGCCTCCCTGGTCAGGGCGTACAGGTCGGCGTAGCCGACGCTGAGCACGTTCGCCGCAGCTCGCCGGCCGCGTGCCGCCGCGCGGTCGCCCGGCGCGTCGAGGACGCCCAGCTCGCCGAAGACGGCGCCCTCGCGCAGCGTCGCGTACGCCTCACTGCCGTCGTCCGAGACGACGCTCAGCGTGCCGTGCTTGACGATGTACATCTCGCGCCCGACGTCGCCGCGCCGGCACACGTAGTCGCCGGGGCCGAACGCCTTCAGGCGCAGGCGCAGAGCCAGGCCGACGAGCAGCGCCCTCTCGCAGCCATCGAACAGGCGCGCCTTCTCCAGCGCGCCCACGTGCGCGCAGACGGCCAGCTCCTCGCGCAGGCGCGGCGGCAGCGCGTCGAGCAGCCGGTCATCACCCAGGCTGCGTCGCGTCGACGCGACGTGGCCGAACCAGCGCACGGCGCGTCGCTCCAGCGGCGCGCCGACGCCGCGCCGCCTGACGTAGCGCTTGACGGCGTCTGCCAGCCGGCGCCGCTCGGCGCCGCGGCGGCCCATGGTCTGCAGCGCGCCGACGAAGCCGCCCACGAAGCTGGCGAGCAAGAGTATGCCCAGCATCGAGTTGGCGACGGTCAGGACGCACTCGAGGTCGTTGGTCGCCTCGAACGGCGCGCCGACGTTCGTCAGCATCACGACCGCCCAGTAGATGCTGTACAGGTACTGGCGGCTCAGACGTCCCCACTGGCCTGCGCCGCCGCTGCCGCTCGCGCCCCCCGGGTACACCCAGGCGTCCGAGCCCAGGCCGATCCAGCAGCTGACGGCGTAGTAGGCGCAGCCGTTCCAGTGCACGAAGACGAAGAGCCTGGCGGCCAGCGCGAGCAGTCGCGCCACGTTCGGCGCGCTGCTCGCGGCGGTCGTTCGCGCGGCGAGCTCGCCGAGGCGGCCGAACTTGAGCAGCCGATTGAAGCGCACCGCCGGCCGGTCGACGCCGACGGCGGCGTACAGCAGGTCGGTGGGCAGCACGCTCGCCAGGTCGACGGCGAACTGCCGGCTGCGCACGTAGCGCGCCGCCAAGATCTTGCAGTCCGTCACGAGCAGGCCCTCGTCGAGGAAACCTGCTCGAACAAAATGGCGGCGATCGCTGGGGCGGCGGCGGCGGCAGGTGCTAGCAGCAAGCGGCAGCGGCAGAGGGGGCTGGGTGGGCGGAAAAGGGGCCCCGCCGCTCGGCTGAGAGAGTGCTAGTGCTGACCGACCGCGTTCGCGGTCAGGGTCTGCCTCGCCACCACAGCTGTATAGAAATATTCATGGATAAATATAGATAGATAAACAAACTGATATATATATATATATATATATATATATGTATATATATATATTTTTTTATACACACACATGGTGCACTTGCTTCGCTCGGTACACTTCCGTCAAGCGGCAAGATGGCGCATCACCGTCTTCCGTGACGGAACTACTATGACTCAGCGAAGCGAGTCTACAAGCAGTGAGCTGCTCGCGATAGATAGATTGGATAGATATAGGAAAATTGATTGCTGAGCGCGTCGTTGCAGTGGTCGGAGAAAACAGGGCTGGCATACTATACGCGTGGGTAAAATTGAAACTGGTGGGGCATTGAGGGCTCAAAAAACAGCACAAAGTGAGAGATCGTCTTACTCATTTGCACTGTCTCAATAGTTTATAGTTCTGCAATAAGTTGCAATTTTTTAACTTAGAATATACGGCCGCCATTACTTCGTCACATGAGCTCGACGAAAACGCCCTTTCGGCTAACTCATTCCTCTCTCCAGCTAGATTTATTTTTAGCGCAAAATTGAATTCGGGCAATACTCAACCATCGATCCCTAACCCCGCAACGCTGATACTAAAAAAGTCTCGTTAGCCTAAACCTATATATTCTAAGCGTAACTTTTGCATGACCGCAAGACAAGACTGGTGCTAGACGAATGAATCGCGGCGGGGAGTTGGCCACGCTGCCGCTCTCGCGCACAGACGCAACCGAGTAGACTCGAGCTTCCTCCAAGCGTCAAGTAGCGAGAAACGCATCGTCGGCTGCCACTTCTTGGGAAGTACTGTGCCCTGCTCGGAAAGTAGTGCTCGGTGCCGCACGACTGGGCACCGTCGAGTGCGCCGTACAAACAGGGAGGATTAGGATTAGGATTACTGCGCTTGCTGCGCTGCCGAGCAGCAGCCCTTTCGCTCGCTCTTCGAGCCATCTGCGGCCAATGGCGAAAAATTCGTCGCTTCTTTTGTGCGCTTGGAAGCCGCAGTCGCAGGTTCTGACTTGTCGCGCTTTCGGTGTAATAACTTTTGACGCGCCTAAAGTCCTGCCAGCCGCGTGCTCTTATCCCGCTTATAAAAAAATGCCAGCGCGACGTCTCTAAGCTAAAAAAACATGCGCATCATGTCAAAGCAAAAAACGCCCCGGAAATCTCTTAGACCGAACGATCTTGGCCAGTCGAGTGCGCGTTATTGCATGTCGGGAGCAGCTCGTGGAGCAGGAAATTTCCTGAGCATAAATGGCGATAGCTTGAAATCGAAGCTACGACAGTCATACAGGCACTTGTGCTAGAGGGGGGCGCAACCCGGAGAGTAACTTACCGGTTTTCGCGCGAACCACGATGTCCGCGGCGTACAGGAGATCGCCAACGTAGTCTAGCACCAGCCACACCGTTCGGTAGCTGGTCTGCAGGTCAGTAAATGCGGACCTTGCGACGATGAGCATCAAGTTGTACAAGACCGGACAGGATATTACGCAGAGCCAGCGGTAATACGTTGAGCTTCGAGGATCTATACTTCCGGAGGCATGCGTCCAAAGCACCAACCGGTTGGCAAACCAGCCGCCGTCAGCACTCCTTGGAAATTAGCAAAGCTCGATGAATCGCTTCAGCAGCGACAAGATTAGTTGAATTTGCGTCTGTGCTTACAGTAAATTAATACATTCAATGCAGTTTAGCCTCTGACAGGTATGGAATTGCCTAGAAAAAGTGATCGTCTTTCAGCAGCGAAAACCGCGAGGCTAAATCCACTGAAATCGAAACGTGCCTCACCAGTAACAGCAGCAGCTTCGTCCAGCCTTTTAGCTTTGGAGCATAACCGACGTCATACCAGGCTGTTTATCGACTGCCCTATCCTTGTCCTACTTAGGAGCCGCTAGGAGCCAGCTACGCTAGCAAGAAGTGAGGTCATTGACTATTTGTCTGAACCGATCGCCTCTTGAGGCGCTCTCAACTGACTAGGGGGAAATTGAAAAAGGCCCACTCCATTCGCTCGCAACTGCCACTATGCAGTTGTCGATAACTTGGAAAACTGAAGTTCGCTCGCCGCTCGGCGTCAATCGCATCGGCTAATCGACGCGTCTTCAGCAAAGACCCAGAAAGGGCTTGTTGACAAGTCGCCGCGAAATGATTCTAATGCCGTCGCTTGCGCCTGACAGTTAGCTTCTCCAGAGGTGGTGCCGCCCTAAAGTCGAGCCCTGAGAAGGAATGAGGCTAGCTTGGATTATTTGCTAGGTCGGCTGAATAACTGGGCAACGGTAGCGCAGAATAGCTGGGCAACGGTGACGACTCGCAACTGGGTCTACGCGGCCATCTTGTGCCCCGGTCGAGACAGCTGCATATCGATCGGTGGCCCCCTCCAGCTCTTCTGTTCCCGGTCGAGACCTGCCCACCGAGTGTCTCATCAAGTGTCGCCGGAAATGAGCTAACGAACCGGGGAGGCTCGGATATCGTCGTCTTGGATAGCGTGAAGACCCGTTTCTGCAGTCGAGCGATTGTGGCAGTCGGCGCCGCGCCGCCAGGCGGATAGCTAGCTAGCTCAAAGAGCGGCAGTCCGACGCACCGCCGCCGCTGAACGCGCCGCCGTCGAACGCGGACAAAGGTAGTCACGGCGAAGGCCTTTCGAGCGCGCCTAGCGGCTCGGCGCGCTCGTGCAGACGGCCGCCACACGCCGCCATCGCTGCGCACTGCCGAGAGAAGCGAGCCAGCGTGCAACAATGGCGGCGGCCGGCAGCGAGCGGCAGATCGCGGATTCTCGCCTCCTAACATAGAGCGCTCTCACGTGCGTTCGTGTTTGTTGCAGAATTCTTCCAAAAACCGAAGTTCTTGCGAACATAGTATACGGAAACGATACAGATAGGACCTGTTTAAAGTTATTCTGATTGGTATTTGACCGTAGCGCTAGAGGAAGAAATTGCGTGCTTGTGGATATCTAAGGGGCTCTCCCAGCGGTTCGACCGTGCGTAGGGAGATACTGCGGCGGAGCGTATCGAGGGTAGGTGCGAATCCATTTTGAGGGTTCGGCATCTAATATCTGAGTAAAGCAAGGTTCGCTCACAAATAGCAAATTGGTTGTAGCGTCATTCAATTTGAGAAAGTTTCCCGCAATTCAAGTGTGAATGTCAGCAGCAATACACGATGCACGGGAGTCGAGCGAATTCGACAGGCTGGAAGATAAGGAGGGATTAAAGTGCAGGTGCGGCTGCGAGTCATATGAAGAATGCTATTCTAGATCAGTTTTAAATATGCGTAGTGCCACATGCCTGACCACGGGGAGAGCAATCGTCGTGTCGTAACTCGGCAATGCGGTTTCTAGGACGCTATAGAGAAGATGGCACATAAACGGCGGGGTATAGTAGGATACGATCGCTGCCGATTTACTATAGGGCTTAGCTCAATAACGCAGGCAGTGATTCATCAATCCCAAGGTGCCGCGCCGATTAAGGGGAGAGAGGAAATGCAGCGTGACCTCTCACGCTGCCTTGCCGCCGTATTTTCCTGCGGTTGCGTAAGAGAATTCTAAGCGCGAGGATCTCGCTGGATCCGCGCAGCGCACTACGCTCCGAAATTGGCAGCGTCGTCGACGACTCCGCTTTGAAGCCTCCGGAGCGCGAGAGCTATGGGCGCGCTCACCTTAAACTGCGAAGTACGCGCTTCGCCGCCTGCGACAGGGGGGCGGTGCCCGCGAGCTCTCCTTCCAGTTTCATGGGTTCGCGACGGTGGCGCTTGCTCGTACCAGTCGAGGTCAGGCAAATCCTGGCATCTGTCTACTCTATCAAGGCGATAGAGTGGCGCACGGTAGCCGTGCCCTGCAGCGACCGTCGTGGCGACGAGCAACTGCGACTGCGACACGCTCGCTCGATCGCACGCTGAGCGCTCGCGAATTCTCAGGCGTACCTCTCAGCCGAACGCCGGGTGTGAGCTGGGCGTGGCTCTTCGCCATGCGCACCGCCGCGGCCGCCGCCACTACCGACGAGCTTCACGCGGTGCCCGAGCGGCCACTCTCCAACTATCGGATCGAGGAAGTCCACCAGTAGCCGCCGCGGCGTCGCTCGGACGGAGCTGGTGACGAAGCGGCCGCTGTCAGGTCGTCGTCCAGGTTGAGTCCTCTCTGTCGCTACGACCGAGAGGACGGAGAGGCGGAGCGCCTTTCGCAGCGGAGGCTGCAGACTGTCTCCTCCGCCGCGGCTGCAGCGCGTCTGATCACCATCGCGTGACTTCTACGTGGCGGCGGCGGTGACGACGGCGGCTCTGAGCTCGAAAATAATAGCGCGCTATGATTGAGCGAAGAAACTGGAGGCCGACGCGAGCGTCTTAAACAGATTAGTATCGATCCGAGGTAGGTAGCACGTGGGCCTTTGCGCAAGGACGACAACAGTCACCACTACGCGCCGGAGAAAGAGAGAGACAGAGAGAGAAGAGAGGGAGAGAGAGAGAGACAGACATACAAATGGACAGAGATGGAGATAGTAGGAAACAAAGAAGAGAGACAAACAGATAGAGACAGAGACAGGCTGAGAGACAGAAAGACAGAGAGACAGAGAGACAAAGACAGAGAAACTGACTGGCAGACAGAGACTGAGATGAAGGTAGTGAGAGAAAGGGGAGAGAGAGAGAGAGAGAGAAAAGAAAGAGAGAAAGGGGGAGGGACAGACAGAGACACAGACAGACAGAGACACAGACAGAGATGGAGTTAGTGAGAGAAAAGAAAGAGAGAGGGGGAAGTGAGAGAGAGAGAGAGAGAGAGAGAGAGAGACAGACAGACAGACAGACAGAGACGGAGAGAGTGAGAGAGAAAGGCAGACTTGAAGAGACAGATTGAGAGACCGAGGTACAGAGGTAAACTCGCGGTAAAGAGAGAGAGAGAGAGAGAGAGAGAGAGAGAGAGAGAGAGAAAGAAAGAGATGGAAGAAGGAGGAGATGGCAAGAGGGAGAGAGCGACAGGGAAGGTTGCCGCGAGCTCGTTGAAGCTTGAAGCCCCTAGCAATCTCCGGATGCTGCAGCGGGCGTGCAGAGACCGTTGGCACACGCGACCGTCATTTCGGAACTATCGAGACCAAGCAGAGCTAGCGGGCTTCCTCACTGTCTCGAATACTCGAATCCGAACGGCGGTGCGGCTTCCGTCAGCGACGGCGGGCGCGAGTTCAGCAGCAGCCTGGCGCTGCTGGCCGCGCTGGCCGCTGCGTCGCCCTCGATCGATCTGCTAGCGAAACGAGCTCCGCCGAGAGAGCTGAGAGCAGCGCCGGCGCAATCTTTCAGCTTTTCATCGCGCACCCGGCGCCTCCTTCTCCGCAGAGGCGAATGCGCTCCCCTGAGCCAATCGCCGCCGCAGGCAGGCGCGGAGCCGACGTCTGGCGGCAGCGGCAACCGCCGCCTAGACAACGCCGCAAACGGACTCAGAGTGACGCAGCGCTCTCTAGCGCCCCGAGTTTGATTCGGGAGCGAGTCAACCATGTGCAGGCGCGCCTGCGTAAATAATCTCGTAAACTTCCGTCCCGACGGCCGACCTACGGCCAAGCTATGCCTGATTTTAAGCCTCGTCGGTGGTCGATTTGACGTCAACGGTGACGCAGGCTCGTGCCTAGCCTCACTTTCATCGCTGAACCTGAGTCGATGAAGCGAATGAGCGACACTTAGAGATCCTCTGGTGACGAAATGCGCGAGCGCAAACGCACGTCAGCGAGCCGCGGCGCGCGATTTTATGCGTCCTGCTTAACCGCGGCAAAGGTCAAGGCAAGCGCGGTCGCGGAACGGACACTTAGCTCTCCTAGAAGCATTAATCAAGGCGAAGCTCCCTGTCTTTTTTGCGTCATTCGCCGGCGACAGCAGAGCCACGCTCCACGGGATATAGCAGTCACGCACTAAAATGGGTCGCGTTAAATGTCCGCCTCGTGCAGTGGGCTTTTCCGTTCCAACATTCGCCGCGCCCACTTGCCCGCAAGGTCGCTACCACGGTTGACGTCAAGTCAGCGCACATGCCTTTGACAAGGTGATTCGTTTGTTTATTAATTAAAACGGCGCTAAAAATAGAAATTAATGTAAAATACTTCCTCTTCTAGTGCCCCAAGAGAAATTAATCTCTATTCAGGTACTTTACACTTGCCGCCGGGATGGAGCGACCGTAGTAGATAAAGGCGAGCACCCACCCCCTGAGCCAAACTAGGGTGGCTATACTGTAAGCAACAACCTGTCAGCCCAATTCACCTCGGCGATCCTGTGACGACTTCTGCTGGGGCTTCGTGTCTTCGTTGAGTGCTTCCGCTCAGAAACCGATTGCGGAATCGTCGCACCTACCTCTGAATCCTTAACGACCAAAACACCCACGACACCCTGTACTCACGACTCTTTCTAACAGCGACGAACGCGTGAAGCCAAAAAAGATGGCAGACGACGTCTGTCAAACGCAGCAAGACAGATGCAGATGATATACGTACTCGTGCACACAGAGCGACTCCGTCACAGCATGGAGCGCTCGCGCAGAGTGCCATTTATTCCGTCCGTACAACCAGTCCCGTCCGCAGCTGACGCTGTCTTGGACAGTCATCTTAACTACGAAGGCCTGTGATAAAAAGCTGCGCTCACGATTGAAAAAACACCAACTCCAAATAAACTCAATCGGCAGGCAACGTAACGACTGTACTTTGATCCACTTTGCTAACTTGAGCTAGCTTTGCTAACGTCCGATGCAAATATCGAGTGCGGAAAAAAAAAGTAAATTTGCTCCTCGCAGTGCGTGCGAAGCCCAAAAGCGTGGCTAGCGTCGCGGATCTGCTGCCTGCCGCCGAGTTCGCTCGCAGAGCTACGCTGGACGCTCAGCTAACTCCTGCAGCTAATTCCGTCACTGTTAACTCCTTCTTCGCACTGCAAAGCTGATGTTGGCGGCCGTTGCCGCCAGATTAGATTGTTGAAGACGCTGCTTGCAAGGCATTCCGCTGGACAAGGCGCCCTACACGGCGCTCCCGCAATTACACGAAGTTTCCTCTCATTCAGTAGCACGTTCCTTTTCCAATATTAGCGGCTCTGCAGGGCGAATGGAGTCGACCAGTCAGGAAAAAGCGAGTGCTGATGGTGGTAGCGACGGAGGCGCGACCCCAGACTTCCGAGCAATTGCACCGGGTAGGGCGAGCGCTGCAGTAGCGCGCATAATCCCATCGCTGGTGCGTTTCGCTAGGTCTTGCTAGCGTCGTCGGAGCTCCCTCGTTCATCTGACTAAATTACCCAATCGACGAGGCGGAAGGGAGTAGTAAAATCTTAGCCTTCCAATCGCACAGTCGGAGGAGTCGTCGCTCGTTCGAAAGTTACGCTACCTTGCAACGCTACCTGCTCCATATGCTGCAGCTGCAACGACAAATGTTCTGTGGGTAAAGCCTCCTATCGAACTTTGCACCGGCCCTAGAAACGCAGCGCCAG
This sequence comes from Cristatella mucedo, assembly GCA_009760855.2. Classification (NCBI taxonomy): domain Eukaryota; kingdom Metazoa; phylum Bryozoa; class Phylactolaemata; family Cristatellidae; genus Cristatella; species Cristatella mucedo. Next base: position 7,719,073 of record WPIO01000002.1, read on the forward strand.
ACTAGTGCTGTCCACGCTGCCCGAACGGCTCGGCACCGAGATAGGCATCGTGCGGCCTGTGGCATTAATAAAAAGTGACCTTGGCTACCGCGAGGGCGCTTCTGTGCTGGAGGTAATAAATGCTCCCACCTTGGCGTTTATCTCAGGGAACAGCCGTTTCTCATTTTTTGGTGGTTAAACCTCAAGTGAGAGGGTAGATAAGTCTGCTATTTTTGTCAAGAATTAGAACTACCCTCAGGCAAAGAATCGTACAGCCCGCTGCTCAGACTTCAATCGTTTATAGCCACACCTCGTCGACCTACGTCCCCAAGGATGTGTCACCCCCTCCGTATAAGACAGCTAACACCGATTAGCACAGTCTCTGCAGCCGTCGCGTCGTGGAATTATCCGTACGAGCCACGTGGTCTCCAAGTGCTCGGGCCAGCGGTCACGTGATCGCACACATTTAGGCGTGCCGAAAGCGACCCTCGAACGGCGTCTCGCTGCAGGACAAGATGGAACGCGGACGTGCGGAGGAGATATTCCGAAATCCGATGCGCTCGACTGCCGACCAAATGAGCAGAGCTGGAGCAAACTCTGCTCGATGTGCGCACGCTTGCACGAGGTGAGCGCCAGACAGACAGTGACTCTTACTTTACATTCGAAGCCTGCTTAGAGCATTTCCACACTCTAGACGCGAAGGATTTGGAGAGGCGCCGCAGCATGGGAGGCGGCGGCGGCGGCGGCGGTGGCGGCGCAGAAATTCGCTCGTGCTATAAAAGCTACTAGAATCGACTCGCGCTTCTTAGGGTGGAGCAAAGTTTAAGCGCTCATCGCGACAGCTGCGACCGCCGTTGCAGCTGTCGTATTGTATTTTCACTGATTCAGCGAAGTGAGTCCACAGGCTCACTCGACGATAGAAACATAGTGTACCAAGACGTAAGAGACGTGTAAATTTATGTACAACATTGTATTGGTACTATGACTCAGCGAAGCGAGTCCAAAGCTCCGTCGACAGCCGTCCGTGCGCTTAACAGGCTGCGGCTGAACGCGTAGACTTCGAGTCCGTTTTAGATTGAGAGCCAATCGAAACTAAGAAATGAGTGAATGCCTTGGTTTGGCATAGCTTTACGTTTGGGTCATTTTGAGCTAAATCGTGGCTAAGGAATGCAGTGAGCTATCGTGTCTGTCTGGTTTATATTATAATTAATTTCATAATTTAATAATTTAAGCTGAGCTCACCGATTCACTTTAGAATCAGCGTGCAAGTCATCAGTCTAGAAGAAATCGAATGCTAACAAGACGCGACACTTTTCTCAGTCTAATAATAATAATAATAATAATAATAGTGCACTTGATAAAGCGCCCTTAGAGAACTCAATCTCTTTCTAGGCGCTTTACGTTTGCTTCAAAGGGAAACGCGACTGAATGGTGAGTAATATCATGCTTGATAAACAACAGGAATAACATGATTAGGGGTGACATGCACAGGGTCAGCATTAAAATGTGGTTAGTGGCAGCATGCACAGTGTCAGCACGCATAAGCACATGAAGGATGGATCATAGGGACCCACTAAATCCAGTCCTAAATAGATGTGTTTTATAAGTTATTTTTAAATGTGGTCAGGTCAGGGGATGTTCTGACGCAAGTTGGGAGGGAGTTCCAGGCTTTGGGAGCTTACAAACTAAATGCGTGGTCTCCAAAGGATTTGAGGTTTGTACGAGGTATTGGTAGACTGTTGGATTCCGAAAAGCTGGTGGTACGCTGCCTGGCCTGGTGTGGGAGTAGATCTGAGAGATAGGCTGGAGCCACAGAATGAAGTGACCTAAAAGTGAGCGACAAAACCTTGAAGTCAATCCGTTGCTTGACTGGTAGCCAGTGCAGGTCGGCGAGAAGTGCTGTGATATGGCAACTGCGACGCTCACGACAGACAAGCCTAGCTGCGGAGTTTTGCACCAGCTGCAATCGCCTGATCGCACATGCCGGTAGGCCAGCAAGAAGCGAGTTACAGAAGTCAAGACGGGATGTCACAAATGCGAGCTCAACTGAGGCGTGGTATCCTTATCTAAATAAGCCCGAATTTTAGCAATGTTATGTAGCTAAAAGCGTGCGAAGCGAAATCCGTCCCCTACGCAACGGCTGTCGTTTGAAGCAGAGATGGCGGAGCCACGGTGAAGCGCGCGAGCTCTGATTTTCGAGCACCGAGAGCGGGAAAAGAGCGGCCGTCTCGCTGCCAGCTCTCGGTCGGAGCGCCGCGCGCGGCGCTCCGAGCGTCGGAGCGAGCCGTGCGTTTGTCACGTAGGCTCCGCTCGAGCGGCCGGCTGAGTGCTTCGGCGCGGTCTTCCGCGCGTGCGCTGTAGAGCGCAACGGTCTCAGTGAGCTACTGTCGCGAGTGTGGCGACGCGCTGTGCGCGTCGTGCAGCTACTGCCACACGCGGACGAAGCAGACCGCGGACCACGCGCTCGTCGCCCTCGCCGCCCGCGGCGCGCGCTCGGACGGCAGCAGCGGCGCACTGATGGCGCCCTGGCGCCGGCGGTGCAAGCCTTGTGGAGTTCACGTCGACAAGATGCTGGAAGCCTACTGCTTACCGTGCACCAAGGTTAGAGAGCGTAAGTTTGGCGAGCAGCACCAATGTATCCGGCTGGCGGTTCGCCAGCGCCGCCGCCGTCATCGCCGTCGAATTAACGGCCGCCGGCGCTGCGGGCTTCGGCCGGCTGGCGATGCTAGTTTTGCAGCGGAAAGGTCGCGTTCGCGACTACCGGTGGCGAACCGGTCGTCGGCTCATCCGGTTGAATTTTTTTTTTTTAGCACCGCTCGTCCTCTCGGGCGAGCTCGCGCTCGATCCGCGCGCGCTTCCGGCGATTTCCTGACTACTGCTGCGGCTACTGGCGGCGACGCTCTCGCTCGGCGTCGCTTCAGATGATCTGCCTTCAGTGCAAGCTGCTCACGCACGGCGCGCACCTGTGCACCGACCTGGAGCCGGCCGGCGAAGAGCAGCGCCGGCGAATCAGAGCTCGCGTCGCGCGCCTTCGCCACGACGTCATGGTCGAAGCCGACGAGACCGTGCGCGAGTGCCGAGAGGTAGGCGCCGGCGGCGGCGAGCCGGCGAGTCGAGGTGACTCGCCGTTGCGGCCGCCGTCTCTGTAAGGCCAAGGAATAGCACGTGGCATGAAGAGAAGCCTTCGTCGAAGTCTTCTTCTTAGCTTCCACTGCAGCGGCGGCGACGGCGACGGCGACGCGGCCGTAGCCGTTTTCGGCGCGGCGATTGCAGAGCTTAAAGGACGCTGACAGTCACCGACTCGCTACGCTTGAGCGCGTCGCGGAGAGGAGACAGTGCATGCAGCGACAGCTCGTCGCCTACTCGGCGGCCCTCGAATCGCAGCTGTGCGCTCAGTACGCTCAGTACGAGGAGCGGATCGCCCAGGTAACGCCCGATGCTCCGACGCTGCTCTCTCGCCGCGCTCTCGTCGACTCTCGTCGTTGAAGACCTGGAGACTGCGCACTGGGCGCCTCCCTCTCCTCCCAGCTGCGAGCCGTGGCTCTGGCGTTGCGAATCCGCAGCTCTCTCACTGCCCGCACTCGACCACCAGGCACCGTGCTCCTCGTCGACTTTGGCTGTAACTGTATTGCGGCAACCGCCGCCTTCGCCTTCGCTCCTCCACCCTGCCGCCGGCGCCGCCGCTGTTGATAGCATTGCTGCTGTCAGCACTTCTGCCTGCATCCACTTCTGCCTGCATCGAAACGTCGCCGCCGTCACCACCGCTGCAGATTATCGAGGACGTGTCAGAGCAGCGCGGCGACCTCGAGGCGCTGGCGCTCGAGTCGGAGCGCCTGCTGGACGGCGCGAGCGACGACGAGCTGCTAACGGTCAAGGCCGCGTACGACGAGCGGTGCGAGCGGACGCTGGAGCGCTGGAGGCGGCCCGTCGTGCCGCGCACGGAGCACGCGCACTTCTACGCGTCGCAGGCTGGCAGCCAGGCCGTCAGCATCCTGTTCGGCAGCTTCGGCCGAGGTCGGCGGCGGTGGCGTCGGCGTCGGCGTCGGCGCGGCGCAGCGAGAGCGAGCGCGCGAGAGCATCCCGCGGCGGCGCAGGCCGGTTCCTCGCACGCTCGATCGCTCGCGCCTGCCCCGAACCGCGCACTCGCTTTTTTTCAGACGTCTCGGAAGAAGCCGGTGGTGGCGGCAGCAGCGAGCTGGCTTTCCACTCGCAGCTTCGACGCGCGCCGGAAGCCGATGGTCGACTGCCGCACCTGTCCAAGTCGGGACGGATCTACGACTATCAAGTCGCCTTGGCCAAGGGAGAGTGCCAGACGGACGCGATTGCGACGAGAGACGTGGACGGCGTCGGCGATGCGTCCGCAGGCCACCTCGCGGCAGCGATCTCCTCACTCGATTCGCCGCCGCCGGCGGCCGTCGAGGCGATTCGTGCGAGCAATCGCGGCCGCGAGCGCTCGTCGACGGCCAAAGCGCGCTCGCTCAAAGTGATCGGCATGCCCGTGCTCGTCAACTGCCGGTCGCTGCGCGACGGTGAGTGTGGGCAGCAGCCGCCGTCGTCGCCTTCCACGCTTCCGCCACCGGGGCGTAACCGTGCGTGCGTGCGGTGCGTCCGCCGCCGCCGCCGCCAGCGACGAATCCTTGGATGGAGGATCGAGAATCGCTAGAGAGTGAGAGAGAGAGAGAAACAGACAGACAGAGACAGACAGAGACAGACAGAGACAGACAGAGACAGACAGAGACAGACAGAGACAGACAGAGACAGACAGAGACAGACAGAGACAGACAGAGACAGACAGAGACAGACAGAGACAGAGACAGAGACAGAGACAGAGACAGAGACAGAGACAGAGACAGAGACAGAGACAGAGACAGACAGAGACAGACAGAGACAGACAGAGACAGACAGAGACAGACAGAGACAGACAGAGACAGACAGAGACAGACAGAGACAGACAGACAGACAGAGACAGACAGAGACAGACAGAGACAGACAGAGACAGACAGAGACAGACAGACAGAGACAGACAGAGACAGACAGAGACAGACAGAGACAGACAGAGACAGACAGAGACAGACAGAGACAGACAGAGACAGACAGAGACAGACAGAGACAGACAGAGACAGACAGAGACAGACAGAGACAGACAGAGACAGGCAGAGACAGGCAGAGACAGGCAGAGACAGGCAGAGACAGGCAGAGACAGGCAGAGACAGGCAGAGACAGGCAGAGACAGGCAGAGACAGGCAGAGACAGGCAGAGACAGGCAGAGACAGGCAGAGACAGGCAGAGACAGGCAGAGACAGGCAGAGACAGGCAGAGACAGGCAGAGACAGACAGAGACAGACAGAGACAGACAGAGACAGACAGAGACACAGAGAGAAAGAGAGACAGAGAGACAGAGAGACAGAGAGACAGAGACAGACAGACAGACAGACATAGAGGAAGAGAGAGTGAGAGAGAGAGTTAAAAAGAAAGAGGGTAAGAGAGAGGAAGATATATAGATTGAGACAGAGAGACAGAGAGACAGACAAATAGACATATATAGAGAGCGAGTGAGATTACGAGAGAAAGAGATTCAGAGATTAAGAGAGAGGAAGGGAGTAAGAGAGAGAGAAAAAGAGAGTAAGAGAGAGGAAGAGAGTAAGAGAGTAAGAGAGTAAGAGAGTAAGAGAGAGAGAAAAAGAGAGTACGAGATATTAAGAGAGAGAAAGTAAGAGAGAGAGAGAGAGGGGGGAGAGGCTCGTTAGCACGCGCTTGAAGCTGCAAGCTGCGAGCGAATTAGCCACCCGCTTGGCTCGACTCACTCCAGCAGTACCGGCTCGCGGTCAACGCTGATCGCTGCGCGAGCTGGCAGCAGCAGCAGCAGCAGCAGCGCGAGCAGCGGCAGCGGGGCGCTCGTTGCTTGCTTGTTGCCGACGCCTTCCGCTTGCACTTGCCTCCGCAGGCTCGGTCACGCACCTTGCCGTGGCTTCGAGCGGCGACCTGATCGCGGCCGTCTTCCTCCGAAGCCGGGCGTCGCTGGGAGTGCCGGCTGTGGATCGCGTTCGCGTGCTGACGCTGGCGCCGAGCGGAAGCGTCAGCGGCGAATTCAGAGCTGGCTCCGCCATCTACGGTCTCGCGGCGGGGCCGGATGGACAAATTGTGACGTCCGGCGGAGGCATCGGGCCGGACTCGAAGAGGATAAACGTGTACACGTCGGCCGGGCAGCTGGTGAGCGAACGCGCCGCCGACACTTGCACAGTCGAAGCCCGCGCGCGCTTTCGTGAGTAGTTCTGCACGCGTCGTTTTCGCAGTCGTCAGTCGGGCTTGTGCTCTTGCTTCCATCGGCAGCTATTTGCATGCCATCATCTGGCTAGGCGATCGCGAGTAGAAAGTAAAAATCTCTGGACGCCACTAGGCGACGGTGGCCTGTGTCCACATTCCTCGCGAAGCGCCGAAAGAAAGTCGGCTAACGTTGAGGCAGTGCGACGATGCAAGTCTGCATCGGGACGGAATGTCAAGTCTGCGGCTGCGTCGCCAGCTGAGGATCGTAGATGCTACTCTCGCTATGCTTCGGTCGCTCGGTCGACGGTGACTGAGGACTGAGGTTGGGGTCAAAGGGCGATGGGCGAGGCCGCCTCGCGCGCGCCCCTGTGAAGGGGTGTGCGAGACGACGGCGCATCCTCCGGCAGCACATACGTCGTACTGCGCGCGCGCTGAACCTGAGCGTCTCGCTATTTTCTTGCAGTGGCTCTCGCTCCCACGAAAGCGCTCGCTGGCGAGCGCTCGCCTGCCGCGGCAGCGCGCGCGGCGATGAGCGTCGGGTGAGACGCGAGAGGGGTCGACGAGCGAGCGCGAGCGGGCATAGCAGCGCCGGCCAGTGCAACTCTGCAGGTCCGTTGCCGCTCTTGCGTTCGTCCTCGTCATTCGAGCCGTCGGCGATCTGTCCACCATAGCGCGCGCCCCCTCCCCCAGCTGTAGTTGTTTTCGTGACGGGCTGCAGATCCGCCGCCGGTCTTTGTAGATTCGCCTTGTGCAGCAGCGTCGCGCAGCAGCTGCTGAGCTTGCGCTCTGCTCAGCAGCTGCGTCGCAGCTGCTGAGCAGAGCTCCTTTAACCGACCGCACCGATCGCCGCAGAGCTTGACGATGCGGTGCGCTGGCGACGTCGGAGGGGTGGCGATCAGCCAGTCTCGCCACGTGGTTGCCGCCGTCGGAAGTCAAATCGTCGCCTACTCGCTGGAGTGCGGGAGCATGAGCTGGGCATTCGACGACGATGCCGTCGGGCCGAACGATTACAACGAGCTGCGCAAGCAGCTGGCCATCGGACGCCATGACGAGGTGTACGTGTCCGACCCGAACACGAGAAGCGTGAGAGGTGAAACGCCGCGACGGCGAGCGATCGCGCGCGACGGTGAGCGATCGAGCCTCCAATACCCTGCCGCGAGAGTGGGGTTGAAATGAAGCGGAGCCGCGGCTTCGCGGCGAATTCGCGCTCCGCTTTAACAGCTCTTCCACTGCTCATACGCGGTAGCTTGCGCCGACGAGTCGCTATGTTCCACTCCACTGCAGCTGTGCCCTATTCTTTTTCATCACATTTGCTGAGTTCAGGCGCTACGGTTTGAAGAGCGGAGCTCTTTGTATCCGCCATTTGCATACTTTGGTACGGCTCTTCTCAACGGAATCGTGACGCAAGGTCAAGTTCTCAGAGATGACGAACGTGTAGCCGTCTGCGAGTTACGCTCCGCCGAATCAATTAGCAGATTGTACACGTAATAGTAATGAAATAGTAATAATGAAATAACAATAATAATGTAATGAAATAGTAATAATAATGTAGCACCTGCATTGCGCTCTAAGAGAACTAAGACTCGTTTTAGGCATTTTAAATACGCTGGAAAGTAAGCAAGAGAACTGATTAGGATAGTACCCCCAACTAAAGCACGGATAAGCGCACAAAGGACAATTAATGCTGATGGAGAAAATTCTGTGAGGATCAGATGAACTTACAGCTTCCATTTAGATATCGACAGGTCAGGGGATGTCACGATCTCAGTCTGTAGTTAGTTTCAGGCTTTGGGAGCATAAAAAATGATGGCACTATCGCCAAAGGATGTGAGGTTGACTAGCGGCATAGCTACGAGACTGAGTCAGGAGAGCCGGCGGTACAAATGTGAAGCTGCTAAAGAAGTACTTCCTATAACTAGGCCGGAGCAACAGAATTGACGGACCAAAAACGACAAACAGAAATGTGAAGTAGATAACCTGCTTGATAGGGAGCCGGTGCAGACAGGTGAGAAGTGATTAAATTGGCTGGTGGGGCATTTACGACAAAGAATAATCTCTTCCTATGCACTTAGCACATTCTGGAAAAGAAGAATTTCTATTGATTAGTGATAAAATTTACACTCTTTAGTAAGGACGAGAATATGTAGGAAAATTCGCACAGACGACATCTCATCTGCGGCCTTAGCAATGTGTTAACTACGGTTAAGTGACCCGGGGAGCTTCGTGTTGCTCCCTAAGCAACATTTAGCATCTAATTCACCCGGGTTGCTACAGGCGCGACAGTCGTCGCAATGATGCTACCGTGTTCGTTTCTTGTAGTTTCAAGAATAACAAGCCGGAGAAGACTTTATTTTGAAGCCTGTATAACTTTACTGTCTCTTTGACCACCATGTAAAGCATGAGAGAGAGAGAGAGGGAGAGAGAGAGAGAGAGAGAGAGAGAGAGAGAGAGAGAGAGAGAGAGAGAGAGCTGTTTAAGCATCCACCGAGAATTCTATTGCCTACGTTCAATATCCGCCAGTTAAAGTACAGCAAGCTCATCCGGAATCGTCGCTAGCAAAATTAAAACGCGTGATCATAGCAGAGGCAGCGGTTCCTGCTACCGCTTGTTCTCGCAAATAGTTTTGAGAACATCGCAGCTGCTGCCGCTAGAGCGAGGCTCGCTGTTCGCTCACGCTCTGCCTCGTTCCGGAGCGCGTCCCGGTCGGCTCTCGCGTTCGGCGCGAGCGCACTCGCGTAACCGGCGCGGCGCACCGTTTTCTGTGTAGGTTACACTCAGCTTGGAGAGCCGATCTTCGAGTACGGCACCCGCGAAGGGGGCGCCGAGATGGTCTTCCGCCCGCGAGCGCTCTGCGTCGATGCCTACGGCCACGTGATCGTAGCGGACGCCGCCGTCGGCCGGCTGCACGTTCTGTCGGCAAAAGGTGCCTTTCGCTGCACGCTGCTTGACGAGCGATCGGGAGGGCCGCTTCTCAAGCCGCCGCGATCCGTGGCGGCAGTCGACCAGACGTGCTTGGCGGTCGGCTTGCACGCCGCCGGCGAGCTTCGGCTGTATCAGTATCTCTTCGACGAACGGTGAAGCGTCCGCTTTCGCCCCGCCCCCGCCCCGCCCCCTGGTAAGCGCGACGTCCGTGTTCGCCGCGGCCGAAGACTTCATTTCCCGGCGCCGCAGGGGCGACCCCGGTCCCGTATGGGATGCTCCAGCAGCCTCCGCCATGTCATAGTATGCTCTCTCTCTCTCTTCTCTTCTCTTCGAGGCGTTGCGTGGCGCCAGCAGTTGTCCCCTTCTTTCGCTAAAGAACGCTGTCGGCGACTGGTGCCGCCGCCGCTGCTACTCGGCGGGCGCGTCGCAGCGCGCCAGGCTCCGACAGGTTTTGCTGGCAAAGCGCAATGCCAGCGCTCAATTCATTCCGATCGCCCACTCCGACTTCGCGCGCCCCGCTGCTGTGCGCCGTCGCCGCCGCCGCTTCAGCGAAACTCGCTCGAGTCTTCTTCTCCTCCGCATCGGCTGCGGTCGCGTCTGCAGCGTCTTTGCTCGGTGATATGCACGCCGCTCGGTAGCGCGCTCCGCGCGGGATTTTGCTCTCCATTAAACGCGTTTTCGCAGCCCATTTTCGATGTTTGATGCCCTTGTTTTGCTTTTACGCAGATTTTTTTCAGATGCGAGCAGTGTCGCAATTCATTGCAATCTATTTCGCTGATTGGCCAGCTAGTTTAGGCCGTAGCGGGCGAGCGGTCGCGTGCGTCTAAGTACCGCACCGGCGCTCTCGGCCTCAGTTGGCATCCGAGAGCACGCGAGCAACGAGGGCACGCAAGAAAATCGATAGGGCACTAGCTTGGGTGAGTTCATGGTCGCAAAAACATCACGCCCATTCCTCTCACTCGCGCTACAAGCCAGTTTCGGTGACATTTACTTTAACGTTTACTTGTGTCGCAACAATTTAGAGTTCGGTGCCGAATTTTCATATGAATAAATACTACTTTGAAAGGAACAGCCAAGCGTTTTCCAAGCGTCTACCTGCGCACACCCGTGCCGTGCTAGCCTAGTTACAGCGAGCGCTTATGAACGTGCCGAGTTAATGGAGTCGAGAAGCTGCCATGCCGATAGACCGTCGATTAAGTTGACCTCGCACCGACACAAACGTAGTAGATGGAGCTACCACGAACAAAGTCGAGCGAGCTTGACGAAGATTCTAAGTAGACTGTTGAGAAGAACATTGAAAAGTAGTCGCAGCTACCGATAACCGCGCGAATGTCAAAAGTTCACAAGATCTTGTTGAGCTTGTAATAGAGAATGCATACCCCAGCCTATGGCAGTGAAGCACTTAAATGTAGTCTGCGTGCGGTTACTAGGCTGGGGGGGGGGTCAGCCAATCTTGACTGACCAATCTCGGCGCAGCATTCCCGCTGCTGGCGTTAGTAACAGCGCTGGCCAATCGGAGCGAAGCGTCCCCGGGCCGTGACGACGGAAGCTCCGGTTAGATTAGAACGTCGCCTGAGAGTTGCTGATTAAACGTTGTTGAGTTCGGTTGTGTTCCGAGTGCTCCAAGTCGTTTGCTGTTTAGCAATACGCGCGCGCGCGCACACACACACGCACGCACGCACGCACACACACACACACACACACACACACACACACACACACACGCTCTGAACAATTTGTAGTCGCTTTAGAACGTATTCCAGCAGACGCTATTCCGAGACCATAAAACGGAAAAAGCTTATACTTTCAGAGCTCTGAGTACGACTGATTCCATTTTTCCCTATCTGATTATTTACATAATCTAAACAGTCCCCAGAGATGATGTCCATAGACGAGAGGTCATACTGTAAATCTTCTCATCAGCCTCTACGAGCAAAGTCTCGAATCGCTATCGAGGTTTATGCCACGGCTTTCCCACGAAGTAAGCCATAAAAATATTAACAATACTATCTATCTCTTGCAAACATTTGCCAACAATATTGATTATTTGTGCTAGGTGAACCTAATTGCAGTTCGTAATCGCGGTAGGACTCTCTACTTCTGTCCGACACAAAATTGCTTTCTCCGTTTGGAGAGTTTGCGCCGAAGGTGCATTACCCGGCGATCGTCTCTCTGCATCGGTCAACGAAGACTTACTTGATCGACTCTTAACTAAACCCCAGGCCCATAAGAAAAATGGTCAGCCCTCTCTAGGAACTCATTCAATGTGCACACCGATCGCCGCCTTCAGCCTTTTCATCCCCATATAAAAGAAGATGAGGTTTTAGCCTCCCTTGGAAAGCTAACATAATAATAATAATAATAATAATAATAATAATGCATTTGATATACCACCCTCAGATAACTCGATCTTTCTCTAGGCACTTTACATTTGCTGCAAAGAAAGCAAGATCTAATGGTTAGTGTTATCGTGCTCGATAAACAACAAGAATAACATGGTTAGGGGTGACATGCGCAGGGTCGGTATGCACGTTTGGTTTAGTGGTAGCGTGCACAGTGTCAGCACGCATGAGCACATACGGAACGACTAGCAGGGAACCACTAAAAGCGTTTAAAAAATCTGATAGATGCACTTTTAGCTGAAGACCGTACAGCCACTCTCTGTGTCGGTTAGGCTCTTCCTCTTTGAAACTTTGGCAGCCACTGCTGAGGTGGGCTACCGGGCTTACTGGGTGCTAAAGCGGGTAACTTTCTTTGCGGCGCGCCGCTTCAGCGCTTGCCTTCAAGTAGGGGGCTGAAGTCGAGGCCAACCAACCCCTAACCCGTCAGCGAGCCTGGACAAGCCAGTGCTAATGATGCGGCTCTTCTATCGCGGCGACATCGGCGACATCGGCGAACGGAGGACAGCGATAGCGACAGAGCAGCGAGGCCGTCTGCGTCCTTACGGCGGCGCTGGCTTATGGCTGCCGCCGCCCGCCGCCCATCAATCGCCAGCGCCGCCACTTCCGCCGACCGCCGCGCGCGTGCGACGCACGTCGGGCTTAATTGAAATCGCGCTCGGAAACGAGGCATCGATTCGCCGCGGCGAGCGCGCTGGTAATATCCTAACTTCTAACGAGGAGGCTTAGCGTCGTCGCTGCGTCGGCTGCTGCTGCCCCTGCTGCCCCTGCTGCTGCTGCTGCTCCTTCGACCGTCGGCGAGCGTCCCTCGAGGCGCGAGCGGCTGCTGCGAGCGTCAGTGGGCCGAAGGAAAGCGTCGCCCGCATCGATTGGCGGCGGCGGTGCGGTGGAGATCGAGGGCAGGAGCGCGGCTGTAGCGTCGCGACGGGACGTCGCGCGATCGCCGCAGTTTCTCAGTCGCCACATGGCGGCGCAGCCGAGCGCCAGCGGCGCCGTCCTCGAGGTGAGGCGCTCGCGCGGTCAGTGCCGACGGGCGGAGCCGGCAAAGGGCTACGTACGGGCGTCGACGCGGAGCGCGGCCGCCCCCACCTGGGCGCCGCTCATTCTCTCTCTCTTTCTCTCTCTCTCTCTCTCTCTCTCTCTCTCTCTCTCCGATTGCTGCCTGGCGAACGGGGGTTTAAGATGGCGCGCGTGCCACTACGGTGCGCGAGCACCGACGCACGGCTGGAAAGCCGACGGCGGACGAAGCCCGGTTGACGCGTCGAGCTGATCCACCTCAAGAGATGCAGCGACGACGTGACGCCAGCCGGGCCAGCATCGTGTCACGTGTCGCTGGCCCGGCGTCGCCAGTTGCCCGCCCACTCGCGCAATTTGCTGCAAATCTATGCGCCGCACCCACCCGAATGGTATTTGAATTGCCACGGGCGGTGGTCGCGGCAGGTGGCGACGAGACGCGGCGAACCGACTAACCTAAGCTCGGATAAACGCTGGACTTGCTGCGTACCGCCCCCTTTGGCCGCTTTCTCCTGCGCTAGGAGGGCATTGCGCCGCCGGCTGCCCAGACGTCGTCTTCGGCGCTGGTGACCGACCGACCGACCGGCACGGCCGCCGATGTGGGACCGAGATCGGCGCCGCGCCGCCGCCGCCGGTTCGGCGCACGCGCGCTCGGTCGTTTCTTCTTTAGTCGGCGTCGCTGTCCGGTGCTGACAGAGGGAAGCAGCGAGTACGTCGGCTGACCAGTGGTCAAGTTGAGTCGTTAGAATTCAGCGCGCGGGAGGAGCCGTCCTACGTCGCAATTAGTGCCGGACACGGCGTCCTAGCCGGGGCCGGCGAGTCGCAGAGCGGCGGCGGTGGCGTCGGCCGGACTAGTGGAGCGAAGCTGTTAGCCTCTATCAAGTACGCGCTCGCCCCGTGCATACGCGCGCGCACTCCGAATCGAGCAAACCGCCGCGACTCGAGTGCGCCTGGCGAGTCGAACGCCGAGCCTCCCTGTACGAGAGCGCGAGTCCACTTCTACGCGCGGCTATGCGTGCGGAAACGCCGACGCCGAAGCAAGAGCATTACCGAGTGCTTACCGCGTAGCGGCAGTGGTGGTGCAGCAAAAAAAAGCAACATCGCGTTAGACCGCTGTGTTCGAACCTCCTACATTCGTTTTATATTTCATATAAAGAATCGCAATACTTGCTCATATATATTTATATTTATATATATTTATTTATATTTATATACCAAGGTATATACAGGATGATTGTCTATGCATGCGTCTACCATACTCTCGTATCAGGGTGTATTGTTGCTGCTTAGGTCAGCCATTTTGCGCGACGTATTGGATTCTGCCGACGGAGTTTACGGGGCGTGGCTGGTGGTAATATCCATACCAGTGCTTTACAACGTCTTTGCCCTGACGGCTCGATGCACTTTCGAAGAAATTCAAACTCTTCATAGGCCCGTCTGGATCGCTTTGGACTACATCAGCGACCTGCTTTACCTGATCGACATTGTCGTCAACCTGAGGACAGGCAAGTTGTAAGCTGAAAGCGAAATGAAAAGGTTGTGAAGCGACTCCGCAGATCCGCGGCGGCTGCTCAGACTCGCGCCAGCGAGCCGGTCGAACGCGCTTGCATCCAGCAGCCTCGACGTGCGTGCGCGCGCGCGCGACCCTGGGGTTCTGTATCGCGTCAATCGCGCGCTCCGCGTCGTTCCGTCTAGGCTATCTGGAGAACGGGCTATTCGTGAGAGATCGGTGGCGCGTGGCGCGCCGCTACGTGCGCAGCCGGGCGTTCGCGGCCGACGCGCTCGCCGTGGCGCCGACCGACCTGCTGTACGCGGCGTGGGGCGTCGACTGCGTCGCGCTGCGACTCAACCGGCTGGTCAAGGTCGGCCACGTGCGCGCGCTGCACGATCGCTCGGCGATGGCGACGCGTTACCCGAACGTGCTTCGCGTCGGCGCGCTGATAGGCGTGGTGGCGACGCTACTGCATTGCCTGGGCTGCTCTTACTACGCGCTGAGTGGTGCGATCGGCTACGGCTCGGACGCCTGGGTGTATCCGAGCGTCGGCGACCCGCAGTGGTCGAGCCTGACGCGCAAGTACATCGTCTGCTTCTACTGGGCCACCGAGACGCTGACGGCCATCGGCGAGGACAACCAGCCCGTCAAAGACGTCGAGTACGCGCTCGTCACCGTCCTCTACGTGGTCGGCGTGTTCGCGTTCGCCAGCATAATCAGCAGCATGAGCACTACGATTGCCAGCATGAACGCGGAGGAGGAGGACTTGCGTCGCCAGCTGGGCGCCGCCAGGCAGTGTCTCGAGCGGCAGCGACGCGCCGCCGGCGCCGGCGGCGGCGACGCCGCGCTCGCCGCCAAAGTGACGCACTGGTTCGAGCACGCGCGCGTCACGCGCAGCTCGCCCAACGAGGAGGAGGCGGCTGCGGCGGAGGCGCTCGGCGCGCTGCCTGACGGGCTGCGCGCCGAGATCGCCGAGCGCGTGCACGCCGACGCGCTGCGCAAGGTGAAGCTGTTCGGCGACGGCCTCGAGCCGGGCCTGCTGCGCGCTCTCTCGCTCAAGCTGCGGCCCAGCGTGTACGGCCCGGGCGACTACGTTTGCCGGCGCGGCGACGTCGGGCGCGAGATGTACGTCGTCAAGGAGGGCCGCCTCGAGGTGGTGTCCGACGACGGCGCGCAGACGTCTCTCGCGGCGCTCGGCGAGGGCAGCGTCTTCGGCGAGCTGAGCCTGCTGAGCGTCGCCGGCAGTCGCGCGGGCAGCCGGCGCACGGCGAACGTGCGCAGCGCCGGCTACAGCGCCCTGTTCGCCCTGTCCAAGGGCGACCTGCTCGACGCGCTGCGCGACTACCCGGACGCGCGCGCGCTGCTCGTCGACCGCGCAGCGGCCACGCTGCGCAAGGACGGCCTGATCGACGAGGCGGCGGCGGCGGCCGAGCGCGAGCGGCGCGCCCGGCTCGACGGCAGGGCGGAGGCGCTGCTCGGAGCGGCCGACGCGCTCGCCGTGCGCGTCGCGCGCCTGCTCGCCGACTACGAGGCGCTGCACGGCAAGCTGAAGGCGCGCGTCCGCTCGCTCGAGATCGCCTACGGCCTCGCGTCCGACGACTGATGGACGACCGCGGCGGCGGCGGCGGACCGACCGACCGATCGCGTGCCGTCGCGCGCGGGCGCGAACGCATGCTCGCTCGCTCGCCCCCGCCGGCGCTTGTCAGAGCTGCCGCGTCGCCGTGCGACCGCGATTTGCCGAGTGCGTCTGTTTGTCAATTTGCCGAGTGCGTCTTCTTGTCGCGGTCGCGCGACGCGAGCGCTCGAGTGAGGCGAGCGAAGGTTTTGAGAAAGCGGTCGCCCACATCGGGCCGTCGCCGCGATGGAGTAGGCTGGGCCAAAGTTTTGCAGCGACATTGCGCCCAGCAGGCCCAACCCAGGCCACAGAAGTAATCATAATAATAAGGTAAGATGATTTAACAGCCTCCTTTATATAGTGGCCGAACAGCCTTCACAGTCATCACCACCGCTTGCAGTGGGCAATAAATGATCGTCCACTGCAGGACTCGAACCCACGTTGCTGGGTTGTGCAGAGCCAGCGCCCAGCCTTCTGGGCTCAGACGCACGAGGAGCGAACAGTTGAGAGAACTTTTCAGGCTAAACTGAAGACGATTGGACGCTTCTCAGCTTCTGCTCGCGCGTCGGAAAAACACGCAAGTGAACGCTTGCCCACTTCCCTCATCGCCTCTAATAAAGACAGACTGCATAAGCTTAGGAGTTGGGTCTAGTGGGACGCAGCGTACAGACAGTCTCGGTTACAATGCTATTGCGACCATTTATGTTAAGCTTTCCCTGAATGTAATGCAACTCCACCGGTGACTTGCAAAAGCCATGCGGACAAAAATTAGCGTTACCGTCGAGCAGCGCTTCAAAGGTGGCCGCGCTCGTGACGCCGACAACGTGGCATCGATGCATCGAAGAGCGTGCGGATCACGAAGTGCTCGCTGGCAGTCGCTTCTGCAGAACTGCAGGTGTTTCTGTCCTCCCTCGGCGAGCGAAGTGGAGAGCGCTGCCTGGAGCGCTATCGGCCAAGCTCCAGGCGAAATCGACTGAATATTGACTGAATTAAAAGCCGCCAGTGTTCGAAGCAAACTACCGAGCAGCTTCCTTGATGAACAACAACTCCAGCCTGTTGTTGAACTAACTTGGAGAGCAGAGCTGCGGCTACGTTTCATTTACATTCTATTCAGTTAAAGTTAATCTCGCCACATTGGCTAAGAGGTAGGCAAAGAGGGAGGCGCCTCGAGGTGAGCTCGGTCGCGTCACATGCAAGCGCTGCAAGCTTTCAGTCCAAGGGACTTGGACGCGTGGAATCGCCGCTCCGCCTTCACACGTCGTTGCGGCGGGCGCGGGCACCCGGACAACCATTGGGCTCACACTTTTAAATCTGGCGTCGGCCAGGAGTCGTTAGCCGTCTCGCTAGTCTTCTCGCGCCTCGGCACGGGGTTATCTTCCCCGGCTCGGGAAAGAGAAACACTTACGACTCGCAACATGAAAGCATTCTTCTAATCGCAGACATGCAGATGCCAACACGAGTTGCTCAGTAGTAAATTTGGCATAAGACACCGGTGCGGAAACATATTTGCGACTTTGATCGAACCCATTTCAACTGATACTAATGGCTTCGATTGGATTGGCCAATCGGGCCGACTACCGGCTGGCTTCGACTGGGGCAATATACAAAGAAATAGGGCTGGGAATTTTTAATGGCCAATGAAACGAATAAACGACTAACACTTTCACTAACTTTAGTTTGCACGCTTGAACTGATTTGCGTACAGCATCGTCGTGGGCTTTGCTTGCACTGATCTTGTCTCAACTTCGCACCAGTTATCGCAGAGAGAGAGAGAGAGAGAGAGAGAAACTGTAACTTCTCAACGACTCTATCGCTAATTTTTAAGCTGGAATATCTACATTTGAGATCACCTCACTTTTAGGCGCAATACACAAAAAACTGCGGCAGGTGGCAGCATATAAAAATAAACGTAACCAGCAATATCCCAATTGTACCCGCCACGTTTTCGACGGCTAGCTAATAGTTATACTGCTTAACAACACCGCAGTGGCCATTGGTCTAGGATGCCGCAGCCGCGTCGTACCACGCTGCCCGCGCATTGAAATTTGAGAGCTATTTAAGCAGCATGATTAGGGCAGCTACGAGTTACTATCTGCCCGCTCTCTTGAGCTCAAGAAAAACTTCGCCAAGTCCTCTACTTGCCCGGGACTTGCCTCTAAACGCCCGGGACTGAGTACCGGGCGTTTGGTGTAGCTGGTGGCCGGCGGCAGCCTTGCAACTACCAGCAATCGCAGTATGCATTATTTCGTCGCGGTGGCGGGAAAAGGAGTTTTGAGAGAATCGACCAATCACGTAGCGGATGCTGACCGAGTTCACCGACCTCTGAGGTGGTCCTCAGCGTTGATAGGGGATCAAGTCTTGCCGTAATTTCATTGAAACTCGATTTTTAAAAGCACTGTGAAACTTGGTGAATTTATTTTTTTGGCCCCCTATAAAGCATGCGTTTTAGATATTTTAAATAAATAAATAAATGTATATATTTATATACAAAGTAAAAATATAAATCTTAAAACGAGCTCCTTTATTTCCGATGGCAAATTCTGCTCAAATGTATATTCAGGAGAACAAAATAACATAAGTCATGTTATTAAAAAATGTCAGCTGATTTAACAGCCTCATTTGAATAGTGGCAGGAGAGCCTTAATGCCTTTCACCAACGCTTGCAATTGGCAACAAATAATCGCCCACTGCATGATTCAAAACGACAACCACGGTCGTGGAGAGCGAGCACCTTACCTCCTGGGCTACCACGACAGAATAGTATCAATAATAAGAGTATATTTTGATAGCGCCCTCACTGAGCTATATCTCTTTCTAGGGACTTTACATATAGCTTTTAGCCGTCTGCGAACCATGGTGTTCCAAAAAATGGCTTTAAAAAAATCCTAGCTGATTAAGCAGCCTCATTTTGTATAGCGACAGAAGAGCCTTTACGGCTATCACCACCGCTTGCAGTGGCGATAAAGAATCGCCCGCCGCAGGAATCGAATCCACGACCTCGGGACCGAGGTCGTGAAAGCAACCGCCTAGTTGCCTGTTACTGCCCCTGCTACTGCCTCTGCCTCTGCCTGTTATTTGCACAGCCTCAGCACGCATAAGCATGCCAAGAACAATGTTTGAGGACCTGGTGAACATTCTTGAAAAGAAGGTGCTCTTAGATTCTTTTTAAATATGGTTAAGTCAGGGGTTATCGTGACGTCTGTCGGGAGTGAGTTCCGGGCTTTGGTAGTACGTAAACTAAAGGCATGGTGTGCTCGGGTTAACCACATGAGCTAAAAAATAAGATGAGTCAGTCAGTAAACAAAAATTGGTGTAGGCTTTCCTCAAGTCGTCGAAATGAATGTTAAAATCACCAAGAATGAGGAAGGCACCCACGATTTCTTGCACGTGAAATCGAAATGAGACAATAAAAACCTTGAATCAAGCAGGACTTCACACATGGGCGTGACAGGTTACAGCCACAGCTGTGGGCAAGTTACTGATGGAGCGACTCAAAACAAGCGAATCGAAAGAAAGGCGTTGAGGGGACATTTGCACACGTTTTAAGATTGGGGGACAATGACGACTGCGTCACCAGTTTTGACTTACGATGTAAAAGAAAGAGAAGTCGTCTGAATAGCAATGGAGGATGGCATCGGTTATGGTCGAAGAGTCGAAACGAAACTAGGTATGTACGATCGTACCTAATATTAAGTCACCAACCAGTCGGCCAAGCTAAGCTGCAGTCTGCCTAGGCTTGCGGAAGCACGATGGGCCCATGGGAACAATAGAGAACAAGCTGCGGCAAGCATTCCGATGTCCACAGCCACCCTATTTCTAAAGCACACGCGTAGATAAAAAAGAAAACAGATATGCTCTAAACCGGTCTGAGCTGCATCGGTTTCCGCGTGCGATGTTCACAAGCAAGAACTTCAATTATCTGTAAGAAATCCTGAAACTGACAAACTATTCAAGTAGCGCTTGGTGTCTGGAGGCGAGAACAACCTTGACATCATTAGAGATTGCGCTGTTTATACGCGGATAAGATTTGGCAGCCGCGTGCGAACGACTCCCACAAGTCTTCTATGGGCAGAACAGGCCAACCCACCACTCAGCTGCTTCCTAGGCTGCGTTAAGTCTAAAGGCTAAATATATAAATACCGATTCAGACAAGGGCAGAAATTGTCTTCCGACACTCTTGACCGAGAGAGAGAGAGAGAAAGAGAGAGAGAGAGAGAGAGAGAGAGAGAGAGAGAGAGAGAGAGAGAGAGAGAGAGAGAGAGCGCTTCGTGCCACTACCCTGTCATCCTTCACTCAGAAGCTCAGCGTAAGGATCTGCTGTTGGCGAAGCATAAATTAGCAAATGTGCGGCAAAGCTGAATAATTGACGAAATTACCGCGTGATTACGTCGAGTTTATTTTGATTGCGTTCCCGCAGTTGAAGTTCTACCAAGCCCGCCATTGGTAAATGTAAATAATAAGTAAATAATATAAAAATCCTAGCTGATTAAACAGCCTCTTTTTGTATAGCGACAGGAGAGCCTTTGTGGCTATCACCAGCGCTTGCAGTGGCGATAAAGAACCGTCCACCGCAGGAATCTAACCCACGACCTCGGGACCGAGGCAATCCAATTAGCTGCACAATTGTGGACCAATAATCCCCGCAGGATTCCCCAAATTTAGCGGCTAAATAGTTCGAGAGTAGATATTTGAGCCGCCGCAGAGCAACGTGCGAAAGGCAGCAGCTGGAGCGAGCGGTCGGCAGACAGAGAGGCGGACAAAGACGGTCGCCGTTTTCGGGCTCAGCGAGCGCCAGTGAGCTGGTCTGTGTCGCAGCTTGCGACTTACGACCTGCGGCCAGCGTAAGCGCCTCGCTCCTGAAACGCTCGCTCGCTGCATCGGTGGCGCAGCCTCACTACTCGGAGCCAGCGCAGAGAGCAGCCGCAGCGAAGCGCAGCGCACGGACGCGCACCGACATCGGCCGAGCGCGATCGCCGTCGAGAACAGCGAGATCCCTTGGCGGCAAGTCCGCATATAGATCTGGACGTTCCGCAGTCGCAGGCTGCCTGCGCGTAGTGCCAGCTAGAGTGTATAAAGCCGTGGCAATCACTTCAACGTTTCATTGCATGGCCGATTTATAGCAAGCCTACTAATATACAGAATCAGCTCCGCAGCTCTCGACGAATATTCAAGGTGCAGATAGCTAACTACGCCGACCAGACATTCCGAAGTGTTCAGCTCCGGATATAACGAGCACTCAATGAGACAGCGGCTATTCCTAAAGAGAATTCGTTCATGCTTTCTGAATCCGGATTGGAGGTGGTGAGCACGCTTCGCACCGACTTCAGCTATCACAATCGAATTATAATAAGACAAACGTATTATGTTTATTATTATTACGATGGACGCGTCCTACATTCTTCATGTGCGTATGCCTTCTTAAAATGCACCTGCTGCTTGCGAAGGTAACCAGCAATCGTTTGGGAATGCTTTCTATGCAGCATCTGCTTGTCAAGTGCCGAGAAACTCCAGGGCGCTATAAAATGTATTATTATTATTATTATTATGGACGCGGAGATGGCGATTTTCAAACAAGGTAAGCAAATTTAATGATTAAAACCAACAATGCTACTCAACCGGATCACTTATAGTCAAAGCAGAGTAAACGGTTTTGCAGAACGTATGCCAGTCGAGCTGTAGAAGCGCGTGGGAAGCCGCAACGCTTGAGCCGAAGGTACGTGGAGAGGAAATAGAACGATTCATTGCAATTGCAATGATTTCAAGCTCTTTCGCCATCTTCTGCTGCCAGGTAGTGAGCGTCGAGAGTCTTCTTTTTTTGTCGCACGTTATCACCTGAAAACGCTGTCTGCTGTCATTGGTCGAGCGAGCTCGAGCCCCCGTCCGTTGTAGCGAGTGACTTTATTAGCGTTGTAGCGAACGACCGACCTTTCTATCGATGGCTCTGAGCTCGGCCGCTTACGTCTGAAATCCCCGAGCCTCGCTCTGCTTCCTCATTTGGTTGGCACGCCATCATCCTTCGGAGAAATTCAAATTGCCGTGCGAAGGAGGCGACGCATTGACAGCGTACACGTGGATGCCTAGCACCCCAGAGATATTCAATGGCCAGCTAGCGCGCGCCATCATAGTGAGGGCGCGCGCGCAGCCTGCGAAGCTACTAGAGAGACGGTCGCGGCAAACGGCCGACGCGTGTCACCCAAGGACTCGCGCCGGCGCACCGAAATGACTACGCTACGTGTCGGACCTGAAAGGGAATGCGTTATTTAGCAATTTTCTTGTAGAAAATCATTCTCAGGGAAACGAAATTGATTATATGAAAACATTATTTTCGATAGCTTTTATCGCTGACTTAAACAAAAAATTACTCACCATCGTGTCTGCCTCAATATCGTACGTGATTTTGAGCGCATAAAGCGATAAGCGAGCGGTCAACGAGAGCAACGTAAGCGGTAGAATTGTAAAGAGAGAGAATGTAAATGTAAACGAGAGCGGATTGCAATGCGCGACGCTGCGTCAATGCAGGAGAACATCTTTGTGATACACAAGGAGAAGAAGCAGAACATGTCCAGTCTGCCTTCATGGGGGGGTTAAATCCTCGACCTTTGACTAGGAGACCCGGAGTTCTTAGCTACTAAACCGACTTCTAATCTTCATTTTAATACTTCAAACCCAGTTGTCTACCAGGAAGGAGCAGCTTCGGACGGATGGAAAGGACTCGCCGGAGTAGCCGAAAGGAGAAAAAATGTAATTTTGTAAGAATTCGGGAAGCGCGAAATGCACGGTGCAACGGATAGCGCGGCGCGTTAGCGTCAGTGAAAATCCAAGACTAAAATACTGATCATACTTAGTACAACACGACTCCTATACTGTACCCTAAGAGAACCAAATATATAACCAGAGGCCTTACGAGTCGTGGTAAGAATTGCGCCACTGTGCTTAAAAGTAAGACTGTCTTTCTTTCTGACTGTCTCTCTCTCCCTGTACCAGTCTCCGTCTGTCTGTTTGTCTCTGTTACTGTCATGGTCTCGGTCTGTCTGTCTCTGTCTGTCTCTCTCTCTTTCTCTCCGTCTCTGTCTGCCTGTCTGTCTATCTCTCTCTCTCTCTCTCTCTCTCTCTCTCTCTCTCTCTCTCTCTCTCTCTCTCTCTCTCTCTCTCTCTCTCTCTCTCTGTATTAGTTGCTGTCGCTGTCCCTGCCCCTGTCTGTCTCTCTCTGTGCATCTCTCTCTTTCTCTCAGACAATTCTTTATAGTCTGAATGCGGATACAGTTGCGTATTGACTGCTAAGCTTGGAGCAATGAGAAAGGCCGCCAACGTCTTGCAAAACCCGAAAGACGAAGACGTTTGGGTACCGGCTCTCGCCGGTCGGTTAGTTATAGCGCGTCGCTGAGCCTGCATCTGGACGACGATTTGAAGCGAGGAAATGTACAGAGGTTCTTCCCGCCTACCCAATGAGCAAAGAACGTGATCTTGCAATGGCTGCAACACAGCAAAGCCACGCATTTCTTTGATTTTCGTGAGGAGAAAGCCTTAAATGAAAGCCTCCGCCGATAATAGACGCGCGAGCGAGCGAGCGAGCGGGTGCTAGCTGCCGCTTGCAGCACTCGTACGACGGCTGCAAGCGGCAGCCTCGCGATCCTTGAGCGAGCGGCACTCTCTCTCTCTCTCTCTCTCTCTCTCTCTCTCTCTCTCTCTCTCTCTCTCTCTCTCTCTCTCTCTCTCTCTCTCTCTCTCTCTCTCTCTCTCTCTCTCTCTGTCTCTCTCTCTCTCTCTCTCTGTCACGCGTAAGCGCGCTCGTGCTTTCGCGGACTGCAGCTGCTGGCCGATCGACTTCAGCGCGTGCACGTGAGGCACGAGTTCATCGCCGGTCCCCTGGCGTCAGCGGCGGTGCGCCGAACGTCGCCACTCCAGCTGTGCGTCCGGGCGCGGCGGCGACCGCCGGCGAAGCCGCTCTGAGCTCGCGGCGTCGCCCTGTCAAGCCATTGCACCGCCGCCGCGGCCGATCAGTCCGCAACGCAGGTGACACGGCGTCGCGAGCGGCGGGTACTTCCTTGAGCGGCCATTGCGGCGGCCATTGCTGGCGCTGCCATGCTTCGGAGGAGGCGACGGCGCAGGAAGCCGGCCGGTCGTCTTCCCGCGGCTCGCCCTTCTAGCAGCAGACCAAAGTGAAGTCATTCAGACGGCTATCAAGTCTTCAGCCGCCGCTCCTCCTTCGCTGGACGATGAGTAGGCGCCTCGCTCCGGCATGCTATCCTCGTCCTCAACGGCAACGCCGACTTCCTCAGCGCTACCGCCCCGGCCGTCGTGCGGCGCTTCCGGCAAGTATCCGTCCTCTCCGCGAGCGCCATTTTGTTTCACCGCTCCGGTGGCGGCCAGCGGAACGCCGGAATCTGCGGCGCCCGTCGACCTATCGCCATCGTCAGCGTCGACGCCAGCAGCCGGCAGTTTGCGCAGACGTTCCGAGCTTCGAGACGAGTCAGCACGCGCATGCGCCGCCGAAACGCCCTCCTCTGGCACCACCGCCGCTGCCGCCGTTCGGTCTGCCGCAGTAGGATCGCGGTGTGCTGCCGTGACCTGCTCGTAGTGCCGCGCCAGTCTGTTGATGTTCTGCTTAATGTACGCGCTCGCACGGCTGAACTCCGCTCCGGCGGTGGCCTGCAGGAGCAACGGCGAGGCGTGAGCGGCGCCGACTGGCGATGGAGAAGGCAGAATGGGCTGGCGCCCGGAACCACCCCCCCAGCCCAGCCGCCACCGAGCCATTCGGAGCGCCCTGAGACCAGCAGCTGCGAGCTAGTGAAGCGCCACGCATGCATTTACGTAAATTAGCGAAGTGATAGCTTTCGGCGGGAATGCAAAGGTGGATGACTATAAAGGAACCTTGGCTTGAGCAGTCGCTGCGGCTGGGCCGCTGAGCGCTACCGAGCTTGTGACGGGAGCGCTCTTAGGGGAGCTGGTTTGGTCTAGCGGTTAAGATGCTCGCCCCGACCAAGGTCTGACTGAGGTCGCGGGCTTGAGCCCCGAGGCATATGTGAAGCGCCTGAATAGAGATTAAGTTCTCTTGGGCGCTATATAAATGAATTATATTAAATGAATTATATTATATATACGAATGCGATTCAAGCACTGCGAGCTTATATACCTTCCGCCTCGACGCCGAAAATGTACTTGCTCTTTGGCAAGGTAAGGGCGAAATCCTTCAGGTCCGATTGGCATGTATTAAATGAGACGATAGCGAAGTGCCGACAGGAGTCGTTTCCACGATCAGCCAAAGCGTTGATGAGGCGCCTAATCTCACTATTCGTCCTAAGCTTACAATGTGCACATTCAATCATGTCATATTTCTTGGTGGTTCATGACATCGGCTTTAAAGAATTTTGCTGGTAGCCGCAGGCGCGCTCACGGCTTTTTCAGCATTTAATATCGCCAGTGTCTCCTTAAGTATACTGTTGTAGATTGCATAGTAATAATAGTAATTTTGTATAGCGCCCTCAGTGAACATAATCTATTTCTAGGCACTTTACACATGTTGTAAAAGAAGCATGATCGAATGGTTAGTGGCAACATGCTCAATGTCAACAAGCAAAACATATAAGTAGTGACATGCAAAGGGTCAGCATGCAAATATTTAGTGGCAGCATGCACAGTCTCAGCACGCATAAGCACACAAAGGAAGAATCACATGGACACATTAAATGCTTTGATAAATAGATTTGGCTTCCTTTTAAACGTCGTCAAGTCAGAGGATGTCGTGACGCATGTCGGGAGTGAGTTCCAGGCTTTGGGAGCATGCGAACTAAAGGCACGGTCTCTAAAGGATTTGAGGCCTGGACGAGGTGCAGCTAAACGAAGCTTGCGGTACGACGTCTAGCCTGGTGGAGGAGCAGATCTGATAGGTATGCTGGAGCCAAAGAATGAACAAACCTAAAGATGAGTGACAGAACCTTGAAGACAATGCATTGCTTTTATTGGGAGCCAGTGCAAGTCGGAAAGAAGTGGTTTGAAGTGCAACTTCGACACTTACGACAGACATGCCTAGCTGCGGAGTTTTGCACCAACTGTAAGTGCCTGATTGCACAGGCCTGCAGATAAGCAAGCAGTGTATGTTACATGTACGTTAAGCAAGCCAGAATTTTAGCGAAGTTATGTAACTGAAAGTAGGCAGACGACTGTGAAGCCGACGTGGGCGTCTAATGAAAGGTCACTTTGGGACAGGCCACCTAGATTTCGTGCTAGATTCGTTACAAGCGAGAGCTCAGTAGACTCGCTACGCTGAATCATAATAGAAGTAGTCAAAGTACGGTCACGGGAAACAACGCTACGCCATCTTGCCGCCTGACGGAAGTTCGCCATCTTGCTGCGTGGTGGACCGACTTTCTCGCTTTAATTAGTACAGATATTAGATTAAAAATTTGCAAGCCGGATCCAGAGAACACGATGCCGTCAAACCTAATTTGGTACTAAAGCTCGTGGAGGAAAGGAAGAATGCTTCGGAAGGCGAAAGCTCGCCGGTGCGACTTCTTCTTGAAGTGGCTCGTTCACTCGCCGAGAGGGCTGCAGTGACCTTGCCCTTAGGATAGGCTCGGAGCCCGTTGCTTAGTGCAGAGTAGCTCGTGAGCGAGCGGATCACAGGCGTAGCACGAGAGCGACGCCGCGACCGGCGGCTCATATCACCTCTGAGACATAAGCGGCCGCCCTCGTCGCTCGGCGCTGCAACGTGCTCAAGTCACGACGAGCCTTGGTCCGCTGGACCAATTGGATTGTGTTAGTCACGCTTCTTCATCGCTCCGGCATAGATTCGACGGTTGACCGCATCGTCTCATTTGCTAACCATACTCCTATTGGGCCGTAGGATGTTGTTTCGCTCGGTACTCGTCGTCGCAGCGAACTATTGATAGCCGTTTTGTTTAGTTCTTGCGGCGAGAGCAAATACGACGCGGTACGCAGAGGCGGTCACCCGAATGCCGCTCGTAGCGGAAATGACTTTTCGCGCGCCCGAGCTCGGCGCTAGCCGGACGCGCGCGAAAGCGTCGGAGCGTCGCTCGCAGGCGCGCACGCGCTGTCGAGCCGCTCCGTCGCGGAGCGAGCGAGGCGACGAAGCTGCGGCTGCCGTAGCTAGCGCGTGGTTCACTTTTGGGATCCGCTCTGCGACCGCGACCGCGAACTCGCCTTCGCCGCGGAGGCGTCGGCAGCTGGAGCGGCCGTCGTAGCCGCCATGAGTGGAGAGCATTTGCCTTTGAAATTTCTACCACGTGCTCACGGTGAAGACGCTCCTCGGGCGCTTTCGTAGCATTCTGTGGCTATTCTTCCTGCACAGCCGGCGGACAGAGGCTTTGGCGGTAACTTGGACTCTTCCCAGCCGCCAGGCCACCATGCCCCTCCCCTCAGCTTGCCGCTGCGACGTCTTTTTGCTCGCGGGCCAGTGAAGCGGCACACCCACAGCGCAGCCATCGCTTTGCAAAGGCAAAGCTGAGCGATTAAAGCGCATCGGCGCGCTCGAATTAAGCTCGCACACTTTCTAAATCCACTAGCGGCTTTCAATTAATAGACCACAGCCAGAGCGCAGACGGAGCGAGCGGGCACCGGTCCGTCCGCGGCCGGCTGCGGGTCGTCGCAGCCTATGGGCGCAGCCGAGAAATCTGCACCGAAATCGGCGACAGCTTTTTGGGAGAGCTGGGGCGGTGAAAACCGCCACGCTTCTTCGTGCCCGAATCGAATTTAACTTTAATTTTAATTTAAAAGGTAACGCGGCTATGAAGCGTCGCGTTGCTTTGCGGCATTTCTTTTACAAGCAGACGCAAGACGCTCGTAATACATGAGCAACTTTCGATCGCATCCGCGCGCCGCTAAATCCTCTCTGTGGATCACGGCGCTAGGTAAAGAAGTCGCTCCCTTCGGTGCACTCCCTTCCTCTTCTCCCCCTCATGCGCGAGCACGAGCGAGCAAATATGTTTTGCCGCTTCACCGAGCTCTGAGCAGCGGCGGTCACGTTTAGTGACGCTATTTTCAAGAAGTCACTTCTCGGCAAACCTCAGTCAGCATTAATCTCGGCACACCCTTGGGCTAAGCCGCCCGAGGAATTTCACTCCATCCCAGCGCTGACGAAAGCAAGGCGCAGGCAGAATGCAGCGGCGGCAGCGGGCGCGAGCGAGCCTTGGTCGGGCGCCGGATGTGCGTGCGTTTCGTCGATTTAGAGGCAAGCGGCGAGCTGCGAAGGCCCTTCGAAATTCGAAGGCGCTGCGAAATTCGTCCGACGCTCGCCAAGTCGCTTGCGAGGCAAGCGCGGCGTAAGTCGCCATCGTCTCGCGCGCACGTGCTCGAGCGAGCTTACGAACGGGGCAGTTGGTGTCGATCGCTCCTCGCAGGTCACCCACGGTTAAAGTGAGTTAAAGTGGCTCGGCTAAAGTGAGCTAGCTGGTTTGCGGAAGCTTGCGAAATTGGCGCGAAATTCGGCCGACGCTGGCCAAGTCACTCAAGTCACTTGTCTCGAGCGCGTGCGCGCGCACGTGTGCGGAGCGCTTACGCACGGGGTAGTTGGTGTCGATCGCTCCTCGCAGGTCACCCACGGTTACGCCGCCGAGATCGGATTCGCCTTCCTTGCGGGCCATGGTCCGCGCCCAGCCGAGCTTTCTTTTTCCGATATTGGGCGTCATGCCGTAGCTCGCTGCAGACGAAAGACGCGCTTCTCGCAGTGCGCGCCTCGTCCTCGAATGCCGCCGATGCGCTTGCGCTGCCTCCCCTCAAGCGTTTGAGGAGCGCTTTCGACTGGCGTTTGAGGAGCGCTTTTTACTGGCCGGCACTGAAAGCAGCACCGCCTCGTTGCACACTGCGGCAAAGGGTACGATGCACTTCCGGAGCGTTACGATCGCAGTGCTTAAATCTTGATGCCGTCTCGCTCAAACGAGAACGCAGCATCGCTAGCTGGTTTGGTCTAGCGGTTAAGGTGCTCGCCCCGACCAAGGTCTGACTGAGGTCGTGGGCTTGAGCCCCGAGGCATATGTGACGCGCCTGAATAGAGATTAAGTTCTCTTAGGGTGCTATATATAAATGAAATGAATTACATTTAGCTGTAGCGCTCGCTCACCGGAAAGCGTTGTGGCGCATTTAACAATTTAGAAAGCGTGCGTATTTTGCTCTGTTGTTGCCGTTCAGGTTGTTTCGCGGAAAAGTGTTGAGCTATCGTGCTTCGCATAGAAGTTGCTTAAGTCCATCCTTAATGTCGGTCCACTTCCGTCCTCGATTCAAACGGTCAACGGATCTGTGCGAAGGGAGATTTGCATAGAGCCACACCTCCGAGGAATGGCTCGGCTAAAGTGAGCTGGTTTGCGGATACTATTGGCTCTCCTTTACAAAGCTACCGCATAGTGGTCTAGATCGGCTGAATCCGCGTCATAGAGTGGCGCGGGCTAGTAAGCATGCTGACTCAGTAGCGGCTGATCTGATCACTACGGGCGCAAGCAGTCGTTGCATCCTTGGGGTGGCATTCTGACCTCCAAAATTGCACTTGAAAGTGACGATAGGTCACCGGCCGTCGTGAGCAAGTGCGTGCTGAGCACTGGCAGCCGAAGCGCCAGTCGCTCGCTAGCCCAGGGCCTTCGCCAGACGGTGGCCGCTCGGGCGATAGTCCTTCGGGCTACCCGCGTGCTGGGCTCGCCTGATGCTGCACCTCGGGGTCATCTCTTCAGCTAACGAGCCGGATGTAATTTAAAAGTCGTCGGATGTAGTTTAATAATATACGAATAAGTTTCGAGGATTTTCCTACGCTGCTGGGCGTGCTGCGTTCGGCAGCCGCCTGCTGCTGACGTCGTGCGCTGGCACAAGCCATAGCCGCCCCTATTCTGGACCGAACCCCTCGTCCGGAAACACTCGCTCCCCCGAATTGCAGCATCGCAGCACTTTGTGCACACTCTTCATGCAGGTAATCTGAGCTTCTGCCAAAAAGGGTCAACGTTCATGGTCAGCTTCGAGCTACGGCACTCTGGCGCTAAGACACTAAGGCGCAACTTTAACGAAGGGTTCACGAATGACACTGTTTGCTCAGCTGCTAGAATAGATGGAGGGTAAGGCTTGCGGTAAACATCCTCGGTAAATAGCCATCAAAGACGCTGATGAACGAGGAATTGTATACTGTGTTCAACATTTTTGGGTTTGTGCTTATTTATCTTGGCCTCACATTGCATTTCTCTGTGCCCATTTGGATAGCTAGTACGTTTATATGCAAATGCATGACGAATGCATCTACTGTACGCTAGCGTTGTACCTGATAGATGCTGCTGGTACGAAAGGGTGCTAAAGTGCTGTGCATTTCAGAGAAAGCGTCGAGTGGAAAGTGGGCCATTTTAGTGAGCCTCGTGAAGAAGTTAAGCGAAGCTCCAAGACAAGACATAATGTGCTCCATTTCTCGTTCTGGTCACTTTTAACGACGGAAATTTTGATGAAGTAACCAGAACTCGGAAGTGACTAGAATCAGAGTTGACAGTCGCACGTGAGCTTCTTCGCTTGGACTCGATATGCGAGAGCTGCGCTCTCGTCCGTCTGCGCCTACGCTCTGCGACTCGTGCGATTAGGGCAGGCAGTTAGCAATCCTCATACGAGAGACTTCGATCAGCATTGAGTTGAAACTGAAAGTCGGGCAGCCAAAACGCGTCATCGACAAGATGCCGAGCCTCCGCGAGGCTACCGTATGTAGATTGGCACTATGCAACCGCTGTAGACTGCCGAGTCACCACGCCACAAGGAATAGCGGCGGCCATGATTCGCGAGTCGATGAGCCCCGCAACCACGTGATAGCTTGGTGACAGATCCACCGCCAATTTATATTATTATAAGCAGTCACGTGGTGCATCCAAAAAATGAGGAATCCGGAAAATGAGCTCGCTCGTGGACCTGGAGACATTCGAAATAGCCATTTGCTGGCAGTTCTATTGAGGTCACGGAAGTCCTAAGTGATCTGCCTCCGCATATACACGCGTACGTTTAATTCATTTGCATATCACTCCAAGAAAACTGTATCTCTTTTTCAGGCGTTTACGTATGCCGAAATGTATGTATCTCCGTCTGTAACTCCACAAAGCCACAAAGACCATGTGGGTGTTACGCAGGAGAGTTTTGTATAGCACACAGCCTAGGCGGCTTTCGGTAAGCATTCGGTAGGCAATAGACTTCGTCTCACGCAACAAAGAGAAAGTGGGAAGCATAGCAGAGTCAGGAGAGCAGTTGAGGTAGTGAGTAGCATGGAAGTAGCAGCTCAGGACCGGTGAAAAGAATGAGCCGTAGTCGGCAGTAGGAGAGTAGTTGTCATTGCGTAAGAATTGTGGAAGCCAGTCCCACAGTCTAGGCAATGCTCAAGCTCATGACTACGGTCGTCAAAGGCGAGCACCTTGACCTCTGTGCTCTCATCGAAAATTGCCACGATGCGCTCGATTCGTAGCCATACGAAATGTGCTTGCTAGTCCCGCTTGGCACATGTAGTTAATTAAAATAAGCAGCAACGAAACGAATGCGTAGAGTAGCGAGGTCAACGCTGACCGCACGGCATGACGTTCGAGTCCGAAGCGTAAACCTGAAAAATTCGAGCTGTGATTAAGTGCTTGTTTTACTCTTGAACAGACTTTCACGACGTCAAAAAATGTGCTTTTAGCTAATCAATAATTATAATAAATTATAATTATAATAACAATAATTACTATTATTATTATATTAAAACTATAATTACAATTGAGTAATTATAATTAATAACAATAATGTCACGCCCTAGTACGTGTGAACTCTGTGCGCTCCTTACGATGGCTGGCATTGTGAGGTTGAACGATTCGCGAAGGCTCACGATCCAGGCGATCCAGGTAATTCCGGTAAAAGAGGTAACGGAACTCCCAAGTTTTTCCTGCGCACAGTATTCACTGCCCGTTGCCAGGTAGCTTGCACCCGGTCTACTCTGAGCTATGCATCGCCTTTACAGCTAAAGCGTGCGCTTAGAGTCGTGGAGAGCGAATGCCCACGGTCGGGAGGTCGGCTCACGAGCGCACCAGCGGCTGAGCCGGAGAGGCCGAATCGAACGTGCGCGAACGCTGATGCCGAGCACTTACTCTTGGACCGCCACATGGGTTCGAAGGCTTCTTTTTTGCTGTCGCCACCTGATGTCTGTGGCTTGAGGGCGATGAGTCCCCTCTTCGATACGGTCGCCGTCGAAAGGGACACCTGCTCCCTCCGGTCCGAGCCGGCCTTCGACGAGTGCCCTCTCACGTCGGCCGCCGTGCCGCTGTAGGAGTCTCCGCGATCGTGGAGGACGCTCTTAAAGGACCGGAAGCAACGATTGCAGCCAGCTGAAGAGAGAAACTCATAGACGCTGGCAGACTCGAAGCTCGCTCAGGGCGTGGCAAGCGAGCCAGAGCCGGACCAGAATCGGTCGCCGTCCACAGAATGGCGGCTTCGATGGCGGTTTACCGTGTGGTTTACCGTGTGTAGCAGTGACAGCGACGATAGCGGCTGACTGCGCATTCTGTCATATCTCAGGCTGCCGTGAGTTACTGGACCAAGCGACTTGACCATCAAGCTCGCATTGGAATCAAAAGGCGTCTGCAACATCAAACGGCGTCTGCGAATATCAAACGGCGTCAGCACCCATCGAGCGGCATCTGCAACATCGAGCGGCGTCTACAACATTAACCTCTTCTGATGCGCTAGGGTTGTCCTAGTGGACACCTACTATGGACAGATGCATTTGACAGAGCCGAGAGCTTTCGTCAAACCTGTAGATCATCCACGATATGTAACAGTAATGCTTTATGGAAAACTTGTATCCTGATTAAATCCAAAAGCTCGGCGTATCAGGTTTTCAGCAGAATCACGGGTCCTTGTGAAATTGTGACATCCCCTGACTCAATGACATTTAAAAAGAAGCTAAAAACGCAACTGTTTATCGTAGAATCTAGTGGGTCCTTATGATTCAGCCTTCGTGGGCTTATGCTTGCTGACATTGCATGCTGCCACTAACTATATTTACTTGTAGACCCTGCACATGTCACTTCTACAGATATTGTGCTTATTGACATTGTGCATGTTATCACTAACCAGCTGAATATGCTTTCTTTACAGCATATTTCAAGTACCAAGGAAGACATTAATTGCTCTGATAATAATCATAATACACTTGATAAAGCGCTTTCAGAAAACTCAATCTCTTTCTAAACGCTTTACATTTGCTGCAAAGGAAACACAATCGAATGGTGAGTGGAAATATCATGCTTGATAAATTACATGAATAACATGGTTAGGGGTGACATGCGCAGAGTCAGCATGCAAGTGTGGTTAGTGGCAGCATGTGCAGAGTCAGCACGCATAAACACATAAAGGACGAATCACAGCGAGCCACTAAATGCTGTCATAAATAGGTGCGCTTTTTAATTTCTTTTTAAATGCCAGGGGATGTCGGGACGGAAGTTGGGAGTTATTTCAAGGCTTTGGGAGCATACGAAATAAATACACGGTCTCCAAAGTATTTGAGGTTTGTATGAGATATAGGTAAACAGTTAGATTCCTAAAAGCGGGAGGTACGTTGCTTAGTCTAGTGGGGAAGTAGATTTGATTAGTAGGCTGGAGCCAATAAATGAAGGGACCTAAGAGTGAGCCGCGACAAAACTCTGAAGTCTATCCGTCGCTATAATGGTAGCCAGTGCAGGTCGGCTAGAAGTGATGTGATGTGGCAACTGCGATGCTCACGACAGACAAGCCTAGCTGCGGAGTTTTGCACTGGCTGCAATCGCCTGATCGCACATGCCGGTAGGCCAGCAAGCAGTGAGCTACAGACGTCAACACAGGATGTCATAAATCCATGGACCAACTTATATGTGGTATCCCTATCTAAACAAGCCCAAGCTCTGAGGCCAATACACAAATGTATCATAATTATTTTTATTAATCGTGACTCCATATTTTCCTCGTTGATTTGATTCGCGCCCATTTACTCGAAAGCCACCCGGTGACCAGGAGAACAAAGTTATCCACAATGAATACGGATGTTAGTACCAAGTTTTTATAACGGCTACGCTCTAACAAACTATTGGATTGAGCTCGTTTACCGAGAACTTTCTCTTTGCTCGCTCGAGGGTCTCGTTTCGAATCATCCGCGTCACTGGCAAGTGCTGGCCAACTGAAGCTATCCGTTGGCAGCAATAAGCACACACCGATTCGCTTGCACCCCGCGATACACAAACACATCCCAGAGAAGCCCCTGCGATTACGAAGCCGTCTACATTCCAGGTAAAGTCTGACTGGGCCGTCGTCGTCGCGAGGGTCCTAGCGACCTACTAGCGGAGTGGCTGGCATAGGGCAAGCAGCAGAAGCAGCGCGTACCTGACTTGGATGCGGTTTGGTTCGCGATGTTGGTATCATGTAGCTGGACAGCTGCACCGTGCTATGCATGCTCGTCGGAGCGCAGTGTAGTCAGCGTGCTGCAACTGCAAAGGAAGACGCCGAGTGCTTTTTGCTGTATCGAGCAGCCGACGCGACTTGATGCCGATAGACCGCAAAGCAAATGAAGGCGACAAAAGTGCCACTAGCTTTGAGCGCTTTGTTGCCCTTTCTTTCATTGTGCGTCTCTATCGCTAGCTAACGAACGTCCCTTGCCCCATATCCGCCATCGGATCCTGCACGTGCTGCTAATGCTAGAATCTAAATGCACTTTATTCTGCCATCGCCCTGTACAGCTGCCATGCTCTGATCCATGTGTTCTCACGCTTTATTCCATATGAGCGACTACTATACGATAGAGGCATCAATGTCCCTACGCGAAAGGCTATACACAAAACCCTGCATTAACTCGGAGCGAACCAACACTTCGGCATGCTTACCGAGCTGCGCCGTATAGTCCTTTTGCTAATTTTGGCATCATTCTCGAGAAATTACTCGATTTTTAAGCCCCCCCCCTTTGTTGAACCATAACACGCTTCGGCTCAGCTGAACGTCGTCGCTAGCTCGAGTGAAAGTAGCGAGATTCGTGAGCTCTGGCTGGCTTTAGTAGCATTTGGCGCCCTGGGCGCTTGCGGCTATCAGAATTCCCAAGCCTCCCGGCCATGACGCTCTGCAGGTGACCTCATGCACGCGTACGTCTCAGAACGACGAACCGCTGACGAAAACATTCAGGGGTGGCAAAACCGGCTGGCTACCAGCAGCCGACGGCACGATGGCACGTAACAACGAGCACTCTCGCCGCAGCGACCATCAGCTGGAGCGGGCCGTTTTCCGGCTCTCGTTTTCTGGCTCTTTGGGCATGCACCTCTGAGTCGCTCTTTCGCTAGGTTCGTCAGCTCGCTAGCCGGCTTGTCGCTCCGCTGCTTAGCCGTCTCTAGGCTTGGCAGCACCGTCGCTGGCCCGACCTACTCTGCCTCCTTGCCGCTGCGCCTCCTCATCGCATCGCAGCACTGACGAGCGTCTCGTTGAGCTTGCACGTTGGGCCTGAGCCGGCATCACTCGGGACGGCTCGCATCACTCTGGGCTGCTGCCGCCGCCGCCTCGGCAACCATCCGTTCACCGTACCTGAGGTCGAAGGTCCCGTCCCCACTCTCTGCTCGCAGACGCAGGTGCCTCAGAATGGCTCAGGCCATACACATCGGCGCCGCTAGCACGGCAGAGGCAGCGGGTCGGCTGCGGAGGCGACTTGAAGTCAAATCCTCCTTCATTTCGCGTAGCGAGGTAGCGAAACCCTGACCGTGTCTGCTGCAGGGCTGAGGGCAGCTGCCTCGGTACAATGCTCGGATCGACAATCACTCCATTGGTGCCCGAATATGTTCCGTGTAAATAGCGATCGCCAAGGACCTGTTGTTGCCGCTTGCGAAAGATCAATGCCCCTCAAACACAGGGCCGGCTGGCGACAAAGGCAGCCTCCGAGCGACGGCATTGGTTCGCTCGCTGGCTCATTAGGCACAATCTGCGGAGCTAGTCGCCTGTTCAGCAGGCGGGTCCGCCCCTAATCAGGCCGTCACCGGGGAACGGCACGCAGTCGCGCTCTCTGCGCTCGGCTTCGACGAAGAGCAGGTTGGCGACATTAAAAGTAAACGAAAAAGCACAAGCCAGATTCACTAGCCTCATTTTTTTAGAGATGCAGAAAAGAGCCTTGGCACCGAGTATCGCTCAGCTTGCAGTAAGCAAAACAGAAGTGCTTTCTACTGGTGTCGAACCCGTGGCGAAGCAGCACAAAACTGGAGCAGTACATGTAGCACTGTAGCACTGGAGCAGTACTGGAGCGGGCATGATGATTGTTGTCGAGCCCTTTTAGGTGATACCAGAGCGATGACAGGCAGCACATTCTTAGAAACTGCACGGGGGGGGGAGGCGTTTCCGAAAGTGCCAGCTAACTATCGAATGCATTGGGGGGCCGATATCCGGCATCGCTCTGCTCTTGTCTGTCGGTATGCCGGTGGTCAATGACGCTCTCAGGGACCTGGCGAGGTGCGTCGTTTGCCTCTCTTTGCCTGGCCGGTCGTCTGCGAAGTTCACTGCAATCTTAGCTGCGTGGTGACTATTTCGTACGCTCGCACCCAACGTTTGCTCCTCAGGCTGATTCAGTCAAAGTCTTCAAAAGGGGGAGTCTCGCTCCCAATTGCTTTTGTGTGGACGGGCAAATCAGCGAGACATATCTCATTCAGTTTGTGCCATGGCGTGCATGGCAATGTCTGCGAGTGCATATTGAACAGTGTGAAGTTACACCTATTGCCCTCTACATAAATAAATAAATAAAATTCATTTGCATAGCGCCCTAAGAGAACTTAATCTCTACTCAGGCGTTTCACATATGCCACGTGGCTCGAGCCCACCCATGACCTCGGCCAGACCTTGGTCGGGGCGATCACCTTAACCACTGGACCGCAGTTCCACCATTATGAGTGGCATTGCAGTTTAGAATGGTTTATTCGCCTCCGTCAGAAGTATGAATGCACAATGTAACTGCATTTGCAGTATCGAATGGTAAGCGTACATCCGTTTGCAGTATCCGATGAATTATGCATCTCCATTAGCAGTAATGAGTCAGCAATGTAACTCCATTGGACATTACCGAATGCAGAGTTCGCTTGTTGACATCACTTGAAAATACAAGACCGCCGCATGGCCGCCTGACGTCAAAATGAGGGCAGAACATTTCTCTCTATCTCTTCCTCTCTCTCTCTCTCTCTCTCTCTCTCTCTCTCTCTCTCTCTCTCTCTCTCTCTCTCTCTCTCTCTCTCTCTCTCTCTCTCTCTCTCTCTCTCTCTCTCTCTGTCTCCTCTCTCTCTGTCTCCTCTCTCTCTCCTCTCTCTCTCTCTCTCCCTCTCTCCCTCCCTCTCCCTCCCTCCCTCTCTCTCTCTCTCCCTCTCTCTCTCTCTCTCTCTGTCTCCTCTCTCTCTCTCCCTCCCTCTCCCTCTCTCCCTCTCTCTCTCTCTCTCTCTCTCTCTCTCTCTCTCTCTCTCTCTCTCTCTCTCTCTCTTGGTTTGCTTGGCGTCAAGGACTTTGGTTTGCTTGCTGCGACTGGCAGCCAGCCTCGATGAACTTGGTTGTAGATGCATCGTAGGGAACTCCGAAGTGTAGAGCACGTTCAGCCTTAGTGCACCACGAGTAGCCTTTCGATTGAAGCTACCTGTATTTATATCTACAAATAACAGCTAGCCATGGCAGCTTGATTAGGCACGGCGAGAGACACCGAGTGGCTTTAAGCGTGACATGATTTTATTGCCTAATCAGCGCCAGGCGAAGTCTTGTTATAGTAATACTAATACTACTGCAAGTACATAATAATAATAAGTACTCTCCATAGCACCCAAAGAGAACAGAATCTTTGTTCGGGAACTTTAAAATCGCTGCAAGAGGAGCAATAACCAAGCATTAATGACAAGCAATGAATCTTGCTTAGACGAGCATGTAAA
This sequence comes from Cristatella mucedo, assembly GCA_009760855.2. Lineage (NCBI taxonomy): Eukaryota > Metazoa > Bryozoa > Phylactolaemata > Cristatellidae > Cristatella > Cristatella mucedo. The sequence goes on from WPIO01000002.1 coordinate 7,756,642, forward strand.
AGCACCCAGGAATCATTCTTTGACGAGCATTCAAAAGCACACTAGTAGGCACTGGTAAGTAAAGTAGGAACCCTGGTTAGTAACATGCAGCACATCGTGCACAGGCTAGCACTAAAAGCACAAAAGAAAAAATCTAATTCACTCGTGCGCTATGAAAAAAAAAATCGCTGCTGCCCTTAGTCACGACGTGCAAAGTTTTGCAATGTACCTGCACGAAAAATAAAACTCTCTCAGACACATCAAAAGCTGTGAGTAACGTGTGGGTTTTCTTGTGTTGGCAACTAAGTTCCCGCCGTTTTTTAAATTTTAGCATTCAGCATGTCATTAAATGTTTTGGCATTATTTTTTAAATCATTCAAAAGAGGATATTTTGGTCTACCGGAATCTGTTTTTGTTAGAGTTAATAATTTTCTTTATTTTCAGATCATTGAAATGGAATGTCAAGTTTTGAGAAAAATGAGCATTTTCGACTCCTCCTTCTTTTTGCTTAAATCAATGTTCCAAGGCCACCAGGGCTGCTCGCGACGTTTATGCTGTGTATGGAGAGGGTGCCATAGCTGAAAGAACCGCTCGTGATTGGTATGCCAAGTTCAAAAATGGAAATTTTGACCTCAAAGACGCACCTCGTTCTGGTCGTCCAGTTGAGTTCGATGAAGAGCGATTAAACCAACTTGTGCACGAAAATTTGCTTCAAACGATAAGGGGACTGGCAGAGACAATGGAATGCTCCCACACTGCTATAGAGAAGCAAGATGGAACGACTCAACTATTAGGCTAGGCTATTTGAGGCTATTCAAGAGAAATGACCTAATTGGCAGCGTGGAGTTCTTTTGCTGCACGACAGCGCCCGCCCTCATATTGCCAATATGACCAAGGAAGCCATTCATTATACCTCGTACTCATTATACCTCGTACAAACCTCAAATCCTTTGGAGACCGTGCATTTAGCTCGTATGCTCCCAAAGCCTGGAACTCCCTCCCGACCTGCATCAGAACATCCCCTGACCTGACCACATTTAAAAGAAACTTAAAAACACACCTATTTAGGACAGCATTTAGTGGGTCCCTGTGATTCGTCGTTGATGTGCTTATGCGTGCTGACACTGTGCATGCTGCCACCTAACCACATTTGCATGCTGACCCTGTGCATGTAACCCCTAACCATATTATTTATTTTGTTTGTTTTTCAAGCATGATTTTACTTACTATTCTATTGCATATCACTTTGCAGCAAATGTAAAGCGCCTAGAAAGAGATTAAGTTCTCTGAAGGCGCTTTATCAAGTGCAATATTATTATTATTATTATTATTCAAACGCATGGCTGGGAACTGCTGCCACACCCACCGTACTCTCCTGATTTGGCATCAACGGATCTCCTCCACCGTCGTTCTCTTTCAAATGTTACGCGTGGAGTTTTGTTCAATACTGATGCAGAATTGAAAGCTTGGCTGGATAAATTTTGAGGATGCGGACATTTATCCCTGGACGTTTCCTCCCGCACATTTCCCTCCTGTGGTAGGACACCCCCCTTGTATATGGTTTAGTGTTTAGGGTATAGGGTTTAGTGTTTAGATTTTGAGGTTTAGGTTTTAGGTTTAGGAGTTTAGGGTTTAGGGTTTTGTGCTTAGGGCTTAGGGGTTTAGGATTTTGGATTTATAATTTAGGATTGTTTAGGAGTTTAGGGTTTAGAGTTTAGGGTCTGGGGCTTTTAGGGTTTAGGATTTAGTGTTTAGGTTTTAGGGTATAGGGTTTGGGGTTTTAGGGTTTGTGGACTGCACCTCCGCCGCCTAAATTCACCCTTGCTCGTATTCAGCGCTTTAATTAGTGTGTATTAGGGCATAACTAGATCTCTTGAGGTCGAGTTATACTCAGTAGGCCTCTGAGGCTTAGCACTCATTTGTAGGAACGCGCGGCACGCCGTAGCGCGCGCCCACTTTGACGGGTACGAAAACGTGCCTGGCGGCGTCGAGCAGGACCTAACTTCCGCGGTACCAAACTGTTTAACTCGCCGCTGCCGCCGCAACCGCAGCCGCCTCTCGCTCCATTAGAAGCCATCCTTCCAATCCATCCATTCCTCTAATTATACTGAGTTGATTTTATTTTAATAGAGCACGAACTTCATTTAATCATGTATATATATATATATATATATCAGTATTCTTAGTTATGCATTCATCAACATAGGGGGAAATGTCCTACGGGGGGGGAGTCGAGGGGGGTAAATGTCCTAGGGTTCACCAGGTGGAAATGTCTGGGGGGGGAATGTCCTAGGGTCCACCGGGGGGGGGGGGAATGTCCGGGCGGAAACGTCCAGGGGGAAATATCCTACAACCAAATTTTTGAGTCGAAACTGGGAGATTTCTACCAATGAGGTATTGAAAATCTTGTTGAACGTTGGGAAGAAGTTGTAAACAACAAAGGGAGAATACATTATTGATTAATTAGTTGTTAATTTTTATTTAAAAATATAAAAATAAAAAAAATTAAAAACAGCGGGAAGTCAGTTGCCAACCAATAGATAGTCTTATAATTTCGAACTAGGAGATGACTTCATTCAGACGGTAGTGAGTTGTAGGCCATGGGAGAATAGTAGCTTACGGCACTGACTCCAAGGGATTTGAAATTAGATAGGTTCGCAACCAATAGACCAGAGTCAGAAGCGCGGGTGTTTACGCGGTAGGTTCGATGTGAAACTAATTGACATAGGTAGGCCTGAAGCAAGAGAGCAGAGGCACCTAAAGGTGAGTTACAGAATCTTGAGGTGCTTGGTCTGGTGGGCAGCCCGTGCAGATCGGTGAGCAGTGGGGTAATAATGTTGCTATACATGATTATATATATATTTTTTTATTTCTACGAGAGAGAGAGACAAGAAGAATAATAATATATATATATTTTTTTGTCTACGTGTGTGAATGTAAAATTTCTAAAGCCCCATAGAGAAGTTAATATGTATCCAGGCGCTTCAAATATGCCTCAGGGCTCAAGCCCATGACCTCAGTCTTCAAACGCATTCAAATTGATCTCAGTCACCAAAGGTGAGCACCTTAACCCTTAACTGCCTGTGGTATCCTCGCCTAAGCAGAGCCAAGTTTTTCAATGTTACGGTAGTGAAAGTAGTCAGGAGGCATGAATGCAGAGCTAATATGCTCGTCTAGGTTTAATTAAAGTTGCTTTGGAGGAGGACGCCCAGACTCCGTGGAAAGGCTACTGGAGATCCGCTGGCGGAGCCGATTTGTAAGTATAGGCTTTAAGTATGTGGTTTGCTTATTATTCGGACGTTCTTTTTATCTTTATTCAATTTGAGAAAGTTTGCTGTCACCCAGATGCGTATTATATCAATACACACCGCAAGGTAACCGAGAGAGTTCTAAATGCTGAAAGGCAAGGGCGGATCGTAGCGCAAGTATTTTGCATAACAATGCAAGCCTACGCTGTGCTTAGGGATTACATCAGCAACAGGGAGACTATAAATTGTAAGACGAAGCGGTCCTGAAACCGTGTCCTTGGGTACGCCATACTAAAAAGGCTCGCCGGATGAAGATTGATCGTTGACTTCTACTATCTGACTTCTCTCTATGCCAGTGTGTATATACCAACCATAATAATAGTGCCAGTGATGGAAAGGCGAGAAGACAGGTTCTCAAGAAGGATATAGTGATCGATTCAATCAAAAGATAGCTGGACAAGCTAGAACTAAGTCGGCATTCCTGAGAAATGTCTTATATATTCGGAGCAATGCTAACTCTGTGGAGTAATCTGCTCTTAAGATCTGACTGGAACTTACTTGCAGGGTTTGAAGTTGTCTGACACTACTAGCTCATTGTCTTCAACAGGAACGGCAGCAGGTAGCATGGATGTTGGCTTAATCCATCTGGCCTAGAGTCGAATTATTAATGCGCGGCCTGACAATGGCCTCAACAAAAGATTCTGGAACCGTACCTGAAGCTAAGAACAGGTTTACCATGTTAATAATGCTGAGCTGCAGTAAATCTGGACATCTCAGAAGGAAAACCGTGGGTGTGGGGTCTAGAGGGTTAGCAGTCTTCATAGACTAGCCGATTAACTTCGAGATGAGGTCGCTGGTCGCAGGCTTGGATGTAGACAATTAAGGTGTGCAATTGAACGAAGGTTAACGGCTCCAAGAAGATTTTATTCATCTGTGGGTTACGCATCTGCGACTGCACTAGGCTTCTATAGAAGCTAATATGGACCTTGGCTATGATAAATAGATAGGCCCCACTATTATCCTCGCATGCCAATTGCTGGACAGTCAGTTATGGTAGCGATCTTTCTTTATTGTATCTCATTATAACTAGGGTTCGCTTAGAGCATTTATTATTGCTTACCAAGGCTTAAAGGAGTCTTTTCCTAATCCTCAGACTTTAGAGAACCTCTTTATTCGTTAAAAGCTTAAAGATTGGCTGACTTAGCTGCCTCATTTGCGTTTCGGCAGAAGAGCCTTAATAGCTATCACCATCGCTAGCAGTGGGCAATAAAGGATCGCCCACAACAGTACTGGAATCCTCCGCGACCAGGCTCGTGAAGAGCGAGCACCTTACCCCTAAGCTAAGACTCTCGGGTACTTTAACTTGCGTTTCTAATCGTTTCTACTAATGGCTTAAGCTATTTCTCGATTAAATACGCGGCTAATTTAATCAAGCGCCGTCCTGGTTTGGCTCAAGGGTCGCCTTTAACGATCGAGGTCACGATGCTCACCTTTACGATCGATGTCGTGGAGTTTAATCCTGCTGCATATGCAAAGCGCCTGGATAGAGATTCAGTACTCTTATGGCGCTATGCGAATGCAAGAGATGCGGTGCCGAGATATTTGAGCCTGGAGACTTGGCGTTTGGAAATATATTGAGACTCACAGGCCTGCCCACAAGCTGTTATTGTTAGTAAAGTGACACATTTGCATAGCTTATTAAGTGAAATAAATCTCTTCTTGGTCACTGTCCATATGCCTGAAATTGAGCAATATTTATTCATTGCAATTGGTGGGTGATAACATGAAGGAGTGTACGGACAGGCCAAGAAAATGCTGTGAGTACAGGTGGGTTGCAGCATCTTTTCAAATGTCGCGAGTGAGTCAACAAAAGTCGTGAGATGACGCGACGTCAAGTCGGTAATGATTTCCAGATTCTGGGACCTCCGGACGTGAAGTCATGGACTTCATAAGAGTTGAGGCTAGTAGAGTGGCAGTTAAACGAAGTCAGAGTCAGAGGAGTCCTTGGTGCAGCTTGGGAAGCCTGAGGACTAGGTACTTTGGAAAGGTGAGCCGCAGCAATAGAATGACCCAAAAGTGAATGAGATGACCCAGAATTCGGTACTTAACTTGATAGGCAGCACGTGCGGGTCTGCGGATAGCGAATGGTATAACGTGGCACTTGCACCGTTCATTGAAGACAAGATTAGCTGCAGAGTTTTGCACCAACTGTAAGTTTCATCTTGCAAAGTTAGGAAGACCTGGAAAGATTAAATTACAGTAGTGTTCGCGGAATGTCACAATGCCACAGACCAGCTTACCCGAAGAAAACTTTCCTAAGTACACCCAAGCGTATTTCAATGTCACTTAGATAACAATAGCTTGACTTGACTTTCGGAACCAGCATTTAAGAACGGGATGCACGGATTCCGTGTAGAGTTTGCAAGGAATGGGGTTGCCGAACCAATTTTGAGGGTCAGGCTTTTCAATTTCTGAGTGATAACAGATTATTTTTCCGTAACAAATAGCCAGCTGTTATCGTTATTCAATTGAAGAAAGTCTGCTGCAATTAAAGTGCGAATCGTGACAGTACACGCAGCAATGAAGTTAAGAGAGTCTGGGGCACTGGAAGGCTGGGAGCTAATCAAAGCACGGGTGTCAACAACTAAGTGTCATCGAGACAACTGTGTGTCATCGACAGAGATGATGGATTGTGCTAGGAAATTACATCGGCTATTAAGTAAGACTATGTACGTAAAAATAACTGGACTCGGCTGATACCTGCGATAGCCCATATTTTAACGGCTCATCAGAATATCTTTGGCCGTCGTCACTTAGGCACTGAAATCTCTAGCGAGATCATCTCAGTTCAATGCCAGTGATGTCTGGGCGAGACGATAAGCACTCAAGAGAACTTGGGGATCACTTTCGTTAGACACAGGGACGACAGCAGCAGAACTAGCATAGAGACTATACCACAGTCAGAGTTCCGGAGAAAACTGTTATACACTCAGTAAGCTGGATTCGATAACAACCGTTCCGTTAGCATTGTATGGACGCACACTCTTCATTAGGTTTCACACAGGCTTCATAAAATAGATGGCGAAGAGCAATTGGAATGAATGGCTAACTTTCAGCCCACCTGCCATTAAACCGTCTCGCCAAAAATTGAGTAGCAACACAAAATTTCCAACAATACAAACTATCAAAACGTCGCACCTATTTTGTACACATCAGCAAGACTTCAGACTGTAGTAGGTGTGTCCCGACTGATCAGCGCCATTTATTTGTACCTGTTAACACTCGATCCCTGAAACTTCTTGTTCATACGAGTATAGCGGTTATGGTGGCACCAATCAAGGATATCGTTACTTATTGGCTTATGAACCACTTGCTCTCATTTTAACTCCGAATGGCTTTTGCGTTAACTGTGATCGATCGGGTCTATCAGGGCTCAAAGTTCTGCTGTCTTTTAGGGCATAGATTTGAAAGCATTGGCATATTTTTTATATAGACACATGCACATACTAGTCACACAAGCTTATATATGTAAATACACACACATACACAAACGCACACACACAAACGCACACACATACACACACACACACACACACACACATACATACACACACACACATATATATGTGTTTATATATACACATATATATGTGTGTGTATGTGTATATATATATATATATATATATATATATATATATATATATATATATATATATATATATATATATATATATATATATATATATATATATATATACAGAGCATGCAGTATATTTATATGTATATGTACAGCAGCGTAACATATTTATTGGCCGAACCATCAGTCCTATTTATAAAGCACACAGAAATTCCGTACGCGCATGGTAACACTTGAAAGAAAAATAGTTTCTCCTCCATCTCAGAACTTAGGCAAGCATACAAAAGCCCACACGAAGACACTTGTGGCTGCTGATTAGCAAAAGCCTGGCCACAGTAGCACGCGCTGAATCTTGCACAGGATCGTGCACACGAAGAAACACCGCAAAACGAAAAGCTCACTGGGCCGAAGCTGTCCAGAACGTGATGCGTTGCCAGTTGAGACTTAAATAATAAAAATTCACTGCAGGCGGTGACAAATGTCGTAAGCGACTTCAGACATTTGGTGCATACAAGCAGAAGGCTTGATTGCCAAAAGATTTATAAGGTTTTGTGTGCGCGAGGAACGGAAAGACGACTGTAAGCCGAGGAGCACGGAGAAGCAAGGGTTTGGATAGATGGCGCGAACGAATGAAGCGACATGTAAGCCAAGCTAGGGATCTTGAAGTAGATTCAATAGGCTGGCCCAGCGACTTTCAGACAGAAGAGGTCTGATATGGCTGCTTCGACGAAGAAGGGGCTTTAGAGGTGACCAATCGCTGCAAATTTGTTCAAGCACTGTTTTTAGTTTATATCATTGGCTGGGATGACTGCTTACATTGCTTATCATAACGCCTAGACAGACAGACGTGAGTACTCTGCTCTCAATGTTATCGGCCAGCGTTTTTAGAGGCTAGATCTTGAGGCACGCCAGCTCCGGATATGCAGGCATCAAGCCAGCAGCTCGCATTTAGCGCTTATGCTTACGCTATCCGAAACTTTGGAGAATGTAGGCATTTGAAATTCCACTGCCCTAACGTACGGAGCAGCTGATTAAGATCATTGTGTGCACAGTGGCAGGTGAGCTTTGGCGGCGTATCTCGAAATCTCCACCTGGGCTGAGAAATGCGTTGATATCAACGATATTTATTACTTTGATTTCGTCGTCGACTGAGCGGATAGACAAATTGGAAATATATGCCGACGTACAGATGTTCACAACTGTAAGTGTGGGTGTGTCTTGGCTGATTATAAGGTAAAACTAGAGTGCTGGGCCACAGATGAACGGAGTTCCCGTTTGAATAACGCAATACGCTATGAAATTTTAATCGGACAATATACAATATTACTTTACTTACGTATTTTTAAACATATCAAAGTAACTTACAGCATATAATTCTATTTTACGACAGAATAACTAAATTCGGGTGTTTTTGAGCTCGTATCTTGATTACTGCAATTTCCTTTATTCAGGAATCTCAGCCTTTCCCCGTGGGCTGTCCCACCGGCCTGTCGTCTGCAGCAGGTGCAACACTTAGCGACTCGTCTGGTCTGTTTCTACGACATAGCTGCGACATCACCCCACTGCTGATTGAGAGTCACTGGCTCCCTATCAAGCAAGGAATCGATTTCAAGATCTTTAGTCTGGCTTGCTGGTCACTTCACTCACTAGCATAAGTACCTATCCGACCTCCTTACTCCTGCATCGTGTTCTCGAAACCATCCACTTCTCAGCATCTAGTCACTTCGCCGTCTATGGCGATAAAATGAAAACTTTTGACGATCGAGCTTTCAGCTCGTACGCACAAAAAGTTTGGAACTCGAATCCTGGCGGGTCACTATCTGCAATCTAACTGGTGGCAATGACTGGTCGTCATGTCTGCTCTAGCACGCTGGACTTATCATGATACTCATTTGCTGTCTTATGCTTAATGCCAAGCATGCTATAAGCTTGCTTTGAATACAGATCATCTAGCAGTGTGAGTTGTAAAGTGCCTCTATTGAGATTAAGTTCTCTTTGGGCACCGTAAAAACGACCTATAATTGTTTTATAGTTACTATTATTACTAATTACCGAAGTGAACGCTTCTGTCTTGTCAACTCCGCTTTTTCTGGCATTGTAGTGATCATCGCACAATGAAATCCTCGCGACTCCAGTGAGTGCGAGTGTAGATGCCCGTATTTATACGTCTTATTATATTACTGTCGAAATTATTTGAGATGCATCCTTTCCCTAGTGTTTATGTCAATCTTTCCTTTATTTCATACTCTGTAAGTCTTGGATTCGCATAGCACAGCACTTACTTAGCTTATCCCAGTAGTCCGCGATGCCAAAAGTAATCTATAAGTACGTCCAGTACAAAATGTCCACGATTCGGTGCTCGCCAAACTCTTGGGCCGAGTTGTTGGCATGCAGGCGTGCAAGCAAAGCACGTGGCGCTGAATGTCTTTCTGGCTTGTGGTTTACCGATCAGCAAAGAGAATAGGAATCCGAAAATTTGAATTAAACCACCTCATTATTCCCTTTAAAACTTGGCTCCAGGACCAAATCTCTGCAGACTTGTAACCAGAGACCCCCGACATTCGAAAATAGTGTTCGCTGTTACAGAAGTAGTGGCTATCCTGCTGCCGCGGCCCATCTTTGTTTGTATGTTAACCACAACTGTAGATATTTTTTTTTAATTTCTAGAGCAGATTGCTCAAATTTAAGTTGTTTAACCCGTAATTTATTCGATATAACTGCATTCGCAAAGACGCCATATCCGTGGCTTGTACAAATATCACGAGGCTGCTGTAATATGTTGCACGTGAATGGGTCCGCTCTAGTATTGCGTTTTTTAAGCGAGCTTCTTAAATTGCCAAAGCTGAATTCCTCAAGTGCGTCCTTTTAAAAGCGAATTCGTCAGCCTCGCCATCGGTATCGTCTGCTATTACCACCGTCGGACTGCGTCGCTGGCTGCGGCAGCTGGGCGGAACCCGCCTGTCTGGCGCGCGGAGGTTGTTGCGAGGTGCTCAGCTGAAAAAATGTGTTGCAGTGACTCTTTGATACGTTTAATTCAGCATATCAATAGTGCAAGTGTGCGTTTTCGAGGCTGTAGCAACGAAACTGCCTACGTAAACAGCCTCGCTACGAGCGGCCGTCGGCGAAGGGTGCCACTCTACTCAGGTGAATAACGTACTCCTCATGCGACAAGAAACGCCATTGCTTGCGATTATATTTATTTTGCGAACATACTCGTTGGAGAGGCTACGTCCCACATGTCTAACCAGGGTGGCTGCTTGCTCCTGGCTTAGGCAGCGACTCGCGGTGCTCCTGTCAACGAGTTCGTTCTAGAGGGATACCGTCTGCAGACCAGCCGGTGGCGGTTGGTCGCAAGGCTAGGGCAAAGATGTAGACTTTATTTTTTTATGTTCGGGCAGCGGGCCTCTTTAAATCCGCTGCGCAGTCGCGATTGCCACGTTGACACCCAGCTGGCTGGGTGTCTACGTGTAAATCTCGACTTCGGTGTGCAATGCAAACGTAGCCACCACTGGTGGGTGGCTGGCGTCGCAGTCGCCACTGTCGGCCTAGAGCAAAGCATTACTTATGTCTTTGAAGTGCGTTCGTCGTGGTTGCCTTTTTTCAGGAAAAATGCTGGCACTTGTGTGCCTGACGTCCATGTATCCGGCGTTGGCACAGCTCAGCCAAGGTAAGGAAGCTGGTTATGTTAAGTAAGTGTTGCCGATGCTGATCTTGCGTGTGCTTCCGGTCCCTGCCAGTGCTTCTTTTGTTCCTGCTTTATCTCCGCTGCTCTTCTCTTGCACTTGCTGTTCGTGCTTGCCCTGCTTCTGCCTCGTCCTCGTCGTCGTCCTCCTCCTCCACCTGCTTCTCCTCCTGCTCCTCCTGCTCCTCCTGCTCCTCCTCCTCCTACTCCTGCTCGCATTCCCGTCTAGCAGCACGTGCAGCCAGCGGATGCTTCTCCTGCTCACGATGCCTCTGCTCTAGCGCCCACTCTAGCTAAACCTGGCGGTGGAGCACGCTGCCTCAACCGGATCGTAACCTTCAATCGGTAGGGCTTGGGCCATGCGACCGATTACTTGTTTGCTTAGACTGTCGAACGGGTTCCCGTGGCCGGATTCACTGTCCTGCGACTGAAAGTGTGGCCAAATACCAGCACTGCCACCAGTGTGACGCGTACCTGCTGTGCATCAGGGGCACGGCCTACGTGCGCCACTGTCCAGCCGGCCTGGTGTACGATGACAAGGACAAGCGATGCCTCAGCTCGTCATCCACTTGTCTGCACAAGCCAGCCACTGCCGCTGCCCACGACAAACAGGACGGTATGAGTGCCAGGTGCCACGTGCTCGCGAGGGCTCATGCGCTAGTAAGCTTCTGAGGTTCTCGGTTGCTGCCACCGAGCAGGGCTTTCCTTCTGGCGTCCTCTCTACGCCCGTGGGCGGTTGCCACTTTCCTTCTACTAGGGTCAAGTACTTACAGCTTCCACTGAGTTGACAGGTGATGCTCAAAGAAGCTGACATTGTCCCCCCCCCAGAGTTTGAATAACCTTGAGCAACTCCATATTTACACGCGAGAGAGCTCACACTAGAAACAACCTAAAACAATATTTTTAGATGCCAGGAATTTCCACCTTACATACGTGGGCTGCTATCGCGAGTATCTCCTTGACAGAGAATTTAAAGACGGCAGTTATAGTGACCTACTAGCTTCCAAGTGTATTCAGACATGTCATTCTGATAAGAAATCGTATGCTGCTCTCCAAAGGTCAGTGGTCATTTGCTGTTGAGCGATTTACGTTTGAAAAGCAGTTTATTATTCGCATCCTGTGTGTGTGTCTGTGTCTGTGTGTGTATAGCTGCCTTAGACTCCTTATTCTTCAGATCATTACACAAAGATGGCCCAGGCAAGCAAGTGTGCTTCTGTTCTGATGGTACATTGCCCGGACGATATGGCCGAGTTGCCGATGCTGAATGTTCCAGGTCCTGCTCTGAAAAGGCATGTTGACTTGTGCTTACCATGCTTCTGTTTGTGGCTCCTATTGTGCCCCAGAGTAGCAGCCACCGGCTCCTTCCTTTCCCCGACAAGCAGCCCATTATCGCTAATATGCTGCAGTACTATGCTACAATACTCTGGCGATCGAAGCGAACGTTTAACAACAGCTTTTGCAACCGGCATCCAGCTGTACTTTGGCGATGCAAGATTGCTGTACGCTGTGCTCCTTAAAGGCCGTGTAGAGTGCTCCGAAAGTTTATTCTCTAGGACAGGTTTTTAGGTAGTAGTTTTAGGTTAGTAGTTTCAGCACTTACCGATGGCTAGAGCGCCAGGCTGGCTTTGCTCTCGTTTAATTCCGGGTTGACGACTTCAAGATCAAATGGTTGTCTCTCCCAGAATTTGAACGGATGCCCCATGCGGTTTTGCTGACTGCCTATGCCACTATTGCAATACTTTGCAAGGTGTGCAAACTAGCCAGAAGAAAGGAAATAACAGTGCCTACGATCACGTACAGATGCTTATCAAGTTTGGACACCTACTTAGCTGCAATTCTGCATCATATAAACTAGCGGCTTTGCCTTTATGCTTCAACATTCGCATTTATAAATTGTTCGAAGGCAGCGTTATACTGTCATCTTCATGAATGATGTTTTTGCATAAGTCGATGCTTCGAATGCAAGTGCCTCAGTCCCGACCAAGAATTGCTTGCGAAGCAACACAAACAAGCGCTGGGAGCATCGCAACTGTTGCAGTGGGTCATTCTGAAACGCCCCCTTTCTAAAAATCTCGTCAGCTCTATTGAACACAACTGCAACCGCTGTGACGCACCTGTGTTTAAAGCCTAGGGTTGTGCTTGATTTAATCTATGTCCTGTTGCTCAATGGCGTGCCATTTTGTATGCGTGAGGTTTTCTTCTGACAGGAAGCTGCTGAAACAGAACCGTAGGTAGCAGGGGCTTCTTGCAGTTGCTGCAAAACTACTCGGCTTTTCCTTCTGACCTTTGCCCCCTGCAAGCCCCTGATCAAACTATCAAACGGGTAGACACATTTGTTCTCTGAAAGGCACTTTGAGAAACTGCCCAAATCCTAAACTCATTCTTGGTTTTTTATGAATTTGAAGGCTGTGACATTGTAGCTGCCTGGTGACCTTGGATTATTCATGCCGTTGGCACTACTGTAATGTGTATCCACTGTCTGTGTCATAGAAATTTTACAAAAACTAGACTTAAGGCGCATGCACTTATTAACGGCTATTTACAACTATTTAATTGAACACGATACTCTCTATGTAGGATTTACACATATGTACACCTTTTGCCTCTGTCCTTGTTCTTTGCATTCAACCTGGGTTATCACACCAAGCATATAGGTGCCTGATACGGATATAACGGGCTAACATCTAAATAGACAAAGTTTTTTATTTCGAAAGGAAAAATGTGAGCACAATACATTGATTTCGACATTTTGCCTGTTGTTAGACACTATGCTAGTGCATTTACGAGGTTAATTTACCTCGGTAATGCACCACAAAGGGTTGATAACAGTCAACAATTATTTATTATTATGAGAAGTCCTGGCTTTGCCTACCTTAACTGCTCATTCTTCGATAGCTGTTGCATTACTAGTATTCCAAGCTATCATTGTTCTATTTGGTGACCTCTTAGCATTTTACGCCGAGCTTTTTAGGACAAGGCAGCTGGTTTCATTTACTGTGGAAGTCAAAAGAGGAATGCCGTGTACATGACAGGCTTTGATCGTCCTAAAGGTAACTCCACACTGCAAACGGATCTAATCGCAAAAGTGGCCACACAAATGCAAAGAATGCATTCTAAGCTGTCCGCTTTTGCTGTTTCAGTGTGCAGCGATGCTAAGGCTGACATAGCATTTGTCGTGGACAGCAGCATTGCTGCTGCTGCCGACAAAGCTCATGCTGCTGCTCTGCATGAGAAAAAGTTGACGTTCCTCAGCTCCGTCGTCTCCTTGCTACCCATATCGCCCGAAAGGGTTAGAGTGAGTCTGCTGGTTTTTGGTCATAGCGGTGACGGTCCGCGAATTCTGCTTCGTTTCTCGGACACTTTTCAGCCTAGTGGTACTCGTCGGCAGTTCGAGGAGGCTCTGTCGCGTAAGTTCGCTTAGCTTGGCTTGCTGCACGTGCTTCTGCTGTCTTGTTGGCCAACCGCCAGCCCCCCCCCCTCAGCAGCGCCTCCAATTACATTGACTCTCCCTGCGCGACAGAGACGGAGAGAGAGAGATAGGGACAGACAGAGAGAGAGAGAGAGAGAGAGGGAGGGAGAGACAGACAGACAGACAGACAGAGGAGAAAGAGAAAGACAGAGACAGACAGACAGACAGAGGGGGAGAGAGAGAGGAGAAAGAGAAAGACAGAGAGAGAGAGAGAGATACAGACAGACAAACAGGAGAAAGAGAAAGACAGAGAGAGAGAGAGAGAGAGGAGAAAGAGAGACAGACAGACAGACAGACAGAGATGGAGGGAGAGAGAGAGAAGAAAGAGAGAGAGGGAGAGAGAATAGTCTTTTAAGGTAGAAGTAGTGCGGTCTTTATAGATGACGTCAGCTGGGACTGGTTTTTGTACGTCTGCTTCTCGATTGTACACGATTCAGGGACTGGTGGATTTGCATAGGTGACCTGAGAAGTCTGGGCTGCTATAGTTCCTTTCACAGTCTGCCCTGCCCAGCTTCCTCAGCCTGACACGACAGGCATATTTAGATTTTCCAATTAAGCGCTTGAAATTTTGGCGTTCTTTTTACGGCCATTCGCTCTACCTCTTGCTTCTTGCTTTAATAATCTTAACGACAAGAAGAATGATACATTTGTATTGCACCCCTAGAGAACTAAATCTAGTTCTAGGCACTTTGCATATGCTGCCAAGGAAGCATGTCAGTTGGTTAGAAATAGCATGCACAGTGTCAGTATGCATAATTACACAAAGAACCCATTCACACGGATACGACGACTGCTGCAAGGAGCAGGTGCGTTTTAGCTTCTTTTAAAGTCGCTAAGTCATGGGATTTCATCAGTCGGGAGTGAGTTCCGGGATCTGGGAGCAAATAAATTAAGGTACAGACTCGAGAGGATGTGAGTTTTATTAGAGACTCAGCTAAACGAGTTGATTCACGAGAGCTGGAGTTATGCTGTAAAGCTTGATTAGGAATTAGTTAAGATTGGAAGGTCGGAGTTAGAGCTTGAAGAGACTTGAAAGTTAGGGACAGAACCTTGAAGTCAATATGCTGCTTGATGGGGAGCCAGTGCAGGTCGGTGAGACGTTGTGTAATTTGGCAGCTGCGACATTAACGACAGACAAGCCTAGCTGCAGGGTTTTGCACCAACTGCAAGCAGTTTGTTGCACAAACAGTGAGACCTGTGAATAGGGAGTTACAGAAATCTAGACGGGATGTCATAAATGCATATACTCACTTTGGTGTGATATGCTTATCTAAGCAGACACCTATTTTTGCAATGTTTTGTAGCTGGAATTAGGCAGACCTTACTGCTGAGCTGATGTGATTATTTGATGAAAGGTCACTTTGGAAGAGGACACAAAGATTGTGTGCACATGCTACTGGAGATTTGCGAGCCAAGCCCATTTCCATTGTTGGGATTTCAGATTTCGGGTTAACACTGGATTTTCCCATATCTAGTAAGATGGTTTTATTGTGATACAAGTGAAAGCGATCCTTTGCTGCTATGTATGGCTGAACGATTCACTTTGAAGCTAAGCTACGACCAGCTGCTGCGGCCAGCCACACGACGAAGGTGCCACCTCATGCTCCTTTCACTGGTTGTTGCTTGCTGTTTTTCCGAGATCAGGCTGTTTGCGTGTAGGTTAGCTGTAGAGAAGTGATCAAGCTTCGCTGAGTACGACGGGTTGCTTGTTGCCTGCAACCTGCATTCATGTTGGCGCTGATTTAAAATCAATATCAGACAGCATGTCTGCATACCAGGCATAAACACGGGTCATGTGGCAGAGAAGGCTGCCGTGTTGGCTTCGGCAGGGGGCCTTCTCTGCCAGGGCGCCCACGGCCTTCTCTGCCACGGTTACCAAGCTGATGTTAAATAGCATCCAATTTGGATCAAGGATCGGTCGATTTCCAACTGTTCAATGGGTTGTCTCGCGCTGCCCTGCGGATCTGCAGCATGGTGCCACTAGACTTACGTTCGCGATCGGCCCAGCCGGTCATCACACCCGAGCAGTCTATCTACATAATCTTAAATGAGGCTGCAGCAGTCCAGCATGAGTGGCAGCAGCAGCAGCTAGCAGAAACGCCCTTTTAGAATAAATTCAGACGGATGAATCTTTTGCGGCAGCGTGCAGACTTTCGAAGAACCAGCGCATGTGCACGGGGGCATTCATTGGATGTCTCTTTAGAGATAAAGCCTGCGCACGGCCTTGCGCCTGCGAGCGAGTCCGACCTAAGAGCAGCGCTCGACCTGCTCGGTGCAGCTGCCTTCCAGTCGAGCAGCGGAGCTCGAGCCGACCTCTCAAAGCTCGTCCTCGTCGTCACCGACAGCATTGATGGAGCGGCTAGTGCGGCAGCTCACGACATCATCCGCGAGCAGGTCGACCGGAACGCCGTTCTCTACTTCGTCACATTCGCGGGCCAGCGTGCAGCCCACGCTGACCTCGCCGATGCGTTCTCGGGGGAAAACACGGCTTGGCATACGGTGACGAGCAGCTGGACAGCGTTGCCTCGCACGGCCGCCCGTCTTGCTCATCTGATTTGCGCAGGTACTTCGCCGGGCAGGCTGAACTTGAATCGTGCTGTGCGTGACCTCGACATGAAAGAAAACTGCGGTTTGCAACTAGCTCGATGGACCATGTGACCCTTCTCCTACTTTGGCTCACTTTCTACTTTGGCTCACATTTACTAGCCTCAGTTATGCCTGGCATTTGAAAAACAAAGTAGGAAGTAATCTGCTCCTGTCCTTAAAACAGAAAACCTCACCGTATTATTGATGTCTCAAAGTGCACCTCTTTTGAAGCATTGTCCGCTGCAATAGCCTTACACTACATTGTGCACACTGCCTCGACGGTTGTAGGACATTCTCCCCCCCACCCGGACGTTCTCTATCCCCAAACATTTCCCCCTTGTGAATTATAGGAATCCCCCCCCCCCGATGTTCCCGCCCCTGGGGTAGGGCATTTCCCCCTATGTTGATGAATGTATAACTAAGACTACAGATTAAATGAAGTTCGTGCTCTATT
This sequence comes from Cristatella mucedo, assembly GCA_009760855.2. NCBI lineage: Eukaryota > Metazoa > Bryozoa > Phylactolaemata > Cristatellidae > Cristatella > Cristatella mucedo. Next base: position 7,773,697 of record WPIO01000002.1, read on the forward strand.
GAAATAACAGCCAGCCAGGTATCGGTGGGGGTTGACGCGAGACGCCTGGTGCAGCAACGACTGCTGCGGGTGGTGAGGTTTGGGCGGTCGGTAGCCGGCTGTGCCGATGTCGGGAGGGCGGCAGTGTCGGCAGCGGCAGCCGACGATACCGCAACACACTTTCGGCTGCTGCTGCCCAGAGTGGCTGCTGCTGCTGCCCAGAGTGGCTGCTGCTGCTGCCCAGAGTGGCTGCTGCTGCTGCTGCCCGGGTCAGAGCTTTGACCTTGCACTTTGTGGTTTGCCGAAAAGCAGGGCGGCAGCGACTGCATTTCTAATGACTACAATGCAGGAATGTTACATATGATGTACTATATAGTATGTTAAAAAGATATGTAAATAAGACTGTTTGTAACATGACATTTCCATACGGGAGGAGAGGAAATGCCCTACCCCAGGGGAATGTTATACCCCAGGAGAGAAATGTCGGGGGGGGGGGGTGCCCGGGGAGGGGGAAGGTGGGGGGGGGTTAAGGTCCCGGGGTGGAGTCGGGGGGGGGGGGTGTCCGTACTGCTTCGACAACTCGTTAGTGACACCCTTTTTTAATGAGTCTTTGATGACCCACTTTAAAGTATGCTTACATTGTGAGTCACAGCAATCTGTGCGTTATGAAAGCATTCCTGTTTGAAGGTCTGATTAGCTTATTTAGCAGCCGAATTTCTCTAGTGGCAGATGAGCTTTTGTGGCTATCATTATCGCTTGCAGCGGGCAATAAAGGATCGACACTTCTGGACTCGAACCATCGACGAGGGTTGTGAAAAGCAAGCACCTAGTCCCTAGTCCCAAGTACATGTGAAACATGTTACCCATGTGGTAATGTGACCCTGCTCAAACTTAATTACTACCCCCTTCATGGATTCGAGTCCTAAATATATCAATCCTGCCTTGCCTGAACTATATTAATCCTTGAAAGGTATCGTTGAATGTGTATAAGGTGCTCTCACTTAACGAACCGGGTACGAATGGGTTTGAGTCTTGTAGATCGAAACTTGTATGCCCTGCTCCAAGTGGGTGATAGCCACCAAATTCCACACTGGTTTGTCCCAGCGGCTAATGTGCTCTCTCTAACCGAGGTCAAGATGAATGTATTTGATGGCTAAGGTAGTGAGCTTGAGCCCCTTAGCACACGTGAAGCGCCTGAGAGAGATTCAGTTCTCTCTAGGTACAATACAAATGAATTATACTTTTCAATATATTCTACCGCTATATAAATTTGGTTGTTGAATCAGCCAACATTTATCTTGCATTTGTTTTATTTTAAATGGACTCTTGAGTCCCGGCACTTACAAATTTGAATATGTTGATTCATCTGACTTCCTGCCCCAACATATTAATTGCCTCGATGAGGAAACCTAATAAACTATACACGGTAGCTAACTTTTCAAAATCAAATAAAAAACTAAAGAAAAAATTAAGCATAGTTATTAAAAAGGAAACCAATCACCAAAGCATATGTTGTTATTTATTAATACCAATAACAATAATGATGCATTTGATATAGAGCCCTCGGAGAACTCAACGGCACTTTAATTTGCTGCAAAGGAAGCACGATCGACTGGTTAGCGGTAGTATGCTCAGTAAACAACAAGAATAACATGTTTAGGGGTGACATGCAGAGGGTCAGCATGCAAGTTTGGTTAGTAGCAGCATGCGCAGAATCAGCATGCATAAGTACATACAAGACGAATCACAGGGATTCACTAAATACTGTGATAAATCGATGCGCTTTCGTTACTTTTTAAATGTGGACGAGTCAGGAGATGTCGGAACGCAAGTTGGGAGTGAGTTCCAGGCCTTGGGAGTATGCGAACGGCACGGTCTCCAAAGGATTTGAGATTTTTACGATGTATAGGTAAACGTTTAGATTCCTAAAAGTGGGTAGTACGATGCTTAGCCTGGTGGGAGAGTAGGTCTGATAGGTAGGCTGGAGCCAAAGAATGAAGGGACGTAAAAGTGAGTGAAAAGCCTTGAAATCGATGCATTGCTTGACTGGGGGCCAATGCAGGTCGGCGAGAAGTAGTGAGATGTGGCAACTGTGATGCTCACGACAGACAAGCTTAGCTGCTGAGTTTCGCACCAGCTGTAAGCACTGGAATGCACAGACCGGTAGACCAAGCAGTAAGTTACAGAAGTTAAGACGGAATGTCACAAATGCATGGACCAATATAGATGTGGTATCCCTGTCTAATCAAGCCCGAATTTTAGAAATGTTATGTAGCTGAAAGTAGGCAGAGGGACTGGAGCTGATGTGGTCGTCTAATAAAAGGTCACTTTAGAACAGGACACCTGGATGTCGTGCAGATTCAACAGGACTTGTGATAGCAGAGCCGATTGCGAGCATTAGCATTAGTCAGTTGGTTTCATTATCATTCAATTTAAAAAAGTTTGTTGCCATCCATGCGCAGATGTCATCAATACATTCAGCAAGGGAATTAAGAGGATTGGACGTGCTGGAGGGCTAGAAAGAATCAAGGCAATGGTCCAACTGAGTTGTCATCTGCATAGAAGTGAAAGCTTAGATTGTTCTTGGCAATCACATCGGCAAGAGGGAGAATATAAACCGTGAAAAGAATGAGACCGAGCACAGATCCATGATGTACCTTGTGACCGATTGCATCAAAGCCTCCGAAAGATCGAGCAAAACAAACACTCTACCTATGTCTGGATTCCCTAAGTAGGTCGTTGTACACCCAAATAAATGCTGACTCTGTGGAGTGATTAGCTCTGAAGCCAGACTGGAGCTTACTAGCAAGGTTTAAAATCTCAATATATGAGTTCAGCTGGTCTGCCACGACTCGTTCCAGTGTCTTTGATAGAAATGATAGAAGCAAGACTGGGCAAAAGCAGCTCACGTCCTCTTGGTCCAGTGTTTTTTTTCTTGAGTAGTGGCCTCTCTACAGCCTTTTTGAAAGGTTCTGGGACCTGACCAGAGGATAGTGACATATTTACGACGTTAGCTATGCATGGCAGCAGCAGATCAATGAATCGTAGAAGCCGGACTGGGAAAATAGGGTCCATAGGACTAATTTTCTTCTTTGATTGGGATATGAACTGAAGGACGTGGTCATTAGTGACCTCCTTGAATGTAGGCATTGAGGCAGACATGCAGATATTGAGAACAATCCCGAGTCTGTAATTCCACTCTACTCGTGCTTCCATTGCATTCTCTTAAATTGCTGCTGTTGGCGGTTATAGTGCATAGTGAATTGGCCAGCCCTTTTTAAGCTGTACGAATCTGTCTATTATTTACCTTTTTGAAGCACATTCCTTATATTTATACTGTGGATGTACGTACTACTACGATCCTGCACTTAAAGATAATTCCAATATCCTGCTTTTTGATGTCGTAGACAATTTTTCTTCGAGGTTCTCGGTTTCGAATCTTGCTAGAGACGGGATTTTGCAACAGGTCATTTGATAATAACCATTAGGTGTTAGACTCGAGATCCCAAGTTGCACTTGGTGGAAGTTAGCAACCTTACGGTAGCCACATAAATGCCGCTTCCTGCCCACAAGGCCGATCATTACTGGCAAGTTATTTTGGCCAAGAAGTTATCCATTTACTTAGATGCAGGTATATCAGTATCACCCATAATTACCGATTCCTGCCCATCAAGTGGGACTCACGTTTTTTGAACAGATGCAGAATTTTACAAACTCGTGGAGTTCTGACGAGCATCGAAGTCGGAATGGTAGACCTTTTCTTTGAAGCCAAAATCTTCTGTTTCATCCGTGTACCCGTCGTCCGGTCGGCTAGTGCTTTCGTGCCCAACGTTCCACCCATATGCGCTTCGTGCCGAGCCCTCTACCATTGCAGCTTCACCTGTTCTTGGTGACGATAGAATTCCGCATTCTCGTGCATGCCTTTTTTCATTCAAAAGCATTCCCAGATGCTGCTGCTTCTATTAGGATACAAGAATTGGGTATCTCGGAGGATGCCATGGCAAATTAAGAATGGTGGTAAAGGAAGAATCTCCATTATTTTGCTGTGTTTCGAGCAGCATAGCACGATCTCGCCCAAGCAATCGAGCTATTTACTCTAAACTCAATATCCATTATGCGCTCTACAAACTTTGAGTAACTCTTAAAACCTTCATTTAGAACGGGCATTCCCTATTGAATAAAACAATAATAATATGCAATATGGTTCTTGGCTGCACCGTGGATTTGTTGGCCATGAACTAGACCTTTCTGAAATAACCCAATACCCGACCATTGCCGATGCCACCCCTCTTCGGGCTTACCTTTCTTTCTGTAATACCCGAGATCTATTACAAGTGGTGGTGGTGTACTAGTTGTCACCCCTACTCGCCAATTTTAAGCCATTTGCTGCCACCTCTAAGCATTCTATGAATCTATTGTACTGAGTATCTCCAACAGTCAGCTGGCAATGGCTGGTAGCAGTCATCTCTTACCCTCCAGGTACCTAGACATGCTTGATGCTTCAGACTTTTTATCTACACCTCATTACAATTCTGTCTTCCAAAAGTTATCACTTTTTCGTACTGCTTGATTGTAACACCTATTTTGATAATCAAACTGATCCTCCATGTTCATAACTTTGCTCTTTTGCTATATCATTTTCTCCCTTTGCTCGTGTGCATGACCCAATACACGTCATATGTCATATTTTCGATCAGATACTCTCCCGTGATTGCATGCTGTCAACTCTTACTATCATACTAACATCCCTCTAACTTCTGACCCCATGCCAATCTTTATCTCTGTGCAGTAGGTATCCCCTTCCTTATCAAAAACTTTCAGCTACTCGTGGAACTTTAAGAACCATCGTATAGAACCTGTTTCCTCCTTGCTAGTTGTGCTAAATTCTCCGTCTGATTTTCCCACACTGACGGAATGCTACAACAAGATGCTTGCCGATATTCTGAACTGCAGCTGTTAAACTAGCAAGGAATGCACAATCCTTTAATACAGTTCTCCTTGTTGTGGCGACCCCCAACCATAAAATTATTGTGTGCAAAATGTGGAAATGCGTGTTTTCAGATGGTCTTAAGCGACCCATGTGAAAGAGTCATTTGGGCCCCCAAAGGGGTCGCGACCTACAGGTTGAGAACTGCTGGTTTCTAGGAACATAGTAAATCACAGATGCACAATTAAAAAAGGAAGTCGACTATCAAACAAATCCTTCCTTAATCGCAATTAAGTCAGCACCATATCTAGCCATCAGTTTTCTTGTTTCTTTGTCAGCAAAATAGACAAAAGCAGAAAGCCCCATCCTCAAGGTGATATAATCCTTCTTCGTTACATCGAATTGATTAAGGATTACCCTGCCTGACTGCAATCTTTCATAGCCGAGCTCTGCCTTGCTCGCCTCTTTCGTGCCTGTTCGATTCAACTAATCGCTAAATTCGTCTCTCTGGCTAAAGACGTCCTGTAAACTTTGTCTCAGCAGTTCTACTTATGAGGTTTATATACCTATTGCTGCTCAGCGTAACAAATATAAATATCTTCATTGTTACAGGTGAAGTCTCTCTCCCTTTGAAAACAGAAATAGGTATTTTCAGGTCATTCATTAAAAAGACTACCTTAAATCATAAGAATGGAAGTGGCTTTCATCTTGTCTCCCTTGTGCCATTTTTATCCAGTATACTTGAATCAGTGGTGGCCATGCAATTTATCACAAAAATTCATCAGATCAATCTAGCAAGTTTCAATCTGGATTTAGAGCTAACCAATTCCAATAAAACACTGCTTTGCGTTTAAGATGTCTTTCCGAGCAACGCTGATCAATATTTGGCAACTCTGTTTTCTGGCAACGCTAGTTCTTTAAGAGCTCTCAGCAGCATTTGACACAAGTATGCGAAAGATCCTTACGGAGGGCTTCCGGACACGCCTAGGTATCCCTGGGACAGTGCTAAACTGCGTTAGGTCTTACCTTAGTGAGCTACCTGAGTGCAGATGCAAATGGCTGCCAGTCATCTAGGGACCCCTAAATATATGGGGTACCTCGGAGTTCTGTCTTAGATTCTGGTCTTTTATTTATTACCAATATTCTCCCTCTCACCAACGTCATTACCAAACACAATCATTTAGTTCTTTGCCAAAGACACCCAACTTCACATATCCTTCCATCCTCTAAGCCTTAATAATAATACTAATAATGTACTTGATAAAGCGCCCTCGGAGAACTTAATCTCTTTTTAGGCGCTTTACATTTGCTGCAAAGTGATACGCAACAGAATAGTAAGTAAAATCATGCTTGAAAAACAAACAAAATGAATAACATGGTTAGGGGTTACATGCACTGGGTCAGCATGCAAATGTGGTTAGTGGCAGCATGCACAGTGTCAGCACGCATAAGCACATCGAGGACGAATCACAAGGACCCACTAAATGCTGTCCTAAATAGGTGTTTTTAAGTTTCTTTTAAATGTGGTCAGGTCAGGGGATGTTCTGATGCAGGTCGGGAGGGAGTTCCAGGCTGTGGGAGCATACGAGCTAAATGCACGGTCTCCAAAGGATTTAAGGTTTGTACGAGGTATTTCTAGACTGTTGGATTCCGAAAAGCGAGTGGTACGATGCTTTGCCTGATGGGGTAGTATATCTGAAAGATAGGCTGGAGCCATAGAATGAAGAGACTTAAAAGTGAGCGACATAACCTTGAAGTCAATCCGTTGCTTGACTGGTAACCAGTGCATGTCGGCGAGAAGTGGAGTAATGTGGCAACTGCGACGCTCACGACAGACAAGCCTAGCTGCAGAGTTTTGCACCAGCTGCAATCGCCTGATCGCACATGCTAGTAGGCCAGTAAGCAGTGAGTTGCAGAAGTCGAGACGAGATGTCACGAATGCATGGACCAACTTGGACGTGGTATCCTTATCTAAACGAGCCCTAATTTTAGCAATGTTATGAAGCTGAAAATAGGCTGATTTGACTGTGGAGCTGATGTGGTCGTCTAACGAGAGGTCGCTTTGGAACATGACACCTAGATTTCGAGCTGATTCAACAGGAGATATGCTGGCAGAGCCAATTTTGAAATGCACTTGATAAAGCGCCCTCGGAGAACTTAATCTCTTTCTAGGCGCTTTGCATTTGCTGCTAAGTGAAATGCAATTGAATGCTAAGTAAAATCATGCTTGAAAAACAAACAAAATGAATAATATGGTTAGGGGTTACATGCACTGGGTCAGCATGCAAATGTGGTTAGTGGCAGCATGCACAGTGTCAGCATGCATAAGCACATCGAGGACGAATCACAGGGACCCACTAAATGCTGTCCTGAATAGGTGTGTTTTAAGTCCCTTTTAAATGTGGTCAGGTCAGGGGATGTTCTGACACAGGTCGGGAGGGAGTTCCAGGCTTTGGGAGCATACAAACTAAATGTATGGTCTCCAAAGGATTTGAGGTTTGTACGAGGTATTTGTAGACTGTTGGATTCCGAAAAGCGGGTGGTACGATGCCTGGCCTGATGGGGGAGTACATCTGAGAGATAGGCTGGAGCCACAGAATGAAGTGACCTAAAAGTGAGCAACAAAACCTTGAAGTCAATCCGTTGCTTGACTGGGAGCCAGTGCATGTCGGCGAGAAGTGGAGTAATGTGGCAACTGTGACGCTCACGACAGACAAGCCTAGCTGCAGAGTTTTGCACCAGCTGCAATCGCCTGATCGCACGTGCTGGTAGGCCAGTAAGCAGTGAGTTGCAGAAGTCGAAACGGGATGTCACGAATGCATGGACCAACTTGGACGTGGTATCCTTATCTAAACAAGCCCGAATTTTAGCAATGTTATAAAGCTGAAAATAGGCAGATTTGACTGTGGAGCTTATATGGTCGTCTAACGAGAGGTCGCTTTGGAATATGACACCTAGATTTCGACCTGATTCAACAGGAGATATGCTGGCAGAGCCAATTTTGAGAGTCATCCTTTCCAATCTCTGAATCACACTGGGTTTGCCCATAACTAGTAAGTTAGTTTTATCATCGTTTAGTTTTAGAAAATTTGCTGCCATCCATGTGCAGATGTCATCAGTGCATGCAGCAAGTGAGTTTAGAGAATTTGAGGTGCTCGAAGGCTGGGAGGGATCAAAGCAAAGGTACAACTGAGTGTCATCCGCATAGAAGTGAAAGCCTAGATTGGGCTTGGCAATCACATCAGCAAGAGGGAGAGTATAAACAGTGAAAAGAACCGAGCCTAACACGGAGCCTTGAGGTACTCCATATTTCAGAGGTACTTCAGATGATCTTTGTCCATTCACGTTTCCATTCACGCCTTGCTCAGCATCCGACTTCAGCTTGCATCGAAGAGCCGCATTTGGTTGGCCACTAGCTTCTTAAGCTAATCTATTATAAGACTAACAGAATAGTTAAAGGCAGACCTAGTGTCGCCTAAAGGTGGAATACCTTGCGATAAGCCGTTTAGGCTTTGTGGGTGCCATCGAAAACTCTCCAGCGTAATGCCCACTTTGTCCTTGTGGCTTTGTTGAGTTACTGACAGAGATACACAACTTAAATAGCCTCACCCTCCAGATTGGTTCATCAAGTATCACTCCCGGGATATCTGACTGTAATCTAGCATACGATTTCTAAAACATGTCATTAGATGAACACATTTCCTCCACTGTCAAGTTGGCCAACTTTGAGCCATGGAAAATTGCCAAAATCAGGTCCTGCTCACATAACAGAATGGCAGACAAGCTAGTGTGCACTTTTGTGTCATGTAATCGCTGTATCTACCACATCACACTACTTATTTCAGAGCTTAATATCAAGCATAAAATCGATTTCAAGACCCTTTGTCTGGCTTACAAGTCACTTTACTCGCTTGCACCGGCCTACCCTATCCGACCTCCTTGCTCCTTGGCTGAGCTCTTGCACTTCACTGTCCTCAGTACTTAATCCTTTTGCAGTCCCATGCACAAAACTAAAATGATGTGTTAATTGAGCATTAATTCACTTTCACTAAAGGTCCTGAGCTCGCTATGGTCACTACCTGCAATGGTCACCACCTACGGGCTATGTTCACTACTTGCAATGATCTTTGATCTTATATCATTTAAATCTCGGCTAAAGAGGCAGGTGTTCCGGCTAGCTCCTCTTTCACCCCAGTGAACTTAATAATAATAATAATAATACACTTGATAAAGCGCCATCAGAGAACTCAATTTCTTTCTAGGCGCTTTACGTTTGCAGCAAAGGAAACATGATCGAGTGGTAAGTGGTATCCTACTTAATAAACAACATGAATAACATGGTTGACTTGTCGTTTTTGTGACTGTGCTCTTCATTCTTACCCGTATACCAGCCATAGGTCCTACTAACTGGTTGCCATGATTGCCTTCATGTTTGCTTTGGTACGCTGGAATTTGGTGTGCTTTGCTTCAGCTTGTAAATTGTTGATTTTACATGCTTGATATCGTGCATTTTATTTTTACCAAGCCTTGGTTATTTATTCTCTTGCAATTACAGAGATTTAGTTCTCTTAGAGTGCTATGCAAACGATCTGCTACTAATATTCGAGCTAGTCCTTGTTGACCTTATCTCGGACTGTATCTCCCAGTCCAAGAAGACTACTAACCTTCTATAACCTATTCCTACCATTCTGCTTTTGAGATGACTAGACTCACTGCTTCCCTGAATAATTAGCATAGCAGATCTCTCTTAAGCATCAGGGTCTGTCCCACTTTTAAAGAGGCTATTGTCAGGCCACTTGTTCAGAAGTCGGCACAAGACCAGGAGAACTTATGCAACTCCGTCCAGTCTCCCAGTTGCTGCTCTTATCAAAGGCACTCATTCGAGTAGAATAAACCAAGTTAAGCTCCCAAATCCAAATTTCCAACCTACCAAGTTCTAGCTAGGTTTTAAAGCAAATTGCTTCACAGAAATGGTGAGTGTATAATGACCTTTTTAGGAAGGTTTGTTCTGCTAGACATGTTGGCAGCTTTTGATCCCATTGAATACCTAATCTCCCTGAGCGTCTGTTTTAGGCATCATGGGCATCACCGTGTCACAATGGTTTAGGTCCAATCGAAATTGGATAATCGAATTTGAGGATTCAGGGAGCAGTTTTCAGTGGCTAACAGTAATACAGTGAACCTTTGCTATATGGCAGGCCCTCGGGAACCCTGTTTTAGGTCCACTTCTTTTTGCAATATGTGCCCTTCCTCTTGACGATGTAATCACCAAGCATAATTTAGACTAATATTTTCTGCACATGCTATTCCGCTGTACTTGCGCTTTAATCCTTTTCTGCGTTCCAGCATCTCCAACTCTCTCAGCTTCCTTACATCATGTTTTTACGAATTCGTTTTTGGATGGCAGTATCAAATTGAATGGTGATAAGCCGTGATGGCACACTGGGTAAGGCGGTGGCTTTCACGGCCTCGGTCCCGAGGTCGTGGGTTCGATTCCTGCGGTGGGGCGATCCTTTATCGCCACTGCAAGCGGTGGTGATAGCCGTAAAGGCTCTTCTGTTGCTATACAAAAGAGGCTGTTTAATCAGCTAGGATTCATTTATTTATTTAACCTACTAATTATGGGCAAACTAAGTAATATCGGAAAATGGAAAGCCTTACTATACTGCTTGACCAGCATATCTGCTGCAGCCTCTTCATGAAATCCTAGTGACCTAATACAAAATTACTTTTTAATAGATGAACACATCAGTTTTAGTCATTTCTGCCCATTTTTACCTACCCTAACGTGGCTAAAATTCGGGCACGCTTAGATAAAGACACCACAGGCAAGCTGGTTCATACATTCGTGGCATCCCCTGTAGACTTTGGTAACTCACTACTTGTAAATCCCCCAACCTTTGCACTAAAGCATTTACAGTTGGTGCTAAACTCTGTAGCGCAACTTGTCTGCAGGTAAAGTCGAAATTTTCACAGTAAACCACTTCTCATCATTCGGCACTGGCTGCCTGTCAAGCAGCATACCATGTTCAAAATTCTGTCACTGACCTCTAGGTCCCTTAGGTCTCGTGCTTTGGCTAACCTACTATCTGAATTAGTTCCTAGTCCGCCTGTTAAACCATCTGCTTGCTTTACTGACTGTGACTGATTGATTGTGTCTCTAACTAACTTCAAACCCTTTGACCGTGCGTATGTTCGCTATGGTCCTAAATCATGTACCTCATTACCGACTGGCATAATAATAATAAGAATGCACTTGATAAAGCACCCTCAGAGAACTCAATATCTTTCTAAGCGCTTTACGTTTGCCCTGCGTCATCTCCTGATTCCGTTTCTCCGGGATTGACTTACGTCGTCTATTTGTAGGCCAATCGTCTCGAGCAGGTCTCCACTGCCACCACCCCCCCCCCAGAAATGTCACGTTTGCATAGGTGGCTATTAATGGAGAAGATCTCATTGCTTATTGTCTTACCATTTTTAGACTCGACGTGGCTCGCTGCCTATGTAGGCTGCTTCCAGGACATGCCAGAGCTTCACGATTTGCCTTACTTGGCATCCTCTGGGCAGATGGCACCTAGGCTCTGCGCCGTGCTGTGCAAGAAAGAAAAGTGGAACCATGCAGGCCTTCAAGGAGGGTATGTGCAATCCAGCCTAATGCTAATTACCAAACGTTTCCGGAGTTACACCTGTTGTGCCTGCTTAATTGCTGACAAGGTGCTCGCCTGCATTGATGAAGTGGACCCCTTGTTATGCCTGCATCGTCAGTGAGAGGCAGATCGTCGCATTCCCATGCTGTGGCTTGCTGTGGGATCTTACAGTGCGACTGCCAACGAACCAAGTGTGAGAGCAGGAAATGTGAGGTCGCAGCGCGTGTGTGAGTGCAGGCACACTTGATGCTCATTTATTTGTATTTTCTGGTTTGGTTTACGATGCATGTCAGCAGCTTCGCTCAGTACTTTTGCCCCAAGAACTTGCCCTGCAAAGCTGCATCCAAGGGACTGGGTGGCCAGTGCTTGCAAACCCTAAGACGACCAGATGAGGTCTCTCAGTGCGTCCTGACTTCAACCGAGTATTTGCTCACTCCTCGGTAGCCCTAAGCAACGGCTCGATTAAGAATGTGCCACCTTTGCAATTAAGCTCTTACACACAATATAAATTCGGATAATGTTACTCTCCTAATTAATCAATGTAACACTGCCTATAAGGTAGTAACACCTGTATGCATGTGTGTTTTTTTAGCCGATTCTGCTATATTTCCTTTTGCTCATGGAATGTTCACATAGTTCTTCAATCCTTGCTTTGAACCCAGTGACCAGTGCTATTGCGGGCCCACCTACGGTCTTTGGAACAAAGGGAACGACTCACTTTGCAATCAACCGTGCTCGGACGATGGCACAACTACTTGTGGTGGATATAATTACAACGCTATCTGGAGCATAAGAGGTATGCATTGCAGCCCTTGCACGATGCTGGGTCTAATATGAACTGTAATGTGTCTTCCTGATTAACTTTGCAAATTCATGAAAAAAACGCTTGATGATGTAGAACATTCGGCTGCTTCAGCTTTGGCTAGTTAGACAGCTTGCTCGACTCGGAGATTTGTTCCCCTCCAGGGAGCCGGCCTGAAAATGGTTTTGGGCCGGTCTTAGCTAGCAATGAATCGTGATGGTTTATGGCTGTAGGGCTGCCTAGCCATGGCGATATGCTACCTGCACGTGATTAAGCTTAGAAACCCGGGCTGATCACCGCTCTGAGCATCGGCTTGCCACGATCCCATCCACAAGATTGTATTTGGGTTATTCTAATGTTCCTTTTCGAAGTAACCAAATGTTCCAAAAATGTAGCTCATGCTTCAGCTGGATGTATCGAGTGCAAAACACCTGAAAGGGATATGGTAGTGCTCGAAAGGATAGAGATTAAACATGTCGTTATCAAGAGTTGAACACAGGACCTCTGTAATAAGAATGCAAATACGGGCAGAGGATTTCTTTTTTTGCTCTGGGCTGGAACATCATTCTGAATGTACCTTTCCATGAGAAAGAGGTGTGAAGAATTGCTGCTGCTGCTTCTGCCCTGCCTACCGTGTGATAGGCATGTGTGTAAACTGACACGGGAAGCAAATCAAATTCTTCAGTGTTTTGATAGCAATCAGAAAAAGAAACGTAGTTCATCATGAGCTTCTAAGACGTTAAGTGCTTGCAAGATTGGTTATACCCACTTTATGAATGACACCACAAGATTGGTAGGTAAATCAAAAGATGGTTGGTTACGATTGCCACATATATCTGCAAGTCGGAACACTGTGACAATGTGTTTGACAGCGCCTATTGCATTGTTATATTAATTTGTAGAATAGATTGTGTCTGATGAAATTAACTGTTTTGGTGCATCAGAAATCAGTTGCCACTAGGAGCGGTGGTGCATCGTGAATGTATGTGTATTTTTTAAGACCTGTATTCAAATGTGAATATTACTAATCGGGAACAGATATTAATCTATGTTGCCCTTACCGTTAGGGCATTTAGTCACCCTATAGGAATTGAGCTACACCCGAATCGTTGCTTGCTGTTCAGATGTTTTTGTTCCTTATCAGGGGATGTATGCCTTAGAGGCAGAGCGTCTTTAAATACTGTAGTACCAGACACAGTGAGGCAGATGATTCTGCACGGCACGTGAAACAGCTTAGCTAGCACGGATGCAACACCACATCCTGTGCCATTTAGAACTTGCAAAAAATCTTGCGCACCCACAATGATTGAGAGAAATTAACAGGCTGTTCAGAACGACAGCGAGGTGCTTTGCATTCGCTGCCATCAAGTTGGCGTGCTCACGATGCTGCAGCGAGTGCCTCGACCCTGATCCCAGTGAATGCTTGCAATCGTAGACGTTGCTGCTCAGCGTCATGACCTTGCATCGCAGCACATCGACGCTCAGTACCTGGGCTGCTACTTGCTGCTGTTGGAGCCGCACGGTGAATCGTCAATGGAGGAGCAGCGATTGCCCGTGCCGACGCGGGTGGACCTTTGCACGCTGGCTTGTCACCGAAAGCAGTTACCATTCGTGGTGCTCAGCTCGGGGTAAGTAAGAATGATATGGGTAAGTCCTTTGAAGCGATTTCCGGGGGAACAGCAGGTCGAGCGGCTTTTTTCTGGCATAGGCAAGCTACTGGCTTGTTCTACTCACAGTGCCGCCCAAAGAGCAGGACTTTATTGACATAATTAGATGGTTGGTGCTTGTATACAGATTAAATTAACAAGCAAGCACTAATGCACGAGGACTCGTCGAAAGCAGGCCAAGTTCGAGTCTTTCAGTGGGCGATCCTTTACTGCCGACTGCAAGTGGAGGCGGTGACCGCTCAGGTTCTTCCACCGAAATGCAAATTGGGGTGTTGAATCAGCTTACTTTTAACTTTAATTAGCTAGCATTCTTAGATACCAGATTTGACTGTATTTACTGGCAGCGGTGCATGGTTTTCTGATCCAAATCAGACGGTTGCTTATGTCTGGGCGACACTGGTGTCGATATAGCATCAGACCGTGTTGCATTGACCAAGATCGGGCATGATTCAGCAGGGCCCTTGTGATCACATTTGGTCGCCGTTGAATCCAGTTCAAGATTCTTCTCGATTAGTTGCCAGCTCGGTGACTACCCACACAGTGGTTGGCAGGAGGCGCAGGTCATAAGCAGGGGGTGACCATGAATGTGCAGGCTTTGCAGCTTAGATGTGGTATTTTTTGCATTTCAGTAAAAAATGTCAGTGTGCCCAGAGCCTGGGCAAGGCTGACATGGTGGCCGATGATCACTGCAACATGCCATGCGTAGGAGACGTCAGGCACCACTGTGGCGGTCTTCACATGTCAGAGCTAGTGCACTCCGTGTGGCGGCTGAAGGGCGTGAGTGGTAGGTCTGCAGAGCCCCTTCAAACTGGTCACCATTACCATTACTGGTGCTTCATCGGCGACGTCTGTTCAGTTGCTTGTTGCCATTTGCACGTACCTGCTTGGCAAGGATGCTCAAAAACCTGCAATACGACCAATGAAAGATCCCCCCTCCGCATTGCCTTGCCATCTTATCTTGCTGCACCGTGCTTTGGTATTTTGGCCATTGCGTGCATGCAATCGTCAGTCCCAGAAAGTCTCTTCGAGCCTGCAGATCCGACGGTATCAGCAACTGCAGTGCCTGCCTTCACCTTCCTCGTGTCACCTTTATTGGCTAAACTTGTCGATCCATCATTATGGGCATCCAAGCAGGCTGTACAAGATCTTCCCTTCATTTTCCAAAAGAAGGATGTTATGTTTTATGATTCATATCGGAATGTCAGTGGTCAAAGATCCGAGTATTAGCTGAGGCCTCTCGATGAGAGGTCGGACGGCACTTTCCAGGCCACTCATGTTGAGACACCACCAACCACAAGCAGCTGCTGAGGAGCCTGATTGTCGATGAACAGAAAATGGCTTGCTTCTGAACCGCGTGTTTTCCTTGCCAATAGGCAGCAGTTCCTTCACTTAGCCTTCACAGTTTCTTATTGGTCTGATTTTCATCTCTTTTAGACTCGACATGTGGAGTCTACTGCTAATCCATTGTAGCCTAATTTTGTCTGCTGGCACAAATTGCTTCTATTTTGATTTGCGTAATCAGGTAGATTGATCTTCGATGTTTAACTGTTGTGGGTATCCATATAAACTTGACGGGGCATAGGGCAAACTCGGCAAGAGTCACCTATGAGACTAACTTGCTCACTGCTTTGTTGTAGGTATCGATGCATGTGCCAGCAGTCCATGCCAGCACTCATCAGCATGTGTCAGACTCATCGGAGGAGGAAGCTATAGGTGTATATGTAGTGGCATCCACACAGGCTTGAACTGCGAAAATGAAATTAATCCATGCTCAGCAGCCGACAACCGAGGCAGCTGTCAGCATGGAGCACAGTGTGTGCTGATCCCTGTAAGTATGGAAACACCACTTTTTCGTTTAATGCTGCTGCCGTGCAAGTGCATTAAGCTTAGTGCATAAGCATCAACAGACCTCGGTTATAATCATTTTTGCTGAGCTGGGTGTGCCTGAAAAATGGCGTTTCAGGGAGGCTATGCATGCAAGTGCACTGCCGGTTTCGTGGGCGATTACTGTCAGCATTCAATCTGCAAGCACAACCCCTGCATTCATGGAGGCACATGCATCCAGGATGCATCTGCTCTTGGCTTCACGTGTCTGTGCATGAAAGGTACAAGGAACTAGCCATCATACGTGCACCATCAAGCCTGCAAAGAGCCGAACAGTCATCTGCCACTGCCTTTAGCCTCGTCAGATGTGCAAGGCCTGAGTTTGCATTGCACCTGCCGAGACTCAGTTAAACTGCCTTAGGAACTGCCTGCGCATGGGCCCCATCCACCACCGAGCATTCATGTATCCAATAAGTATGTTCACCTCTTAGGCCCATTCAGCTGTCCGGCATTGAGTTGTAAGAAGCTGAGAGGGTGGTTGCTCTCAACTAGCGAGAGGTCAGCTCTTGCAGACTGTATTCATGGGGCACGCAAACGTAACGGCTTCGGCTAGTTTCTGCCTAAACTACTAATCGCATGCGAGTACATATATCCATGCACATACCTGTGCTTATATCCACAGGCACTCACATACAATGCTCCTATACCGATAGGCCTTACTAGGTTGGAATTTTAGTTGCATCAGGCTATCGCTGTAGTTTCAGCTTTGCCAACCATAAGGTTGGATTAGAATTCAAATTTCTCAAAGCTAAACTGAGAAGTGTATTTTACTCCTTTAATACCGTGGGTTTACCTTTTTTATAAATGAGTAGACGCAATCAAGCAGTCGGTCTTAAAGGCTCCCTCTTGAACAGCTGGCCATTCTCGAGCTCCAAGGAAAACAGGAAGCAGACCACAACCAGCGTTCAACGACCTCGACTTTGGTTGGGTAGCTATGCAGCCTAGGTGCCCAAGGTACAGCTCTGTTGGTGTGCAGATAAAGTAAGACTCTTGCAGAATACTTTGTATATGCTTAAATGTAAATGGTTTATATGTTGTAAAGAACCATTACTGCTATGATTTTGCAGCAGAAGTGATGTATTCATAGGTTTTGGTTTGCATTCAGTTTGGTCAGAATGCATGGGGGGTTAATGCATTTGATTTCGCCAGCATCTGCCCAAAAGACTCGCTCGGTCCACAGCAAACTAGCGGGATCAATATGTAACTTTAAAAGCATGTACCTGCATGTATAGTGTGTACGCTGCACTAATGCTTACCAAATTAGGATTGAGTTGAATGCTGAACATTTGACACATGCTGTCTCATCAGTGCGGCCGCTAGTGCATCTGGAGCCTCCGGAACATTAACTACAAGAAATAAAAGTGCTTGTGTTTTTACTCAAGCATATTTACGCTCGTCGTTTAAATGTGTGATTGGCAGGTATGCACGATAGTGGGACCTCCGTAGCATATATGCAAAATGAGCAATGGGTAGACTGTGGGTCTGCATTTTGCCAAGCCGCTAGCTAGGACAGCGGTCTCAGACACGGGCCTTGCAAGGATGACAATGACCTCAGAATTGTAAGCGCAAGAAGCAACCAAGCAACGACGCTTAGTGATACGAATGTCCTTCGTTCTTCCCCCTAGCCCTGCAGACATGCACAACTTACTTAGCCATGCCCTGATTGCTTCACCCGGGTTTTGGTTTTGCACTTAGCCCAGCTCTACCGAGTGTAGTGAGTTTAACTTGGTCCTGGCTGCGGAAAAACTGCTCTAGTTATTTCTTTCGCTAAGGCTATTCTGGCCGTCATTGTGAGATTGACATCGATCTTTGTTCGGATCGGCCATGCAAGAATGCCGGTGCCTGCGTGGATCAGGGCGACACTTACAGCTGTCGCTGTCCGGCCGGCTATGCAGGCAGTCACTGTGAGGTGGACGTCGACGAGTGTGTCAGCATGCCATGCAACAATGGAGCCAAGTGCCTCAATCTGGCGAATGGGTACAGGTGTGAATGCCCGGATGGTTTTCGTGGCCAGGTATGGTTTGCCAGCAGTCAGCCTTGAGCTCTTCTGTACTCAACAGCCACTGCTGCATCTTCACCTGCTCTCTCTCTCTCTCTCTCTCTCTCTCTCTCTCTCTCTCCACTGCAGGTGTGCGAGGAAGACGTCGACGAGTGTCTGAGCGCACCCTGCCAGAACGAGGCTCTCTGCCGTGACTCCAGGAGCGGCTATGTGTGAGTGGCAGCAGGTAGCGATATTGTAGTGCACGAATCGCATTGTGGCATGCTGAAGTGAATTGGGTTGGACGGGAAACTGTAGCTATTTTCTTGGGCCACAGCGTCGTATGCGGTTCATACCACTGCGTTGGGTTTTTGGGCTCGTAGTCTCATAGGAAAATGTCCCAGTATGCGAGGCTAACCTAAACGCACTCCGACGCCTCACGTTAAACAAGAAACGTGGCATTGCTTATTGCTGTTGCTCGATCCACGTGCCTTCTGAGGTAAAATAAAATACTTTATATACTATATAGTGTTAAAAAATATAACTGCAGTTTACACATGCTGCATGGTACAAACTCATGAGTGTGGCCTCAAAAGAGAGCACCTAACCCCAGGGGCAATTCGGAGCATCGAGCTATGAGTTCTTTGTAGCAGTGGAGGCATAATAGAGACGATGCAGGGCAAGCGCACAGATCGACAGACTAGCGAGTTCGTGTGGTAGCACCACCTGTGTCCGATCCTACGTGAGTGGGCATTGAGTCTGCAGCCAGCTTGTAGCCACTCTCTCAATCACACAGAGTCAGTCTGAACCCACAAGCCAGTGCTCAAGTTTCACCTGTCGCATTCATTCCTACTAGATAACTCTTTCATGGACTTTCTGTTAGGTGAAGCATTTTTGTGCTTCTTTAAAGAGTTCTCTAAAAGAAAGCTAGGCTGATTGGCCTCATTTATATAGCAGCAGAAGAGCCTTTATGGTTATCACAACCACTTGCAATGGGCAGTACAGAATTTCTCTTTGTAGAGCTCGAACCCACGGGTCGTGAAGAGCGTGCACCTTGCCTCCTTGGCTAAGACCCGGGTGCAATCTAGCAAGCGATTTGTCGCTGCAAAGGAGTCTGCCTTTACTTCCTCGGGAAACCGTGTTTGTTAACGATGCTACAGCTAGCAGGCAGCCACAGGGCAAAACACGATGCATTAACATGGAAACGTGAGCATCCTGGGGTATTGATGCCTTTGCTTCACGGAATTTTATTGCCGGAGTACCGATTGTGCATCCGTCCTGTCACTTAACAGGAGCTATGCATGCCCTGTCGAGTTAGCATATTAATTACTTGCAATCAACTTCACACTGCTGTGAGACTACGGGCCTGGTAATAAAAGGACGGCACTGATATCGCATGCCCTCTAATAAGATGCCCTCTGCAGCATGCAGCCTGCACTGCCGGCCGCCCTCCAGGTGCGGATCAGCTGTGAGCAGCACAGCAGCCCGCTTCCGTGATCCTTTTGGGTTGTGTGTCTGTCCAAAGTCCTGTTTTAGACTCACAAAAACGTAACTCTTACCGCCTCGGTCAGATGTCTCGTATTGTCATTTATGTTTTCAATTGCTTATGTCCTTGCTCTTTGATAAGTCATGCTCTTAGATTAGCAATGTGTACAAATAGGAGGAGTGGCATCAACGTTCGGACAGAACCAGACCACCAACACAGCTCTCGTAATGATGTTAGTTCCAGCCGATGTGCGACAAATTAAAATAACATTAATAATACATTTGATAAAGCGCTACCTCAAAGCACCGATTCTTCTGTCGTGGCTAGCGACTTGCAGATGCAACGCCGATCAGGTATGCCAACAGCAGCCGACTGCTGCCACGAAGAGTATGCACCTACACATTAACTTAACTAGTCCAACTGGTTATGACAGCAACAGATGGTTACAGGCATTCAGCAGCTGCCACAATGTACCTAACGACTCGGTGACCTAAAGCTCAGATCAGGTCAAATGCCAAGGCAAACTTGGGAGGAACAGTTTTAAAGAAAGTGCAGTTCACGCCCTTTACACGGCTGCTGCCTTAATGCAAGCATCGGCTGTAGACCGTTGCCTAATCGGCTACTAGTCACTATAACTCAGGAGCTTCGAGATACTTATCTCAGTTCAAACCTGGCTGATTTAGCATGCAGCCATTTCAGCTATGCACTATCGGGATAATTGTGTTGTAGTCAGTAGACTCATGCTGCCTGGCGAACAGACAGCGCGGCTAGCTTGCTGTCTGCTCGGGGTTTGACATCGAGAAGATTGCTGCTTGATTGTATGACCTATGTCTGAACTCTGAGGCACGATTTACCAATGATGTGTAGTGATGGTGGTGCAGAAGGTATTGGTTTTTTTCTTCTTCGAGCCTTTAGCATTGACACACTTGATCCTCATTGTCGTTTGATTGCTGCCTCAATTCTATTGGAAAATGAATCGCATTTCCAAGCTAGTGGTAGGCTTGTTGTTGACACACTAACCACTGGATGGATCACAACGGCAATGTGCATCGAGACTGGTGACACTTCAACCTTGGGTGCCACCTCAGCCTCTGGTGCTGCAATTAGCTGGCTTGACTTGCTAGATCGACATCGCATGTACTTCTTTCGCCGGTACAACGGTATTCCAAGGTTGATGTTGCAACACTTGATAAATACAGATGTCAGTTTTAGCTGCATGATAGATCTGATTGGCGACTGCCTCCTTAGTCACCCTCCAATGGGCTTGCATACCGTTCACAGCTGCGACTGCTTGGCTGGCTACTCGGGCATTCTGTGCGAAAGGAACATTAACGAGTGCGCCAGTGCACCGTGCCTGAATGGCGGGATTTGCATCGATGGGATCGACCGATTCACATGCCAATGTGAAACCGGCTACACAGGTGAGCTGTCTTTGTGCAAAGTTCCCCAGTACTCCTTTCTGTCCTCAGTTTGTGGCGCCTACCTGCATTCATGTACTCTCCCCACACGTGTGCATTAGTGTGTACATTTCGTTATCATAATATGGAAAGCGCCCAGAAAGAGAGATAATTCTCTTGGTGCCATGTACGTTTTATTATTGTCATTGTTGCTATTTCTTGTTGCTTCAATTTCAATTCCATACTCTATGTGCATGTGCATGTAGAGATTGCTTATGATGATCCTGCCAATTGGCTACTAATTGCAACCAATGGCAGCTCAGCCCTGTTCTGCAAGCCTTCCTCTTGCCGACGATAATCCTGTGGCTGCCTCAAAATGAGATTCTGGCCAGAAACTCTACATACACGATCAGGGGCTTAAAGCTTGTGCAAAACTCTGCTGGTAGGCTTGTCTGTCGTGAGCGGCGCAGTGGCCACATCACACCACTTCTAAGTGACCTGCACTGGCTCTCAGTCAAGCAACGAATCGACTTCAAAGATTCGTCACTTTTATGTAATGTAATGTAATGTATCTCCGTCTGTAACTTCACAAAGTCATAAAGACCATGTGGGTGTTACGCAGGAGAGTTTTGTACAGCGCACTCACAGCCTAAGCGGCTTTCGGTACGCAGTCGGTAGCCAACAGACTTCTTCTCATGCAACAAAGAGAAAGTGGGAAGCATAGCAGAGTCATGAGAGCAGTTGAGGTAGTGAGTAGTATAGAAGTAGCAGTTCAGGACCACTGAAAAGGATGTGCCATAGTCGGCAGTAGGAGAGTAGTTGTTGTTGCGTAAGAATTGTGGAAGTGAGTTCCACAGTCTAGGACCTGCAGAGCTAAAGCTTCTGTCGCCAACGGTTCTTTAAGTGGAGCACTTTTAGGTCCCTTCATTCTTTAGCTCCAGCCTGCCAATCAGATCTACTTCCCCACCCGACTTAGCAACGTACCACCTGCTTTTAGGAATCTAACTGTTTACCTATCTATACCTCATACAAACCTCAAAATCCTTTGGAGACCGTGCCTTTAGTTCGTATGCTCCCAAAGCCTGGCACTCACTTCGACTTCTGTCACAACATCCCCTGACTTGACCCCATTTAAAAAGAAATTAGAAATGCACCTATTTACGACAGCATTTAGTGGGTCCCAGTGATTCATCCTTTATGTGATTATGCTGCTGACACTGTTGCATGCTGCCACTAACCACACTTGCATGCTGACCCTGTGCATGTCACCCCTAACCGTTTTATTCTTGTTGTTTATCAAGCATTATACCACTAACTAACCGTTTGGTCTTGCTTTTTGCAGCAAATGTGAAGGGCCTAGAAAGAAAGAGTTCTCCAAGGGCATTATATTAAATGTATTATTTTTTATTATTATTATGTGCACATGCACATAGATACACACACACACACGAGTAGCATGCCTGTGAGTGTGCTTGCCATATGTACTACGTGTGCTGCCAACTTCGTTTGTACCTGTCACAGTGGGATGCACAGACAGTTCTTATGCACCCACGAGGTTGCGCTTGCTCGCACTTCCAAGGATAGTTCGACCTGTGTCGCCGTCCACAGGTAAGCTATGCCAAGACGATACCGACGAGTGCTCCAGCCGGCCCTGCGCCGCCAGCACGGGCCAGTGCGTGGACCGTGCCGGGGGCTACGCGTGTCTCTGTGCGCCCGGCTACGCCGGCCCCGCCTGCTCCCTGGAGCTGGACGAGTGCGCCTCGTCGCCGTGCGCCCACGGCTCCGCCTGCCTCGACCTCGTGCACGCCTACCGCTGCAGCTGCTCGCCGGGTTATGAGGGCGAGCACTGCCAGTCGGCCATCGACGAGTGTGCCTCGTTGCCGTGCGCCAACGGCGCCACCTGCGTCGACCTGGTCGGCGCCTACTCGTGCCTCTGTCGGCCGGGCTACATGGGCAGCCTGTGCCAGACAAACGTCGACGAGTGCGCCTCGGCGCCGTGCCGCCACGGTGGCACGTGCGTCGACCTGCCGGGCGCCTACTCGTGCCAGTGTGCGCCCGGCTGGGCGGGCAGCGACTGCTCCGTCGATGTCGACGAGTGCGCCGGAGCGCCGTGCCAGAACGGTGGCGAGTGTGTCGATGCCACCGCTGGCTTTGCTTGCCGCTGCGTGGCCGGCTACACTGGCCCGCTGTGCGACTTCGATGCCGACGACTGCGCCTCGGCGCCGTGCCGCAACGGTGGCGAGTGCCTCGACCGGGTTGCCGCCTATGCCTGCAACTGCCGGCCGGGCTTCGGCGGCCACGATTGCTTGCAGGACATCGACGAGTGTGCCTCGTCGCCGTGCCTAAACGGCGGCCTGTGCGTCGATCTGGCGAATGCGTTCCGCTGCGACTGTGCCGTCGGATTCACGGGCGACTCGTGCGAGGCCGACGTGGACGAGTGTGCATCGCTGCCCTGCCGGCACTCGGCGCGCTGCGTCGATGCTGCCGGCGGCTACACGTGCGTCTGCGCGCCCGGCTTCAGCGGCCCGACCTGTGACGGCGACATTGACGAGTGCAGCAGCCTGCCGTGCATTCACGGCAGCCGCTGCCGTGACCGAGTCGGTGGCTACTCGTGCGCCTGCACTGCCGGCTTTGCTGGCATCCAGTGCGAGCTGGACGTGGACGAGTGCGACAGCGCACCGTGCCTGAACGGCGGCCACTGCAGCGACGCACTGGCCGGCTTCCGCTGCGACTGCGCTCGAGGCTACGCGGGCGAGCGCTGCGAGACCAATGTGGACGACTGCAGCCCGCGGCTTGGCGGCATCGGCAGCGGCGGCCCGTGCCTGAACTCGGCCCGCTGCATAGACCTGGTCGACGGCTTCCGGTGCATGTGCGCCAGCGGCTATGAGGGCACACGTTGCGAGGGCGAAGTTGACGAGTGCCGAAGCGCCCCGTGCCAGAACGGAGCCACGTGTGTCGACCGGCTGGCCGGATACCGTTGCCTGTGCGCTGCCGGCTATGCTGCCTCAGCAGCCGGTGGCGGCGGCGTTGGCGACCGGCACTGCGCCACCGAGCTGGACGAGTGTGCCAGCAGGCCGTGCCACAACGGCGGGCAGTGCCGCGACTTGGTCGCCGCCTACGAGTGCGCTTGTCGGGCCGGCTTTGAGGGTGCACTCTGCGAGCGCCGCACCGACGCCTGCCTCGGCCAGCCGTGCACCAACGGTGGCCTGTGCATCAGCCTGAAGGCGGCAGCCTTCCGTTGCTTGTGCCTGCCAGGCTACGGGGGACCGGACTGCTCTGTGGAGACGAACGAGTGCGCCAGCGAGCCGTGCCTGCACGGCTCGCAGTGCGTCGACGAGCTGGACGGCTTTGCGTGCCTCTGCGCCGACGGCTGGCAGGGCGCGCTCTGTCAGAGCGACGTGGACGAGTGCCTCAGCGGCCCGTGCAACAACGGTGGCTCCTGCTCGAACGGCAACGGCAGCTGGACCTGCCAGTGCCCGCCCGGCTTTGCGGGCCTGCGCTGCGAGGTGCCGATCGACTCGTGCACTGCTGGTGCTGTAGCAGCAGATGAGCGGCCCTGCGCCGGTGGCGCCACGTGCACGAATTTCGGCGGCGGCCGGCACGTCTGCCTCTGCCCGCCTGGCTTCACCGGGCGCCGCTGCTCGGTCGATGTCGACGAGTGCACGTCTGACCCGTGCAATAACGGCGGCACGTGCGTCGACGGCTTGGATGATTACACATGCTCGTGCCTGCCTGCTTTTGCCGGCGAGCGCTGCTCCACACCAGTGGTGGACTGCTCGGCGGCCGAAGCAGAGGTCAACAAGTGCCGCCACGGGGCGACGTGCACGCAGCACGGTGCCTCGGCGCCGGGGCAGTATGTGTGCATTTGCCCGCCGGGCAAGACCGGCTGGTTTTGTGAGCACGACCTCGACCCTTGCGATCCTAACCCATGCAAGTATGGCGCCTGCGCTGCCCTGGCCGGTGGCGGCACTCGCTTCGTCTGCAGCTGCGAGCCGGGCTGGACGGGGCGCCACTGCGACCTGGAAGTGGACGAGTGCACGAGCAAGCCTTGCCAGAACGATGGCCACTGCCTCGAACGTCACGACGCTTTCGAGTGTCGCTGTGCGCCAGGCTTCGCGGGACGCCTGTGTGAGCTGAACGTCGACGAGTGCGCCAGCGACCCATGCTCGCTGGGCCGCGGCGGAGGCATCGCCTGCATTGACGGCATGGACTCGTACGCATGCCTGTGCCGGCCTGGCTATGGGGGGCCCGACTGCGCCACCGACGTCGCCGAGTGCAGCAGCGCCCCGTGTCAAAATGGCGGCACATGCAAGGACCGCCTGGCGGGCTATGTGTGCGCCTGCCCCTTGGGCTATGCTGGCCGAGCGTGCGAGCTGGACCTGGACGAGTGCCTCGGCGAGCCGTGCATGAACGGCGGCACGTGCACTGACGGCGTGGCGACATTCGCGTGCCGCTGCCCGGCCGCCTACGCCGGCGAGCTGTGCGAGGTCAACGTCGACGACTGTGCTGTCGGCAACGGTGCTTGTCAGCACGGTGCCACCTGCGTCGACGGTTTGGCTTCGTACACGTGCTCGTGCTTGGAAGGCTACGAGGGAGCACTGTGCGAGACGGATGCGGACGACTGCCTGGGCTCGCCGTGTCAGCACGGCGGCACGTGCGCAGACGCCGTGGCAGGGTACTCTTGCAGCTGCCCGGCCAGCTGGACGGGATCGCTGTGTGAGGTGGCCATCGACGAGTGTGCTTCGGCGCCGTGCGGCCCGCACGCCAGCGGTTGCCTCGACCGGATCGGTGCGTACGAGTGCGTGTGCGAGGCAGGCTACGTCGGCGACCGGTGTGACGTCGACGTCGACGACTGCAAGGGGCAGCCGTGCGACCACGGCAGCACCTGCGTCGACCGTGTGGCCGGTTTCCGGTGCGCCTGCGCCGTCGGATACGCGGGCACATACTGTGGCATCGAGGAGAACGAGTGCGCCAGCCAGCCGTGCCAGAACGGCGCACTCTGCGTGGACGCTGTTGCCGAGTACCGATGCGAGTGTCGCGAAGGCTACGCGGGCACACGCTGCGAGGCTGACGTCGACGAGTGCACCTCCGATGGTGGCGTCGCCCGGTGTCAAAATGGCGGCATCTGCGAGAATACGGCGGGTGGCTATGCGTGTCGCTGTCCCGGTGGCTTTGTGGGAGTGGCCTGCGAGGGTCGACCGTGTGAGCGTTCGAGCTGCCTGAACGGCGGCACTTGCGTGCTGCTGCCTCCTCGGATCGACTCGGTTCGGCTTGCTGCATCGTCGGCCACCGGCGAGGGCCTCGCCTCGTGCGAGTGCCCGCCGGGATTCGCCGGCGAGCGGTGCGAAACGGACATCGACCTGTGTGCATCGGTGCCATGCCGGCACGGCGGCACGTGCGTTGACGCGGGCGTGCGTGTGCAGTGCTACTGCCTGCCAGGCTATGTGGGCATTTATTGCCAGGACCAAGCAGACGAATGTGCCAGTGAGCCGTGCTCAAATGGCGGCAGGTGTGAGGACCGGGCCAATGGCTACCGCTGCCACTGTCCACTTGGCTACCTGCCGCCCCGCTGCCAGCAGGAGCTCAACGAGTGCGACAGCATGCCCTGTCAGAACAAGGCTCGCTGTGCCGACCTCGTCGGCACCTACTCCTGCCTGTGTGCTGTCGGCTTCGCGGGCAGCGACTGCGAGACGAACGTCGACGACTGCGCGAGCCAGCCGTGCGGCGCCAACGGTGTCTGCCACGACCGGGCCGGCCGCTACGAGTGTGCCTGCAAGCCGGGCTACTCGGGCCACCTCTGCGAGACCAACGTCGACGACTGTGCTGCAGCAGCTGCCACCGTGCCGCCGTGCGCCCGCGGCGGCTCCTGCGTCGACGGCGTGAACGGCTTCACGTGCCACTGCGCGCCTGGCTATGTCGGCCGGCAGTGCGAGCTGGATGCCGACGAGTGCGAGAGCTCACCGTGCCACAATGGCGGCACGTGCAGCAATGGCGCCGGCCGCTTCGAGTGCCGCTGCGCGGCCGGCTATGCGGGCGAGCGGTGCGAGCGCGGCATCGACGAATGCGGCAGCGCCCCCTGCCACGGCCTGGCCACGTGCCGGGACATGCCGAATGCGTTCGTCTGCCTCTGCCCGGCCGGCTACGTCGGCAGCCTGTGTCGCGACGAGTCGGACGAGTGTTCCTCGAGGCCGTGCCTCAACGGTGGCCTTTGTCGCAACAGCGAAGCCTCTTACAGCTGTGAGTGCCCCGCCGGCTGGGCGGGCGCCGCATGCGAGCTGCCCATCGAGGAGTGCACAGGTGCGGCAGTGGCGATCGCAAATCCGTGCAAGAATGGCGGCAAGTGCTCCCAGCTGCCGGGCGCTATCGAGTGCATCTGCTCGGCAGGCTACACGGGCTGGTTCTGCGAGTCGCCCGTCGACGCCTGTCGTCTGCAACATCCGTGCAAGTATGGCGAGTGCCGCAGTATCGGGGTGTCTTATGCTTGCGTCTGCCAGCGGGGATACGAGGGCACCTTTTGTGAGGTCGAGACTGACGAGTGCCAGAGCTCGCCCTGCTACAACGGCGGGACGTGCATCGACGGTGGCGCTGGGGCAGGTGTGAGCTGCACGTGCAGCACCGGCTGGACGGGCGAGCTGTGCGATGCTTCGCTGGACGAGTGCGCAAGCGCGCCGTGCCTGAACGGCGGCCGTTGCGTGGACTCGGTCGGAGCGTACGGCTGCCTCTGCGCTCCCGGCTGGCACGGACCGAGCTGCCAGTTCAACGTGGACGAGTGCGCCAGCGCCCCCTGCCGATCGGGCTCGACCTGCGCGGACGGCGACGATGCGTATGCGTGCCTCTGCGCGCCCGGCCACGAGGGTGCCAGCTGCGCGATCGATGTGGACGAGTGCGCCAGCGCGCCGTGCCAGAAGGCGCTGGCCTGCGTGGATGCGGCGAACGCCTACAGTTGCTCGTGCGCGCCGGGCTGGACGGGCGGCCGCTGCGAGACGAACGTCGACGAGTGCGCCTCGGCGCCGTGTGGCCGGCGAGGCCTGTGCCTCGACCTGGTCGACGGCTACCGGTGCCACTGCTCGGCCGGCTACAGCGGCACCAACTGCGAGCTGCACAGCGACCCGTGCGCAAGCTCGCCGTGTCAGAATGGCGCCGAATGCGTGAGCTCTGACGAGGACGGCAGCAACGACGTCTACATGTCGGCATCTCCGCCGTCGTTCCTGTGCCGCTGCCTGCGCGGCTACGTGGGCTCGCTGTGCGAGCTGGATGTCGACGAGTGCGCCAGCGCGCCGTGCCGGCACGGCGCTCGCTGCGCCGACGGCGTCGCCTCGTATCGCTGCGCGTGCTCCGTTGGATTTTCAGGGTCGCAGTGCGAAGTCGACTTGGACGAGTGCTCTGCCGCACCGTGCGCCAACGGCGGCCGCTGCGTTGACCGTGCGGGCAGCTTCGCCTGCGTCTGCCTGCAGGGCTTCGGTGGCTCGCTGTGCGAACTGGACGTCGACGAGTGCGCCTCGGCGCCGTGCCAGCACGACGCCACGTGCACCGATGGGCCCGGCGCGTTCGCCTGCTCGTGCCCGCCGGGCTGGGCGGGCGCTCGTTGCGAGCGCGGCATCGACGAGTGTGCCTCGCGGCCGTGCCGGAACGGCGCACCGTGCGTCGATCTGGTGTCCGGCTACGCCTGCCAGTGCAGGCCCGGCTGGATGGGCGCAGCCTGCGCCGAGGCGCTGGACGAGTGCGCCAGCGAGCCGTGCCAGAACGGCGCCTCTTGCGCCGACGAGCCAGCACGCTTCAGCTGCCTGTGCGCAGCCGGCTGGCAAGGCGCGCTGTGCTCCGACAACATCGACGACTGCGCGCCCTCGCCGTGCCTCAACGGCGCCACCTGCATCGATGGCGCGACGAGCTACGAGTGCGCGTGCGCGCCCGGCTGGATGGGCTCGGCTTGCAGCGACGACATCGACGAGTGCGCCAGCGAGCCGTGCAGCAACGGGGCGACGTGCGCCGATGCTGCGAATGCGTTTGTGTGCCACTGCGCGGCCGGCTATGCTGGCAGCGGCTGCGACGAGGACGTCGACGAATGTGCCTCGCAGCCGTGCCACAACGGGGCGCCGTGCTCAGACGGCACAAACGCTTTCGCGTGCCATTGCCTGCCCGGCTATGCGGGCGACGTGTGTCACGTGGACGTCAACGAGTGCGCCTCGGCGCCGTGCGCCCATGGCGGCACGTGCGTGGACCGAGTTAACGGCTATTTGTGCAAATGTTTGCCAGGTTTCGCGGGCACTCGCTGCGAGCTGGACGTGGACGAGTGCGCCAGCCGACCGTGCGCACGCAACGCCACGTGCGAGGACCTGACCGACGCCTATCGGTGCCTGTGTGCGCCCGGCTACGCTGGACCCGACTGCGGCGTCGACGTCGACGAGTGCCGAAGCCAGCCATGCGCCAACGGCGCTCGATGTGCCGACGGTCCGAACTCGTACGCGTGTGAGTGCTCCGCCGGCTACACGGGTGAGCGCTGCGAGACGGACGTCGACGAGTGCGCATCGGAGCCGTGCCGCCACGGAGGGCAGTGTGCCGACGGCGTCGGCCGCTTTGCGTGCTCGTGCCTCCCCGGCTACGCGGGCCTCGCGTGTGAGGCAGACGTCGACGAGTGCTCGAGCGGGCCGTGCCGTAACAGCGCCATTTGCGCCGACCTCGTCAACGGCTACCGCTGCTCGTGTCGGCTCGGATTCGATGGAGAGCGCTGTCAGACGAACGTCGACGAGTGTGCCAGCCATCCGTGTGCAAACGGTGGCCGTTGCACGGACAGGATCGGCACATACGAGTGCGACTGTCCGCCCGGCTTCGAAGGCGGGCGCTGCGAGGTCAACGTCGACGAGTGCAGCAGTGCACCGTGCGTGAATGGCACGTGTGCAGACCAGGTGCGCAGGCGCGTTCGTGCAGCGCGGCACGTTGCATTGCAGGCTGCTCGGTGTGCGTCACGTGGTGGTTTGCGCGTCCTGCCGATCTGCTTCCTCGGGGTGGAGTGGCGATGAAGTGGGCAGATATGCCAATGCCGACGAAGCAGGGTGCGAAAGACTGTGCTCGTCCATGCATGTTGAACCAGAAACATGAACCAGAACATGTTGAACCGTCCATGCATGTTGAACCGAACCAGCTACCGGCAGGTTTCTGGATGTGCGAAATCTTACGTCACCGAGTAGCATGGCTGTTGCTCATTGTCCTCGGTGAGCAAAGGGGAGGAGCAGAAGCAACTGAGGTGGTTCAGCTGTTATGTAAACGAGGTGGTTGATCTACGCTTCGCCTTACGCACCTTGAGCGGCGGTAGAGAGACGCCGGGCCCGACATCGGGAGCAGCACCTCTAGCTGCCGGTCGCATGCTTTGCTCGGCAGGTCAGCGGCTATCGGTGCAAGTGTCATCCGGGGTTCACCGGCAATCGATGCGAGCTGGACGTGGACGAGTGCTCCAGCTCCCCGTGCCGCTTCGGCGCTTGCACCAATGACGTCAACAAGTACAGCTGCCAGTGCGAGCGAGGCTATGAGGGGACGAATTGCGAGCTGGACGTCGACGAGTGCGCCAGCTTGCCGTGCCATCGCTCGGCCGTCTGCGAGAACCGGGTAGGCTATCGCTTGCTGCTCCGCCTTCTGCTGCAGGGTGCCCCTTGCCTAGACCTGTCTCTCACTCTGTCTCGGTCTGTCTGTTTGTCTGTCTCTGTCTGCCTGTCTGTCTCAGTCTCTCTCTCTCACTCTCTCTCCCCCTCTATCTATCTATTTATCTATCTATCTATCTCTCTCTCTCTCTCTCTCTCTCTCTCTCTCTCTCTCTCTCTCTCTCTCTCTCTCTCTCTCTCTCTCTCTCTCTCTCTCTCTCTCTCTCTCTCTCTCTCTCTCTCTCTCTCTCTCTCACTCTCTCTCACTCTCACTCTTTCTCTCTCCCTCTGGTTACTTCTCGACTATCACTCGATTGTCACTGCTTTGCTTACCATGAGCTGCACGTTTTCAGCATGACGTCTGCGGCCGCCCTTTCAAAGCTAGGGAAAATTTAGACTGATCCAGGTCACTTACACCCCAGGTACAAAAATTGCCAGTTAACCATAGCAGTGCACGCGACAAGAGCTGTGCAGGTGCTCAGTGCATGCGAACCTGAAGTTGTCCTTGGCCAGAATCGCTACACGAGCCACACTGTGCAATGCAATTTATTATGGTGATTATTGCAGCTGGTCAAAGTGCATGCTAGAATGATCGACAAACTGTAGAGCGGCTTTTTTTTGGTTGCTCATTTGGGATTTCAGCTAAGTTGGTCTGCTCGGATGGTGTCAGCTGATGGCCCGATTCTACACGGCTTGCCTCGATATCTGCATGCTTCTATTATCATGCCGGTCTGCTAGCAATGAATGCTCGATGCCGATTTCGGTAGTACCCAAAGGCTAGTGAATTATGTCTGCCTACATCGCTAGGTTACTTACTATTCTATTGCGTATCACTTTGCAGCAAATGTAAAGCGCCTAGAAAGAGATTAAGTTCTCTGAGGGCGCTTTATCAAGTGCAATATTATTATTATTATTATTATTATAGGTTTAGTGGGTATCTCAAGAATTTAGGGTACTCAAGAACTTGGTAAGTTTTTTTAATGCCAACCTGAATAGGAATGAACTGGCTCCATGCTTTCGTGGAGTTACTTTTCTCTTTACATGCAGCCGGTGTCCTCTGTCTTGAATCCCACTACATACAGAGATTTTAAATAAGCATACTATTAATAATATAGTACTAATATGCAATAGTAAAAATGAAACAATTGTATAGTACCCAAGAGAATTAGTTGTTTTTCTAGCCACTTTACAAGTGCTGGGAATGAAGTATGTCAAATGATTGACTTGTGGAATGTCTGCATGCATAAGTACATTAAAGACGATAAGGTAACAAACTAGATAATAGGTAACAAATTTCAGGGTGTGTCTTAGTTTAATTTGCACTTTCAAGTTTGTGTGTGTGTGTCCATGTTTATTTGATAACATGCTAGTGTGCAGTATAGTGTGTAAGACAGTAACTCCCTCGTAAGACAGTTAGGCACAATCGAATGACACCAAAACATCTGCTGCAAATTTAAAGGTGACCAGGCAGCTGTGTGACACTGTATTTATGGTGTGTGCACGAGCACTATGGGAGGTAGCAACCATCCCGATTCGAGCAAATGATGCTGCCCCTCGGGTGGGCTATGCTTTATGGGCGGTGTGCAGGAAGTGAAAGAGTCTGTGCGTAAGCCAATGCCTTAAGCCCTGTCGCTGTCGCCTCTACCAGTACGCAGCCGGTACCGTTAGCGCAGCCGGTACCGTTAGCGCCGTTAACCCAATGCGTTGCTGGCAGCTGCCAGCATAGTTTGCTAAACGTTGCCTCATTTTCTGGTTAATTTACAGGTCGATAGCTACATTTGCCACTGCGAAATAGGATTCGGAGGACCGAGCTGCTACGATGACATCGACGAGTGCTCGAGCTCTCCCTGCCTCAATGGAGCGACATGTGTGAACAAGCTCGCTGCGTTTGCTTGCGTGTGTCAACAAGGCTATGAAGGTGAGCCGCAGTCGCTGCTGCCCATGCAGACCTCCTGGCGAGGCTTCGGAGCAACCGGGCAGACGGCACGACGTTCTTCTGTTTAGACAACTGCTCCGCGTGCAGTCGGGTTCGCTGTCTGTGTGCGCAGTTGCCGCATCAGCCCGCTGTTTGCTGTGCCCAGCTGACTGTCGACGACTGCCAACTAGCCAAGTCTACTAAACGAAAGCTTGAAAAGGCATACAAAAGATCCGGACTAACTGTCCATCGACAGGCATATGAAGACTACTGTAGGTCGTACCAATCGATCCTAGCAAAGGCTAAGTCTAGCTTCTATAGAAACATTGTTGAATCACAGATGCACAATCCAAAAATGCTGATGTCGACAATAAACCATCTCCTCAACCGTTCCCAGGTTAGCTCCTTACCTGATGATCCTCGTGATGATCTAGCCGATTGCTTCTCTCGATTCTTTGTGCAGAAGATAGACAAAATCAGGGAATCCATCCCTGCGATGACAACCTTCCCACTAGAATGCTGTTCCTCGGTTCCTGGCTGCGCCTCAATGTCTGCATTTAAACAGGTCACTAGTGATGTAGTCCTAAAGCTCGTATCTCAATCAAAGAAGACAACAAGTCCACTGGACCCTATTCCCACTGTCCTGCTCCTACGTTGCATTGATCTGCTGCTGCCATGCATAACCAACATCATTAATATGTCATTAGCCTCAGGTCAGGTCCCAGCACCTTTCAAAAAAGCTGTAGTCAGGCCACTTCTCAAGAAAGCTACACTAGACCAAGAGAACTTAAGCAACTACCGCCCAGTCTCCCTTCTACCATTCCTATCAAAGACACTGGAACGGGTCGTGGCAGACCAGCTGAACTCGTATATCGAAACCTCACAACTTGCTAGTAAGTTCCAGTCTGGCTTTAGAGCTAATCACTCCACAGAGTCAACAATGCTTCGGGTTTACAACGACCTACTCAGGAATGCAGACATGGGTAGAGTGTCTCTTCTTGTTTTGCTCGATCTTTCGGCAGCTTTTGATACCATCGATCACAAAGTATTTCTAGAGCGTGCCTCTCATCTCGCCTGGGCATCACTGGCACTGCTCTGCAGTGGTTCAGGTCCTATCTCAGTGGGAGACTCCAGAGTGTTGACGTGAATGGACAAAGATCATCTGAAGTACCTCTAAAATATGGAGTACCTCAGGGCTCTGTGCTAGGTCCGGTCCTTTTCACCGTTTATACTCTCCCTCTCACTGATGTGATTGCCAAGCACAATCTAGGCTTTCACTTCTATGCGGATGACACTAAGTTGTACCTTTGCTTTGATCCCTCCCAGCCTTCGAGCACCTCAAATTCTCTCAACTCACTTGCTGCATGCATTGATGACATCCGATCATGGATGGCAGCAAATTTTCTAAAACTAAACGATGATAAAACTAACTTACTAGTTATGGGCAAACCTAGTGTTATTCAGAAATTGGAAAGGCTGACTTTCAAAATTGGCTCTGCCAGCGTATCTCCAGTTGCATCAGCTCGAAATCTAGGTGTCATATTCCAAAGCGACCTCTCGTTAGACGACCACATCAGCTCCACAGTCAAATCAGCCTATTTTCAGCTTCATAACATTGCTAAAATTAGGGCTTGTTTAGATAAGGATACCACGTCCAAGTTGGTCCATGCATTCGTGACATCTCGTCTCGACTTCTGCAACTCACGGCTTACTGGCCTACCAGCATGTGCGATCAGGCGATTGCAGCTGGTGCAAAACTCTGCAGCTACGCTTGTCTGTCGTGAGCGTCGCAGTTGCCACATTACTCCACTTCTCGCCGACCTGCACTGGTTACCAGTCAAGCAACGGATTGACTTCAAGGTTATGTCGCTCACTTTTAGGTCTCTTCATTCTATGGCTCCAGCCTATCTTTCAGATATACTACCCCATCAGGCAAAGCATCGTACCACTCGCTTTTCGGAATCCAACAGTCTAGAAATACCTCGTACAAACCTTAAATCCTTTGGAGACCGTGCATTTAGCTCGTATGCTCCCACAGCCTGGAACTCCCTCCCGACCTGCATCAGAACATCCCCTGACCTGACCACATTTAAAAGAAACTTAAAAACATACCTATTTAGGACAGCATTTAGTGGGTCCTTGTGATTCGTCCTCGATGTGCTTATGCGTGCTGACACTGTTCATGCTGCCACTAACCACATTTGCATGCTGACCCAGTGCATTTAACCCCTAACCATGTTATTCATTTTGTTTGTTTTTCAAGCATGATTTTACTTACTATTCTATTGCGTATCACTTTGCAGCAAATGTAAAGTGCCTAGAAAGAGATTAAGTTCTCTGAGGGCGCTTTATCAAGTGCAATATTATTATTATTATTATTATCAGGAGCAGTTTTTGGTGGCAAAATTGAGGCTGCTGTATGCCACTTTTTATCCTAATCAAGTCCCTTGTAGACTTTGCTGCAAACTTTTGGTGGTGTGCTTACTGCCCAAATAGACACCATCAATTCATATTTGATATGCATTAGACTCTTGTTACTGTTGCTACTGCTGTCGAAGCGATCCGTATCCTTACGGCACTCCACTGCCACGTGTACTTTAATCTGAGACGCTGCTTTGTCGTAAGGCCTATCATGCAAAGCTGATAAAGAAGTGTCGATGGCAGCATCGCATGGTCTGTGATGACGTCATTTTCGCCTCGTGACATATTTTCAAAGCTTTATTGTTACCGTCCTCTAGCGATCATGATGTGAGAGTGCCATACCCCAGTGCCTACCCCCAG
This sequence comes from Cristatella mucedo, assembly GCA_009760855.2. Classification (NCBI taxonomy): domain Eukaryota; kingdom Metazoa; phylum Bryozoa; class Phylactolaemata; family Cristatellidae; genus Cristatella; species Cristatella mucedo. Next base: position 7,808,792 of record WPIO01000002.1, read on the forward strand.
CCTATGGCAGTTCCTGATGCCATAGGCTGGGGTATGATGTCCTAACTTTGTCTTATGCTGGTACTATATTCCCCCCCCCCGACCGCTGCTAACGAATCAAAGCGTGGCGTTCCTGCTGCTAGGTGTGAGCAAAGATGCTAGCTAATTGGAGCAAAGAGTTCTTGACCAATCGGAGCAAAGAGTTCTTGAGCCGCAGATGATGGAAGTTTGTGTTCGAGTAAGCATCAGATGCAGTTACTAAATACACGTTGCTCAGTACGGCTTCGTACAAGTGCCCCGAGTCGTTTGCTGTTTAGAAAAATGCGCACACTCACTCATGCAACAGCCTTATAAAAAAACTGGCCGTATTTTGTATACCGGCTGCCACGTGCATATTCATGCCTGCACCACTCTTACTTACAGGTATTTTCGTCAGCAAAGCTGTCCAACTCTTTCTAGACACTGTACATATACTGGAAGGGTAACGCATCAAATAGAAGGTGATTGTATGGACAGTAACAGCTTGCATAAGCACATAAAACTGGCATCTCTGCTCAGGTATTTTCTGTTAGCTTTAGGAGCACTGCAGAGTCCTCCTCGTAGTACATTGTCAAAATAATCTAGTCGCTGAGTGTAAGATGCCTGACGACATGTGGATTTCGCAAGTAGGATTGCTCTGGTTTTCACATTAATACTTGTGCTAAATGCATTACTGGTGAGATGCTGCATATGCAAACTTTTCTTTAGGCACCTTCAACTGCTGCACTTGTGAATCCATGGCACAGTTGAATCATTTCCCGTTCAGTTAACAAAGACGAGCATTAGCCGTTCGACAAGTGTTCTCGCTAGCTACGTTCAGTTGCAAGCAGCTGATCTTATCTATCCTTTCAGGCGATCATTGTGAAAGCAACATTGATGAGTGTGCCAGCTGGCCATGTCAGAACAAAGGCATGTGTGTAGACAGCATAGGCAAGTACATTTGTGAGTGTCCACGTGGCATTACGGGAAGTATTTGTGAATCAGACATCAATGAATGTGAAAGTCATCCATGCCAGAACCAAGGAGAGTGCATCGACAAACCAGACAGCTATCAGTGCCGTTGCCAACCGGGCTTTGTTGGTGAGTAATTGTCATGCAATGGCTGTCGATTTTAAGCATATTTACCCATGGCTGGCTCACTTGCGGTAGAAAGTGGAGGGGAGGGTGAAGAGGGGTGGTGCACTTTTGCACACACATTTAGCAACGTCTTATGTGGAGGATGTGCTGTCAATAAAGGCCTAGTGGTCAACGAGTGGCCTCTCACAGTAGGCCCGAGACTATGTTTTCACAAAAGCCGAGTTTATTTACCCTATATGCACTGTTAGAATTAGGACGTTCGAGTATCGTAATTCGACTAATCTTTGTGAACGAAGTATACCTGCGCCGGAACTGGGGTCTTTGCTGGAGTTTTTACTACAAGCAATAGCTCTTATGATGGGCACTAGACCCAGCAGCGGGTGACCAATTCTAGTCGAATTATTGCCTCGAAATAGTGCTTTCGAGTCGTAGTTGCAGCTCCAGTGCACATAAGTATGCAGATGATAGCCAAAGTAGTACAGCAGTCCACGACAAAACTCAGTATCTTCCACACCGTAAGAACAACTCTGTCTGATTGACTTCTTGCTCTATATTCAACAGCTGAGGAAGGCAACATCTATACTATAGACGACAGTTGGTCGTCAACTGACTGATTACCGAAATAGCAGTTCTTTAGCTGCCAAAGAATGTGATACATGCTTCCAGAGGCAGAGCTAGGATATTTATCTAGGGTTCAAGACCTACACAATTTTGTTGTGTGTGCAGGAGAGTCAGACTTGCAAGATTTTCACATGGGGAGCAATACTTGCAATCAGTGTAAAAACATTGCTCAAAATCTTTGTGTTTATACGACAAGAACTCGCCTGTTGCTCATCGAGTAGAGTTAGCACGTAATTTTGTCGTGGCTGCCAGTTAGAATTGGGCTGGCCTTGGTGGCTGGCTTGGGGCTTCCCCACTGAAGGTGGGCAGGTGGCAAAAGCTCCCCTTGCCCAGCACCTGGCTCGGCCACTGCATACTACCTTTAATCATCATTATTCAGGAGCTGCTAATTCCGGTAGCCATAATTGACGTCAGATTAATAGTGAGAGATGCTTTACTATTGATTGTGGCTCAGCTATATAAACTGGGGTGCTATAGAGTGTCATTCAGTGTAAGCATAGAGCTAGCTTCTTGGCTAACAGCTTCACCTAATGCAGTATGAGCCACGGATATGGATCTGGTCTGTGAATGCTCTGTGGTTTGCGCCTTTGTTGTTAATGTACGGCTACGATTACTAGACGACCGTTCTCATCTGCACTTCTGTGTATATTGGCTGCTTCTGCAGATAATTGGTCTGTTTTGAGCTTACATTATTCTATTTCATACGATCCTTTAGATTCTATTCAAGCACCTATACTGTATGTGCAGTTGTGATATGTAGACCCTGCTCGAAGCCGGTTGACCCTGTTTGCACACTATCTACCATGCAAGTGTACATAGACTTAATCGCGGTAGACTTCAGGTGCATTTAAAGTTTTGCATGCGAGATTACAAAGAGCACCCTTCGATTTCACGAAGAAAACATTGAATAAATTAGTCTAATGAACTGGCTGCCGCTGGGGAGGGGGAAGAAGCTAGATGAGCTTATTACGCTGCTGCTTCTGCCACTTCTGCCGACAACCACTTTTGCTGTCCGTTCAGGATACGACTGCGAGCTCGAGGTGAATGAATGTAGCAGCCAGCCATGCAAAAATGGTGGTCTGTGCAGAGACAAAATCAACATGTACTCTTGCGACTGCCTACCCGGCTATACGGTGAGAGGTCGGAATGAGAATCGTTGGTCATCTGCAGCAAATTCTGCTACTACTGCTGCTCGCATGCAATAACATTGGTCATGATACATTCGACAATCCCATAAGAAGTTCAAGGAGCCAGCCATGAAATTTTGATGTGTCCGATGTTAAAATGTTTTGTGCAACGGTACTTCGAATCCATGAAGCTTGTGATGCTGGCTTGGATCTACATGGCACTTGAAATTTTTTATTGAAAGTAGGTTGATGGTACTCTTTTTTGCTACTTGCCTTAAGTGCCAGTTGTAGAATGGAAGCAGCCAGCAGGCAAAAAAGAGCTGAGGATTGATAAGGAAACATTTTGTGGCTTCCATTGTCTGCTTGTGCACCTTTTCCTTCCTATATGCCTACTTGCTGATCGAGCCAGCAGAACAGGTCAACATATTGTGACCCTGTGACTGTTAACGTTCAGCTCTGAGGCTGCTGTCTTGCTAGAAGAGAGAGCCACCTTGCTGGCAGAGGGAGCAATCAGGATTACCGGGGGTGCCTCAACGGTGACTTACTCTGACAGGCTGCCATTTTGAGTGGCTCCAGCAGCGTGCCACTCAGGTAATGCAAACAAAACTGAAAGCAAACTGTAGCCCGGAGGGGCAAGGGAGCATCAGCTTTCAGTGGTGTGTTGCAGTATCCAAGGACAGTAATACAAAAAGTAGGTCAGATTGTTATTCACGGGGGGCCCTTGCAGCTGGATTTAAGTGCAGACTGATCGTGCAGTGGCGGCTAAGCACTGCTAATAGTTACGTCTTCCTCCTTTCCTCCAGGAAGGAGACTCTTCAGCACAAACGATGGATCTGCTGGCATCACCGGTCTGGTCAATGCTGAGCCGAATATGGTGATTTTTAAGCATGAACTGGTAGAGAGAGAGAGAGAGAGAGAGAGAGAGAGAGAGAGAGAGAGAGAGAGAGAGAGAGAGAGAGAGAGAGAGAGAGATCATTCGATTAAACGCCTCATTTGTTTAGCCAAAAAAAAACAGCTTCAGCGGCTGTCATCCTAACTCTCGGCGGTCAGAAAACCCTCGATCCGAGTCGTGACGGTCGTGCGAGCCTCCTGCTGTTAGACGACAGACCCAGGTGCAACTGATGGGCAGCAGTGCACCACCAGTGGGCACGGGGCCGGAAGTCTTGCTGCACGCTGCCGCTGTGCCTGTGTCCGTTCTCATTCATATAGTTTCGTCCTCTCGATTTATGTTGTTCCACTCCAGGGCACGGATTGCGAGGCGAACATTGACGAGTGTGAGAGCAGCCCATGTCGAAACGGCGCTCATTGTGCAGACCTCGTCGCCGGCTATCGATGCGATTGCGTGCCCGGATTCGCCGGCGATGCATGCCAGAGCGAGATTGACGAGTGTGCTAGCATGCCATGCGAGCACAATGCCGCATGTGTGGACAAGGTGAGGGCCTCGTGCGTCCAGCTGCCGAGTGAGTGTGTCCAGCTGGCCTGCACGGCTTTGCGGGCCACAATCAGAGCACCTGCACCAAGGCTTACTGGTCATCGCTTGCCCGTGTCAGTTGACTTGAAGTACAGTAAGCTGTTGTTCTGTTTGGAACGATAGCTCTTTATTAGGAGCAACCTTTTTGAGACCGATTGTCGGCAGATATAAAACCTGTGATAAAATCGGCCACGATACTTGTGAACCACATCGCTTTTACTTGGTAAGATTAGCAACTAGATATGCCTGTAAAATGTAAGTCACATAGTTCGGTATCATAATAGAGTGGTAAAATTGTAATAATAATAATAATAATAATAATACTGCACTTGATAAAGCGCCCTCAGAGAACTTAATCTCTTTCTAGGCACTTTACATTTGCTGCAAAGTGATACGCAACAGAATAGTAAGTAAAATCATGCTTGAAAAACAAACAAAATGAATAACATGGTTAGGGGTTACATGCACTGGGTCAGCATGCAAATGTGATTAGTGGCAGCATGCACAGTGTCAGCACGCATAAGCACATCGAGGACGAATCACAAGGACCCACTAAATGCTGTCCTAAATAGGTGTGTTTTTAAGTTTCTTTTAAATGTGGTCAGGTCAGGGGATGTTCTGATGCAGGTCGGGAGGGAGTTCCAGGCTGTGGGAGCATACGAGCTAAATGCACGGTCTCCAAAGGATTTAAGGTTTGTACGAGGTATTTCTAGACTGTTGGATTCCGAAAAGCGAGTGGTACGATGCTTTGCCTGATGGGGTAGTATATCTGAAAGATAGGCTGGAGCCATAGAATGAAGAGACTTAAAAGTGAGCGACATAACCTTGAAGTCAATCCGTTGCTTGACTGGTAACCAGTGCAGGTCGGCGAGAAGTGGAGTAATGTGGCAACTGCGACGCTCACGACAGACAAGCCTAGCTGCAGAGTTTTGCACCAGCTGCAATCGCCTGATCGCACATGCTGGTAGGCCAGTAAGCAGTGAGTTGCAGAAGTCGAGACGAGATGTCACGAATGCATGGACCAACTTGGACGTGGTATCCTTATCTAAACAAGCCCTAATTTTAGCAATGTTATGAAGCTGAAAATAGGCTGATTTGACTGTGGAGCTGATGTGGTCGTCTAACGAGAGGTCGCTTTGGAATATGACACCTAGATTTCGAGCTGATGCAACTGGAGATATGCTGGCAGAGCCAATTTTGAAATGCACTTGATAAAGCGCCCTCGGAGAACTTAATCTCTTTCTAGGCGCTTTGCATTTGCTGCTAAGTGAAATGCAATTGAATGCTAAGTAAAATCATGCTTGAAAAACAAACAAAATGAATAATATGGTTAGGGGTGACATGCACAGGGTCAGCATGCAAATGTGGTTAGTGGCAGCATGCACAGTGTCAGCACGCATAAGCATATCAAGGACGAATCACAGGGACCCGCTAAATGCTGTCCTGAATAGGTGTGTTTTAAGTCCCTTTTAAATGTGGTCAGGTCAGGGGATGTTCTGACGCAGGTCGGGAGGGAGTTCCAGGCTTTGGGAGCATACAAACTAAATGTATGGTCTCCAAAGGATTTTAGGTTTGTACGAGGTATTTGTAGACTGTTGGATTCCGAAAAGCGGGTGGTACGATGCCTGGCCTGATGGGGGAGTACATCTGAGAGATAGGCTGGAGCCACAGAATGAAGTGACCTAAAAGTGAGCAACAAAACCTTGAAGTCAATCCGTTGCTTGACTGGGAGCCAGTGCATGTCGGCGAGAAGTGGAGTAATGTGGCAACTGTGACGCTCACGACAGACAAGCCTAGCTGCAGAGTTTTGCACCAGCTGCAATCGCCTGATCGCACGTGCTGGTAGGCCAGTAAGCAGTGAGTTGCAGAAGTCGAAACGGGATGTCACGAATGCATGGACCAACTTGGACGTGGTATCCTTATCTAAACAAGCCCGAATTTTAGCAATGTTATAAAGCTGAAAATAGGCAGATTTGACTGTGGAGCTTATATGGTCGTCTAACAAGAGGTCGCTTTGGAATATGACACCTGGATTTCGACCTGATTCAACAGGAGATATGCTGGCAGAGCCAATTTTGAGAGTCATCCTTTCCAATCTCTGAATCACACTGGGTTTGCCCATAACTAGTAAGTTAGTTTTATCATCGTTTAGTTTTAGAAAATTTGCTGCCATCCATGTGCAGATGTCATCAATGCATGCAGCAAGTGAGTTTAGAGAATTTGAGGTGCTCGAAGGCTGGGAGGGATCAAAGCAAAGGTACAATTGAGTGTCATCCGCATAGAAGTGAAGGCCTAGATTGGGCTTGGCAATCACATCAGCAAGAGGGAGAGTATAAACCATGAAAAGAACCGGGCTTAGCACTGAGACTTGAGGTACTCCATATTTCAGAGGTACTCCAGATGATCTTTGTTCATTCACGTCAATATTCTGGAGTCTCCCACTGAGATAGGACCTGAACCACTGCAGAGCAGTGCCAGTGATGCCCAGGCGAGATGAGAGGCGCTCTAGAAGAACTTTGTGATCGATGGTATCAAAAGCAGCCGAAAGATCAAGCAAAACAAGCAGAGAAACTCTACCCATGTCTGCATTCCTAAGTAGGTCGTTGTATACCCTAAGCAATGCTGACTCTGTGGAGTGATTAGCTCTAAAGCCAGACTGGAACTTACTAGCAAGTTGTGAGGTTTCGATATTCGAAATTCCATGTACTCTCAACTTCCCAATCTGATTGGTCCTCTTTAATCTTTTTGAAGCCAAGGTTACACCTGTGAACTGGTGTCTGAAACATATCCCGTTGCCCATTAAATTGAAGAGCAGCACTAAGTCGTGGAAATAAAATTGTATAATAACATTTAGCTAACATTCCAGTGAAGAATGAATTTATGAAATGTGGGAGCTTTGATTGGTGAGTTTAATGCACTATAAGGTCGATCTGCACCAGAGAGACGCCTGAGGTTTAGCAGCTGCTGCTATGGCATGAATGTCAAGTTAATCAAATGAAAATGCAGTGTGTACACAAGATTTTCATGAACTCTGTAATGGAATGTTAAGTATTGTATCTTTGTCTGTAACTAACTCCACGAAGCCCCAAAGACTTAGTGGATGTTAAGCAGGGGAGTTTTCTATGGTGCACCTAAAGCCTGAGCGGTTTTTGGTACACATTCGGTATCCAACAGACTTTGCTGCATCTCATGCAACAAAGAGAAAGCAAGCATGGCAGAGTCAGGAGAGCGGATGAGGTAGTGAGTAACGTGGAGGTAGCAGCTCAGGATGGCTGGAAAGGATGTGCCAAAGTCGGCAGCAGGAGAGTAGATGTCGTTGCATAGGAATCGTGGAACCGAGTTCAGCAGCCTCGAAGCTGCAGAGCAAAAAGCATTTGTCGCCAGCGGTCTTTAAGGTGAGGAATGGAGCAGCTAGTCTACTGTCCATACATGACCTGAGCTTGCGCAAGGAGGCTGAAACTGGTGTAGCAATTGAGCCAGGTATGAAGGAGCCAAGCCGTGACTGACCTCGTTGGTCAGCATAAGAACTTTGCCCTGTTTCCGTTGATCAGCCAGAAGCCAGCGACGCTCCTTAAGCAAAAGAGACATGCAGCCAAACCTCTGGGATTTGTTAACTAGCCTTGCTGTCATAAGCATTTAGTTTATCAGTCTAATCAGCACATTCCGGCGGTTTAAGCAACAAATACAGCTGAGCATCGTCAGCATACAAAGTGCTGGCTGAGTCCATATTGCTTGCAGGGTTTCAGGTTCTTCTGGAAATATGTGCAGCGGCCGAAGCAGGGACCTACTGGCTGAATGCACTGCACTGTGCAGCAATGGAATGCTCTCTCTCTCTCTCTCTCTCTCTCTCTCTCTCTCTCTCTCTCTCTCTGAAAAAGGACAAATGCAAATGCCGCATGGCAGTTCAGGGCTCTAGTACACTTTCATTTCACAGACACGTCTGTATGTTTCGAATTCCCACCATGTACTATTTATTAGAGGCCAGCATCCTAAATTCGGTTGCTTGTGCAAGCTACACCGCAGGAAAACTTCTACAAGTAAAAGAGGGCAGGGCTTTCGGGTGGAATTTTGGAGACTCCCGTAAGTGAGCGCTTGACAATGTGCTTAGCATGTGACGCTCCTTGCTTGTGCATGCAGCCAATGAACATCGATTTGTGAGTGCGCTCACACATGCTTACCGAGCTTCGACGAACGACGCTTTGCTGTCAAAGATTGGCAAAGCTAGCTGGCCAACTTAAAACCAGGTGCTTATCCCGTGGCTCAAAGTGGAGACCACCAACTGCTGCCGAAATCGGCAATTGCTCGCCAAGTCTCTGCGAGCTAGCGAAATGCCATGTGAAGTCAGAATCCTGCTTTCGAAGAATTGCCCTAACTGTACATTGGGTAAATAATAGGAAAATGTAGCATCTTATAAATCTGTTTAGTGTCCGACTGGCAGGAATTCAGCTTTCGAATGAAAAATGAAGCCCTGGTTTTTTTAAGCTTTCGGGTGTAAACTCGAAGGAAGTCTTTGAAATTGACTAGATCTGCATCAGACCCCGATTTCTTGAAACGACGTTCAAGCCTGTGCTTAACGCGGCGCATCTTTAAGAGTTTTTTTATAAATTTAAAGGAATCTCCACGACTTTGAACACGGATAGAATGAACGGGAGCATGCTTGTCAAGAGCACTCCTGAGTGTCATGTTCATCGCATCAATGATGGTATCGAGGCTGCCGGTCGAGTCTGAATGCAGATCAAGAAGACCTGAATCCCAAGCAGACTTAAAAAATGTATCAATGTCAATGCTTTTTAAGTTACCTCGCTGGACAAGTTCCACATTACCCTGTACTTACAAGGAAGCAGGAACAGTAAACAAGACCGAACAATGATCCAAGAGGGTCAGTGGGCACACCACATGGTCAGTGGGGAAGACATCCTCAGTAATCACGAGTTCTAGAATATGGCCACAGACGTGGGTGGTATGATTAAGGTGTTGGACCAAACCAAAATTCTGCAGACAGTCAAAAAATGAGCAGACCTGGCTTTTGATACGGTTGTCAACATAAATGTTGAAGTCTCCAGCAATCAGTAACGGCCTGTCACACACACATATTTTAGCAATGAACTCCGAAAATTCCTCTATGAACAAGTTTAGACAGCCAAAAGATGGTGGGTATATCACAACGTTGAGAGGCATTGACTTCGATAAGGACCTGATTGTGACTGATTCAAACGATGGCGCATGAGAAAAACTGCACATCTTATAGCAAAACGATTCACGAACAACAGTTGTAACCCAGCTACCAATCTTGTCATGCACAAATAATGGCAGACCTGATGCCTACCTATTAGGCAGCAGCAACATCGAAATATTTGGAGACCCGTAGCAATACTACTTGACTATCTCTAAAGAAGCTTAACTGGCACTACTGCCGAAGGCAGCTTAAAAAGTGGTCGACCCGATTTCGGATGGCCAAGCAGCAGTAAGAGAGAGAGAGAGAGAGAGGGGGAGAGAGAGCGAGGGAGAGGGGGAGTTTTTGTGGTGTGTGTGTGTGTGTGTGTGTGTGTGTGTGTGTGCGCGTGCATGCGCGTGCGTGCGGGCGCGCTTGTGTGTGCGCATGTGTGTGTTTTGTCATTAGCAGGTAATTAAAAACCCGGGGCTTAGTTGGAGAAAATTATAACATAGTGCAAGACGAAGCTCCCGTATGCCGAGCTGTGACATTTTATCACTACAAAACATGATCATATTCGCCTGCGGCCTCATTTAGGACACTTAAGCTGCTGCTCAGATAAGGTTCTTTGCAAAACGTTTATCGTTTACCACCTGAAACTTGGCCAATAGAGCTAGAGGGCTGCTGGCCTCCTCAGCCGAATGGCATAACAATAATAATAAAAAAGTAAGGAAACAAGTAACAATAATAATAATTATATAGCTTTTAGTTTTCCCCAAGAGAGACCCACCTGAGAAAAATGTAAACTTTATCTCTTCTGTGATTGGCTCCTTCCTTGCCCGGAAAGGTCAAGCACCTGCTCCTGTAGTCACTGCTGCTTTCCGAAGCAGAAGCGCAGCAGGCTGGTGATGCTAGTGCTGCCTCGGCGGCGTCGCTCTAGTGTGAAGTCGCTGCTCACCCTTGGAGCTTAGCAGCTCACTGCTTGCTTTACCGACTGCAGGTGAGCAAATACGAGTGCAAGTGCATTGCCGGCTACGTCGGCCTGCAATGCGAGCTCGACGTCAACGAGTGCTTTTCGGGGCCGTGCGAAAACGGTGCCGTCTGCGTCGACCTCGTAAATGCGTTCATGTGTCGGTGCCTGGTGGGCTACGACGGCGCGACGTGCCGAAACAACATAAACGAGTGCAGCAGCGAGCCTTGCACGAACGGGGTGAGCGCCAGGCGCACACGAACACTTCCTGCGAGCCGTCACCGTCTGGCGGTGTGTGTGCTGCAGCTGTCCCTCTATTGGCCGTCGCATCGATGCCGCAGTGGGCTGTCGAGCTGAGATGTTCACTTGTTTTGTTGGCAGGCTCACTGTGTGGACCGCGTCAATGAGTTCGCCTGCGTGTGCCTGCCCGGTTTTCTGGGTACTCGCTGCGAGATCGACGTGGACGAGTGTGCCAGTCATCCATGCTTGAACGATGCCAAATGTACAGACAAGGCAAGAGCCGTCGATTTGAATGACATCTGCTCTCCGTGCTGTGCTGTGTGCAAGCGCTGGCCCACACTGGTCTTGGTGCAGGCACGTTTGACCAGCTCTGCAGCAGTATATCGACAGGGCGAGATTAAGGGCCACATCGTTGCAACGTAGTTGTGTCGTCAAGCGATGCCAAGACAGGTTTGCCTACCCCGAATAGCACTCGAGCCAATTTGGCTTACTAAGAACTTGGCAGATCGAGAGAATAGGCCCTCAGAGCGATTTTTTCTTAGATGGGCTGTTAAAATGGATTGTCGGAGCGAATGCAGAAAATGTGAAATATCACAGCCGAAAGTGGCTATGTATATCAACGAGTTTTGTAACACAAGTGCATTGTATGCATCATTTTTATGTTATTTCTGCCAGTTAGCTCCTGAGTTCAAGAGTACAAAGTTGGAGTTAGAAAAAAATTTAACTCATTTGTATTGTGCCCTAAGTGAACTAAATCTCTAACCAGGTGCTTCACGTATGCCGGAGTGTTCGACCCCACGACCTCGGTCATCAAATGCATTCGCCTTGACCTCGATCATCAAAGGTAAGCACCATGACCCCTGGGTCAAACCTGGGTGGCTGGTTTCGAAGTACGTAATGCTTCCAAGATTCTCAGGATTCCTAGCCATCAGCAGCCTCAGTCTAGACCTGGGTCGCAGGCTGTCGAAAATGGAAGTGTCGAAGTTACTTTAGATCAGCTTGTCTGGCGGTTAAAGACCTAATTGAAGCAACATGTACTGGCTTGGCTGTGCTGGCACTGATACCGAAGACGAAGAGAGCAACGTTAACTGGTTGCACAGCATCATTTATATAGCGGCAGAAGAGCCTTGACGTCTCTCACCACCACTTGCAGTGAGCAATAAAGGATCGCTCACTGCAGGACTCGAACTTGCGATCTAGGTCAGGAAGAGTGAGCACCTTAACTACTGGGTTAAGAACCGGGGGCAGAAGTACTGAGCTGACATCTGAAGTCAGATGCAGGCATTAGTAGTTGAGGAGGTAATGGACGTTAAGCAGGAAATAAATTCAGCTTGAAAAAACGGTGTAGCAATTACAACAGGGTTGCCGGACGCATTGAGTGGCTCTACCTGTCAAGATCACATGGACCGAGCTGAGATGCACAGAACCCACCCTGCCCCCAGCCGACCTTCTTGCTTTGGGCTACACTCGGGGCCAGCTACCAATACCACGTAATTTGGTCTGGAGGCAATATCATAGAGATAACACGTTTTGGGATGCTTTGCAGTCGGATGGTTAAAGTACATTCTGATCTGCACGGAGTCGTTAGGCTTGTAATCAAGTCCTGGCAGCCTGAAGAAACTGACGGTGTGAGTGCGTGAATGGGAGTTTGACGAGAGTGAGACAGTCCGAATGGTTCCACGTGAGGGAAAAGGTGGAATACGATGGCCTTCCCTGAATAACATCCAGCGGATACAAGAGGTGGGTTGGCCAAGTGTAACAGATGAAGCCTGGGCTCAATGCTGATGAAGAATGGCAGATGTTGTGAAACGTAAGCATGATGTTCCACTGGAAGTACTTTTGACGAATCTGATCTGAAAATCCCAATAGTTTCATTTCCTTTGCAGAAAATACCAAGTGCCTAGCAAGAGATTGACTTCTCTGTGGGTGCAATATCAATTGTAATATTATTTTTATTATTATTATTATCTGGTCTTCCCCATAACACACGATTTTTGTTGAGCTGATGTACCTAGGTGGAAAACATCAAGGTGGGACACGAAAAAAATGTTGGCCCCTGTGAGAACTTGGCTGGCAATTGCAGGGGCAAGGCGATGAGATGTAACCTAATCGTAATGGAGGTCGGTGCTCGATGCTATTTTGGTAGATCGGCGACCTCTATACTTAGTCGATCAGTTGAACGGGTGATTGACTTCAGCTAGCAGTCAATAGAAGTAACTAGCCCATCTGAAGCAAGTGGTGCTTGAATATGGTCACTGTACTCATGATTATTTAGTAGAGATTAGTGAGGGGCTCGTAGCAGTTTTCAGCAAATTAAGGAGAAGTATTGTGATCTGATTGGTCTGATTGACAAGCTTCCGCCAACGAAGCGCCTTACCTGTTGGCAAGCCTTAAGTTACAACAAATGCCAGCTATGCTATCTGCATTTTTTCTGGAATTTTTTATTATTCATGCGGTGAAAGAGCAAATAATGGCCACTCATAATAATCCTTCTACCACGTGAAGTTCATCTTTGCCTAGAAAGCGATCTCGACACGGAGCCATTTGCTCAAGGAAGCTACATGGGTTTTGTTGAAAGTTTTTGAAGACATCATGACATGTCCTCTCTTTTCTTGCACTCGTCCCCTTATTGTCTGAGTTGAAAATAGGGTGTGCTCTAAAAGTTTAAGCAGGTGTAAGATTTGAACAGATAATTTGCTTGCTTGAATATTTTTATTTAGATTGAAATGTAAATATGGTGTGTGAACCCACTTTATTTATGCGTGCTTGGCCCTACAAATTATGCTTTTTACACAGTTTTTGCTTACATTTTCTCCATAATTTAAAGCTCTTTTGAGTCGAAGGATGTTGGCATTCCTAACCGGATTTCATCATGTTACTGCAACTAAGCTTAATATTATATGCATTGCATTGCCAATTTTTGAAGAGATTAACACATTTATGACTTAAAATTGAGATTTTAATCCTCTTTAAACATATCAACCCTTGGCAAAATAAAGTTTGTCGTATGAGCATTATACAATCCTTTCGGATTCGTCAGCCTCAGAAGCTCTAGGAAATTGAAGTGACTTAAAAATCTCAAACCGCAATCGATTCGATCGAATATTCTCTACTTTTGTGATCTCTTTAGTGGTGGACTTTTTAGAGTGCTGCCAAATTCAAGGTTATGGTTTGTATGTCCTGCTAAAATGTTTACTTCTGTGTACTTGCAGGTCAATGAGTATCTATGCGAATGTCACATTGGATTCTCTGGTACGTTCTGCGAGATTAACACTGACGAGTGTCACAGCGACCCATGCTTGAATAATGGTGTATGCCATGACAAGATTAACGGCTACTCCTGTATCTGCCCACCAGGTAGGGGTCTTATTTTTTTGTTTCGTGATGCAACTAGTCGTTCAGCATTGAAGTAACTGATGCCGTCGCTTGTTGACCTGAGCTAAAGGATAACAGAGGCACGGTACTTGTTCTGTGTCTCGATTGGTTCTCAAAGAATCATAGCTCATTGGGCTCATGGTTGCTGTTGAGAAACTTCTTGTTAAGAAACTTTCATTGCAAGCAAGATATGCATAAATCCGGTAGGAAGCCGTGCATTCGTGCAAATACAGCACGGGCGACATTGTCTATTGCTCAAATGTATGATTATGGTGCCGATACATTTTTCTGCTGCATGCAATGGACTAAATCAGTGTCGCCTGATGCTTTTTAATTCACTTTAGGCCTCTCGTCTGGCTTATGGGATATGGTCCATAAGTTTGCTGTAACCATTGGTAGAGTGATTCGGTAGCCCTTTTTTCATTCTTGACATTCAAATTTGCTAGAAAATCCAAAGACCTCATGCTAGCGTGCGAATGATGTCAGAGACATACTGTGGAAGACTCGTGTGATGAACATTTGTATTACCACTTACCTGTGCGGATATATTTCCTGAACTTCGAATGCTGTCGAGGCTGCTGAAGTGTGTTATAACCAAATTTCTGAACTATGCAACGATTGCAATATAAATTGAGGTACACCAGATAGCTCCATAATCGTAGTGCTTGCAAAACTGCCAGCAGTAGAAAATATCAATAAGCGCATATCTATAGAGTGCTAACTAAGAACATTTAAGGAAGCCGGTAATTTAGCACTAACTTGCAAGGATTTCAATTTGAGTAATTCATCTGGGACTGTGCATCCTGATGCAGTAGAGCAGTAGTGCTGTCATCGTAGATATTCTCTGGCTACTTAACCGGTAAGCAACCCACAGGGTGATTACTGCGAAAGCTTGGTCAACCACAGCTAAGGGTTCGTCAGCTGGCTAAAAGCAACAACCTATTTAGAGAAGCCAATGGAATGCTTTGTTTCGGCATATGTAAAATTATCTTGAATGACGTGTAGTTCTCCTATGGTGATACATGAGTGTCTCATTCATTATTATTAAGAGTTATAACAATACTTTTTATGTTCTTGTTGCCTTCAATATTGATGCACCAGCTTGATGTCTTTAATAAGCCAGTTCAGCCACCTAGACGTGATGTTCACTGTGAACTGTGCTGTTCAGGATACTATACTTTTGTGCAGGTCTCTGATATTTTTTCAGAAAACTTAGCAGCCCTTGCATACCCAGATTTTATAGCACCCAAAGCTCTTTCTGTGAAAGCGTCTTGCCGAGACGTTGACTAAGGTAATTATGTGTAGCCAAAGCTGTTTCAATGCCTGAATTCTTGCCAATCAAATATTTGTACCTGCATGTCATCGAATCTCTTAAAAATCAGTAATAACACAACCCAGAACCCCTTATAGTAGGCATGTCTTCAGCTAAAAACCAAGTTATGTGACTTCCGAGTGCGCCTAGATTGTTATTCCTGGCATAGTCATCCTTTGTTGCTGCTACATACAGTACTTTCTGAAGCCCATCATAACAGAACAACTGGTTCAGCAACTGGCTACTTTAAACTTGGATCCTTTTGATTCGCTCAATGGTTGTTAGCTCAAGAAGTCGTTAAAGCATCTATACAAATTGTGTGCTAGCTGGCTCGACTTATTGAAATGTCCTGCAAGGATGCTCGTTGCTGAAGGATTTTTACCGGCTTCCTATGGACTAGCAAATTCAGATCAAGACTGCTTGCGGTTTATGAAATTTGAATGGTTCCGGACTCTTCAGAGACACCATGAATGTCTTGTCTTGTCCTGTCATGAATGTTTGTCTCAGCATGCTGGAGTAAGCATGATGCTGCTTTGGCATGGTTCATAACGTGCATGTCTCTAAGCTGCAGTTATTGACTCTTGCAGCAATGTGAAAAGTGCCTAAATGGAGATACAGTTTTATTTTTATTTTTTTTATTACAGTATTATCTGCCAGGCTTGCTTCGTCAGATTCTAGGCAGTGCAAGTAAGGATGGACCCTGTTCTCCCTCCGACCACCCCGCCTTGCATGGGCCGACTAAGCTCTTCCGCAGGTCTCTTGGAGCAGCTTAAAAGACTTACTTCTCCCGACTTACATGTGAGATTTGGGACTTAACTTGGGTGGAAGCACTAGCAGCGTGCGCAGGCGCGCAGGCTGGCAAAAGACAACTGTTAGTGACATCCTCAAGCAAAGCAGAAGTGAATGGCCCGAAACAAAACGGATGTTACATAATCTAGTGCTTATCTGTGCAGTGCTGTTCTAGTTCTTCCTTTCGACTTGGTGGCTTCTCGGTCACGCTGTACGGCATTCTTTTTTCCATTACTCTCTCAAAATTATGCCTAAGGTACTGTGCAATGGCCTTGTTTAAGGGTAGATGGCTGTCGTATATATTGCGAAAAAAAGTGAATTCGTGGGCTGGGATTAAGAGAATGTGGCGTTTGTGAACCTACAGCAGTACTCATAAAAAAGGCAGTTTTGCCAGACGGGCACATATCCTGTTTATATTTTCTGCCACGTTACTACTGTTCGGTTGCTCCCTAAAACGTATTGTCTTATCGGTAAACAGTTCCCTTTTATCATTTCGGCCGATGAAGCCAGCTCACTTGGACATCTCGCGACACCTATTCCACACACGTATTAAATGTGTTCCACGCGTATGAGCCTGCGCTGGCAGCTTATTCGCTGACTGGGTTGCCCGGCCATCCAGCCTCTGAATGTTGCCGAATCGTGGAACTGCAGGCTACACAGGTCATCACTGTGCTAATGACGTCAACGAATGCGAGAGTGCACCCTGCTTGCACGACGGCAAGTGCATCGACTTGGTCAATGGATATCGCTGCGCATGTAAGGATGCGTATGAGGGCATCCATTGTCAGATGAACAATATCTGTGCCACCGGCCCTTGCAAGAATGAAGGTAGGCACCAGCTGTGATTCACAGAGATAAGCCAGCGCCCGTGAGCATCGGTGCCCAGCCGTCTAGTCCCCTACCCGCTAACTCCGATGGCACTGCCTCCCATTACTCCATATCTGTATTCCCCTAACCATGTTATGCTTGCTGTCCTTGAGCATGCTACCACTAACCATTCGATCGTGCTTCCTTTGCACCAAATGTAATATGCCTAGAAAAAGATTTGAGTTCTCTGAGGTCGCTATATCAAGTTTGTTATTATTTTCAGTATTATTACTGCTATTATTATTACTTGAGCCGCCGAGGCCGTGCCCCAATTCTGTTCGCTCCAGACGTGCAAGTCTAATGGTTCTCTGTGCATGCAGAGAAACACTCGCAGAGAAACATGCTTGCGATTAGTAGAGCTGCAGCTCCCTATTAACCGTGGATAATTGCCACCTATAAGTAATTGAAACAACCCCATCAGGTATACATAGCAGTTAGAAAATATTATTATAATCTTCTATAATTTGCATGCCAGTCTGTCTCATGGCTACCTGTCACATTTCGAATGAAACCTTCTTAGTCAGCCTACATAATTTTAAATTGTGGTGCAATTCATATTTACACCCTGTCTATTATGCCATCCAGTAATGATTCTGACCGGGGCTGACGAATGGAAAGAATCTTATAGTTGAAATTGGAAATGAATTCAAAATCTATACAATTCAAAAGTAAGTCCGTGTAGCCCATGAACGGGTCACTGATGATTCGCTAGTCGGTGATGACCAGTACGAAAAGACCCGGCATGAATGTAAATCTAAAGTACTCTCATAGTAGAAAATAAGATTTCATTAGAAGGAAGACAAGCTGTGCAAAATTACCAATAGTAAGAAACTACCAATTTTGAGAGCAATGGATCCAGAACAAAAGAGCCAAGAACATAGAATAAATTTGCACCTGCAGTAGCGAAGAAAAAACAGCAGAGAAACTCACTCATCATCGACAGTTAATACTGTGCACAAGAAAACCATAGATACAGTTAGTGTTTGTCTTTTAGAGCCTGTATTTAGACGTGGCTAACTGTATGTCGCATTGATGCAATACAAAAATCACGAACTCCCTTTTACAAACCAACGTAAATAAAAAACAAAGGCACATAACCATATTATTATCACACGTGTGATGTAGTCATAAAAATAGATCAAATATCGTTTGATTATAAAAATTATTAAATACCATTGTATAGTATTTTCATGTTTCCACCTGTAAAGATTTAGCCATATTAAGTAGAAAGGCCTCGTGACAATTTCATGCGCTTGATTAGCCATGTTTTGCCAATTTGACTTGTCAATTTTCCCTTTGCACTTCTCATCGCTCCCCTCTGCTCGTCTCCATAGTAATTGCCCTCTCCGTGTGCCAGTGTCTCTCTGCAAGTGCCCGTGTGTGTGTGTGTGTGTGTGTGTGTGTGTGTGCGTGCGTGCACGTACCTGGGTGTACCTGGGTGTGTGTGTGTGCCTGTTTGTGTGTGTGTGCCTGTTTGTGTGTGTGTGCCTGTATGTGTGCCTGTGTGTGTGTGTGTGTGTGTGTGTGTGTGTGTGTGTGTGTGTGTGTGTGTGTGTGTGTGCCTGTTTCTCCTTGTCCATCTCTCTCTGTCTTTCTCTGTCTGTCTCTCGATCTGTTTCTCTCGGTCTGCCTGTCTCTTTGTGTTCAGTCCGTCTGTCTTTCTGCCTGTCTGTCTGTCCGGTCTGTCTGTCTATACTTTCTCTCTCTACCTCTCTCTCTCTCTCTCTCTCTCTCTCTCTCTCTCTCTCTCTCTCTCTCTCTCTCTCTCTCTCTCTCTCTCTCTCTCTCTCTCTCTCTCTCTCTCTTTCTCTCTGTCCCTGTCCTTCTCTGTCTGTCTGCCTCTCTCTCTCTCTCTCTCTCCTCTGCCTCTCTCTCCCCTCTCTTTCTCTCTCTCTCTCTCATTATATATAATAATAATATTATTAATAATGCACTTGATAAAGCACCCTCAGAGAACTTAATCTCTTTCTAGGCGCTTTACATTTGATGCAAAGGGAAATGCAATTGAATGGTAAGTAAAATCATGCTTGAAAAACAAACAAAATGAATAATATGGTTAGGGGTGACATGCACAGGGTCAGCATGCAACTGTGGTTAGTGGCAGCATGCACAGTGTCAGCACGCATAAGCACATGAAGGACGAATCACAGGGACCCACTAAATGCTGTCCTATATATTTATCTATCTCGGCATAATACACTCGTGAGAGCTACATGCAGTTGCATACACGAGTGCTCTCAGATAGTGCAGCAGCAGCTATGGCTGCTGTTGCGATCGCCTGCAGGTCTTTGCCACCAGAGTGGCGAGCGGTTCAGCTGCGAGTGCACGCACGAATATCGCGGCGAGCTGTGTGAGGAGCGGGCGCTGGCCTGCGCCAGCTCGCCGTGTGGTGAGCATAGTACCCGCTGCGTCGACAATGGCCTGGACGGCTTCGAGTGCGTCTGCGCCGACGGCTACCACGGAGCGCTGTGCGGCGCAAACACGGACGAGTGTGCAAGCCATCCGTGCCGCAACCGAGGCGTGTGCGTCGACGGCATCAACCGCTTTGAGTGTCACTGCACCGAAGGCCACGTGGGCACTTTCTGCGAGAAGCAGTCGCACGCATCGTGCCTGAGCAGCCCGTGCCTGCATCAGGGCAAGTAAGAGCGGTGTCCGGGCCTGGGCTGCAGCCTGCTTGCGGCAGCTGCACGCACGGTGGTCGCATCTCCCTCTGCTCGCTTGCGCTGCAGGTGCGTGGAAGACAAGGAGGAGGGCTTCCACTGCGTGTGCGACTCGGGCTACAAGGGCTCGCTGTGCGAGTACGATGTCGACGAGTGCGCAAGCGGCCCCTGCCAGAACGGAGCAGCGTGCATCAACAAGGCCGGCGTGTACGAGTGTGTGTGCCCGCAGTACGCTCGCGGACCGCACTGTGAGGAGCTGCTTCCGGAGAGTACGGAAGGTACGGCGCACCACCGGCAGGTGGCACAGGTGGCGCTGCATAGGCAGGGTAGAGCCACATACAGGCAGTAGACAGAGGGTGGGACCAAAGCCAGACCGTGGATGGAAGGGGTCTGGATGGAATGCAGACGGATGTGCAGACAAAAGACGGACTGCTAGCAGAGTAGCCTCGAGAGACAGACAGACAGAGCCCAACGCAGAGATAACGAGGGTGAGATAGACAGGTGTAGGAAGAGCGGCAAGACTGCAAATGGAAGGGTGCTCTTAGAATGCTGTCTTCCTGCAGCAGGGCCGACGAAAGGTATGCTCCTCTGTGCGCTATGCAATAACAACTATTTAAGGAC
The DNA here is from genome assembly GCA_009760855.2 of Cristatella mucedo. Classification (NCBI taxonomy): domain Eukaryota; kingdom Metazoa; phylum Bryozoa; class Phylactolaemata; family Cristatellidae; genus Cristatella; species Cristatella mucedo. Next base: position 7,829,092 of record WPIO01000002.1, read on the forward strand.
TGGTAGCAAACGCATACCTGATCGAGTGGATCGAGGCATAGACGACGAAATAGAAAAGAATGAGAGGCAAAAGAGGAGACAGAGGGAGACAGAGACAGACAGACAGAGGGGGAGAGAGACACAGACAGACAGACAGAGACAGACAGAGAGAGAGACAGACAGAGAGAGACAGACAGAGAGACAGACAGATAGAGAGACACAGAGAGAGAGAGAGAGAGAGAGAGAGAGAGAGAGAGAGAGAGAGAGAGAGAGAGAGAGAGAGAGAGAGACAGACAGACAGACAGACAGAGAGGTAGGGAGGGAGGGAGAGAGACACAGAGAGAGACAGAAAGGCACAGAGAGAGAGAGACAGACAGACAGACAGACAGAGGCAGACAGACAGACAGAGAGAGAGAGAGAGAGAGAGAGAGGGAGGGATGAGAGAGAGCTAATTGGAGATGAGTACCAGAGCTTGAGAGCAAAGATAAGAAGAGAGATTGGCGGAAGGGCATGGCCTATGGTTCGCCTTTGATTGCTTCTTTGCTCTCTCACAGAAGTGGTTCACAACGACAAGCTCGGTGCTTCGGCCATCGTCGGCATCGCAGTGGCCATTGCTGCCTTCCTGCTCATCGTGGGGCTCGTCATACTCTGCGTGCTGGAGAGGTATGCAGCCGCAATAAGCTTGGCAGAGTCAACCGTATATGCGCGTGTGCAGACACTCGTAGAGCAGGCACACACCCAACGATGGCAGACCTCCGGCAGGCTTTTCGAGCAGTAAGATAAATAAGATAAGATAAAAAGTAAAATATAGACATACGGCTGACCAAATTATCGCCGATATGTACCTAAGCTGCACTTCAGCTGAGCCTCAGCATGAAGCCACGTCTTTGCCATTAAGGATGCCGCAGCCGTGCCACTTGTACAGTCTTGACAGGGCAGCCGGTCTACTGCCGAGTATGCACTCTTTTGACAGTTTGCTTTCTTGTTTAACAAGGGTAGAAGCAGCCGCTCGTTCAGAAAAGCTGGCTGGGTTTGGCTTTCAGTTGAGATACCGGCAGAGAGGCACTGTAAATTTGTTATCTCGAAATCCGGATCGACCGGATTTCCCTGCAAGTGGGCAGCGATATTGCAGCAACCGTAGGGTTTAAAGGTCAGGTCCTCTACCGACTGAGCTACAGAGGCTGTACTTCCTTCGGCACTCGCCACAGGGCTTTACGGCCTCGGCTTTAAATTTCCATTGACATAATCAAGCAGAATCCGACTGCACAGCATGATTTAATTTGCATGTTTATAATTGCTAATTGGGTGTCAAGCTCCAACCATTGACCTGCTGTGGTCGACGGCCAGAGAGATCTGCAACGGTTCAGGCAAGTAAAGGAAACTCTCCTCGAGTGGTCCACTGCCGTGTACTTGGCTTGAGTGGCTGATCGCGTGTACTGTGGCGTTTGTGTATTGCTGCACATATCCGTACCGTCGATGCCGCACTGCTGTGTAGGTCTGGTTTATGTCCTGTTTTCGCATCTCTGCTGTGTTAAATGCACGCTCTCGTCTTGCACACAAGATTTGTCTCCAAGGAGCAGCACTTTAGCCTTGCCCGTGGCCTGCCGAAGCAGCAGCTATCTGCTCCTGCTAGCGCTTGCAATGGTGGGCGAGTTGCCATGCCTACCTCTAAGACAAAAGTCTAACCGTGATGCGCAGTGTCCAGCCTATTGATAGTCCACGTGTATGGACTTCCATCAGCCCAAAAGTAACAAGGACGTGCCACATCGAAGGCGAACGGAGGTAGGCGTAGAGGTGCATGCTTAGTTTGTGATTGCAGCACGTCCAGCCGAGCATAACTGCTTTACTCGCTAACTAAGCATGCGGCCGCAACAAATTCATTAACATGAACACAATATACACAGTGTGCAAACGTACTCAAAAGCATACGCAGTGGCACATATCACTATATCATACCGGTATAGATAATGCTAGTCCCACAGCTCCGAGCAGCTTGGGAATTTTGATGAACTTTGGTCTTCAGTGTTTTATTGGCTCCTGACTGATAAAGAACTACAAGAACAAAAGATTTGCTTGACTGATAGCATTATTGATAGCAGACAGTGTAGTATACCACCTTGGTTTGCATAGCAGGTATTAAAACATGCAAAATGAGCTTCTGAAGCAATTGCCTGGTGCTGTTAAGTCGCTATTTTCAAAGGGTATTGTGTTGCAGCACTGCCAAAAACAATGTGCATTAAGATACGTGCAAAATATTCCTCATCTGAAAACAACGTCTCTGACACTTTTATTAATAGGCAAACTGGGATGGAAAAATGCATCACCTGCTAAAAATATTGTTCCGTAAAACTTTTGCCTTTGATTTCGAAAATTCAGAAATTCGGGGTTTTGCCTTGGTTCCTTGGATGTGTGGATTTGCTGGATAAACTGAGCCGAGCTGGTTTGGTCCAGAAGTTAAGGTGCATAAATAGAGATTAAGCTCTCTTGGGACGCTATACAAATGAATTATATTTTTTAAACTTTGCTGCATATGACCATGATTGCAGAAAATAAAGGTCCTGGACATTTGATAACATGTTCAGCAAACTGTATCCCACCAAAATCAGAAATAGTCTAGAATCATGTGGCATAAACAGAGTTTAATTCGCATTTCAAATTTCACCTTGATACGTTAAGTACTAGCCGAATGTATGGAATGTACAAAGCATCAAGCTACACTGAAAATGAAGAGCTCCAAAAAAGTCTCAAACATGCACCTCACAAAGCTTCACGCATGGACTCCGATCTACCAAGGTTTAATAAGTTCAGATACAATCGAACAGAATGCAGAGATTAGTAAAAAAAATATTTGTAGATATATTGCTTCCGTTTTACATCCGGGCTAGACATAGTTTGCATAACTATTTTTTCTTGTATGTGGAAGTCGTCAGAACTTCCTAACTCAATTCTAACATATTAGCCTTTTAAAAGGTACACTAAATAATATTCGATAGTCGGACCAATTTTATAGATATTTTCAGACATACCCTGTTAACGCAGAAGAGTGTTCCTCGAATACTGACTAAGCAAGTGATAGGCTGCGGATCTGAGGAAGAGCTAGCAAATCTAAAGAAATAGTGGGAAAATATTTACAAAAAACCGGTCGACCGCTTACCCACCTCGATCGAGAAGCCAAATTCCATTTCTATCAGAGCCCCTGTATCTTGGCGTCGATTCATCTGATGATTGAATTCTTTCCGTTCGATTTATGCAGTACCTCAACCGGACGGCCCAGAGTGCTTAAGGCCTGTACAATACTAGAGGCAAGACTGCAACCCGTAAGGCAACAATGCTGCAAGATGTCACATACTTGTTGCATAATAACTGTTAACCCACGGAAATTGCTCTCGTTGATTGGTTGCTACACAGAACTAGCCTAAGGTGAAAGTCCTAGCTAGGTTGTAATGCCCTAGCTTGTCGCTACACTACCTTAAGAAAATCAGATGACTAACCAAATTTAACTTTTTATTTTTAGAAGCCACCTCATTCTTTGCTTACGCTCGGCGATTACTCAAAACTTTGCTAACTCGCGATCAGCTAAAAGCGTCTGCGCAGGCAAAGTATCACGTAGACGGAAATAATGTAATGAAATGTAATTTATCTCCATCTGTAATTCCACAAAGACTATGTGTGTGTAATGCAGGAGTTTTGTATAGCACAGGCAAAGCCCAAGCGACTTTCGGTACGCATTCGGTAGCCAACAGACTTCATCTCACGCAGCAAAGAGAAAGTGAGAAGCGTAGCAGGGTCAGGAGAGCATTTGAGGTAGTGAGTAGCATGTAGTAGCAGCTCGGAATGGCGGAAAAAGGATGTGCCCTTGTCAGCATCAGTATAGTAGATGCCGTTGCATAAGAATTGTGGATGTGAGTTCTACAGTCTAGGGCCCACGGAGCAAAAACTTCCGTCGTCAACGGTCTTTAAGGTGAAGAACAGAATAGTTATCTTATCGTCCATAGAGGACCTGGGGGCACGAGGAGGCTGAAACTGGTGCAGCAGTTTAGCCTCGATATGAAATAACAGCAGCAGCAGCCTGGGCTGCTCGGTGAGTTGATCTGGTAATGCTCTACATGCAGCATTTGTAAAGTGCCTAGAAAGAGAGAGAAAGAGGTTTTCTGAGGGAGCTGTACAAATGTATTGCTGTATTATTATTTCTCATAATACAAATATATTATTACTATTATTATTTCTCATTCGTTTGCTCAAAGTCTGCTCATCATTGACATGCCATTCTGTTTTAGAGCAAGGAAGGAAACCTGGACAATCGATAAAAAAGCAAACTATTACTCTGGAAATCGTAAGGCTAAAGTAAGTGCGGCCCAAACGCTGGTTTTAGAAAACCTGCAGCGTTTGCTTTCCCCACTACTTTCTTATCTTCTCCTATCCTCTTTGCCCCTTCCTCCTTCCTGTTTCCTCCTCTCTCTCTCTCTCTCTCTCTCACTCTCTCTCTCTCTCTCTCTCTCTCTCTCTCTCTCTCTCTCTCTCTCTCTCTCTCTCTCTCTCTCTCTCTCTCTCTCTCCTCTCTCTCTCTCTCTCTCTCTCTCTCTCTCTCTCTCTCTCTCTCTCTCTCCCTCTTCTCTCTCTCTCTCACTCCTCTCTCTTCTTCTCCCTCCCTCCCTCCTCTCTCTCTCCTCTCTCTCTCTCTCTCTCTCTCTCTCTCTCTCTCTCTCTCTCTCTCTCTTCCCCTCTTCTGCCCACTCCCCCTGGTTGTTTACTCCGACCTCTATTCAGACCAGGCTTCTCTCTTATTTGCCTATTCTCTCCGGTCTCCCAGTCTCACTATCCTCCATCACAAGAGCGAACCTCATTCTAATAATCCCGAATACAGCGACCGAAGGGTTTTTGCCTTTGGATTGAGAACCGCCGATCGCATTCTGTGGTTGACCAATCACATTTCTTCGAATCACGAAGGAGGTAGGAAAGGAGCTCCGTGCATTCCTAGCTCACTTATAGCACTCCCTTGGGGGCGAACACGTCGCCTGCCTGGCTGCAAGAAGGCGATAGACTTCCGTTTTGACTCTATAGATGCAGAGGCCCGGCTATTGGTGACCGCCTTTTACTCTCTTGCCTGTGAAGAAGCAGCAGTATTTAGAGTATCAGCTTTTCCTCGAATCTCCCACGAGCAGCTAATTCTTTCCAGCCTGTTTTGGGGGACAAGAGCAATAAAAGCTGCTTGATGCTCCTAAAAAAGTGTTCGCATGGGGCGATAGAGAGCATTCGGAACTAGCCTCAAGTGTGGTCGGCCACTAAAGGCACTCTGCGTCAGTCACCAGCAGCACCGACCAGTAATGAATCAGCTCAAGGAAAACGACAGGCCGCTGTACTCGTCCTGAAGTGAAGCTTTTTTGTTATTCGTCATTATGTATTTTTGCCTTTTCCTAGGAATAACTCGAATATGGATAGGCCTCACGGCTCTTGTCGGGCTTCCCATGACCAAAACGGCACTAGTCTCTCGATTTGAGGTCAAGCATCTGAACAATTGATCCCCTGAATCAATGGACGAATCGTGTCGAAATGGCAGTGGTCAGATAATCTGTGCCAACGATCTTACGCCTCTTACTTAGAATTCTCAGTTTGTCCTTCTCAGTTTCGCTTTGAAGTGCAACACCTTGCTCGATGCGATATGCTGGCTTTGAATTCTTCCATACCTACCCATGGGAGCAAAAGATTTTTCTGCCCGCACAGCCAATGAAGTACGAACTGTGTGTTGGACTGCTCCAGCAACCTTGTAGCCTCCATTACTCTGCCCGACAGACACGGAAGCTCGGTTAGATCGTTTCGGCCTCGGTTTCGGCCACGCGAAGCTCCGACGGCGGCTGCCTGTAAACGCATATTAACATGGACAATGCCCAAGCGGCAGTTCGGATTCGAAGTCGCTGGATGCCACCACCTGTCGATTTCACCGACAAATTATGCCGCCTTTGTAACCAGGCTGCTCTCGTGGAGACCATCCTTTCAAGCCCATCCTTTTCTCGTGCGCACACAGATATAGGCAGGCAGGCGTGCACACGTACACACACACACACACACACACACACACACACACACACACACACACACACACACACACACACACACATATATACAGTGCATACGAAGCTGGAGTAGCACATCATTTTATGAAGTTTATCCGGCGGTTGATCCGATGCGGCAGCACTTGTAGGCAGCAAGAAATCTTTTTTTAGGCAACAGATCCTTTTTATTTCTATGGGCACAAAAATCCGAAGCCAGACCAGCAATCAAGACGCGCAGCAAGTGCTCAGCCCAGATGACCACTCCTAGAACTACCCGAAGACTCTCGGCAAGCGTATAGCACATTGGCTCAGGAAGGCGGCTAGCCGGCTGCTTGCTGTCAGTTGGACTCTCGGTCCATTTGAACCCCTGACGAAATGGCAAAAACGGACAGCCTTTGACTCAAGCGACCACACGTGCGTTGCCAGTTAGATTTTTCAATACCATCTTGTTGGTGGTGTCTCTGTCGGAGAGCGAAGGAGCCACCTTCCTTATTTAACCTTGCAGGCGCAAGGGACGAACTCAAATGGTGTGAGGCTTAAAGCACCTTAGCATTTGTTTTTACACTACGGGCAGCGTCTACTCTGCTAAATCTAGTAGCCTGCTTTTTCGCGTCGTGACGGCACCCACTCAGCAGCGATGCAAAGAAGGGAGCGGCGAATGCAGCGAGTTAGCCTCATCATTTACTGTATCTGCATTGAGCAATGGCGTTTTCAACAGCTGCTGCCAGGTACTGCAATGAGGACGACGCGATGTTTTTTCTCGCGATTAGTATAGAAATCGCAGTCTTACTATACTTGCAGCCCCAGGTGCCAATGCCCTAATTTCATCCGGCAAAACGCTGACTTAGTGAATGGAGTTTCGTTTAGTGGCATTGTTTGGTATTGCTTTGTAACACGTAATAGAGAGTGACTCCCGTGTTGACTACCCTGACATCTGAGAGCAGCACGAGTAGTTATTTAGCCAGTATTTCCTAGTAGAGGGAGAAGACCAGCAAGAGTTTCATGTGGCAGGTAAATCCTGTAATTAATGCAAGGCTGTGGCGAAATATCGCTAGTGACAGTCAAGGGCATAGGTATAGCTTCAGGAGGCGTCTCAGGTTGCTGGCCCCTGGTCTCTGAGGGAGAGGGGGAAATGCCTCCCTGCTCAGTCCCTGGCTCCAGCCCAATGTGTTTAGTTACATTTAGGCAAAAGTTATGCAACCGAAGTTCTTAATGTTGACTCATGTTTCGAAACCCCTGGCGGCTGCCATGTACAATTTCCTGCAGTCATTTCAGACAGGTCGAATGGCTGATATATAGAAATGTCCTGCAGCTGCATAATGTCAACCAAATTGGTGGAGAGTAGTACATCGATTAACAAACAAGTGGTCTTCATTTTGGGCATGGGACACACAAAATACCCTGCATAAGTCATATCGGCAGAGCTGGCTCACCATATTAAAAGAAACATTTTTATCTGCTCCCGAAGGGATCTCCGACTGTAAATTTCCATATGCAATCTAACCGGTTTGATTGGCCCTACATAAAACAGTGACGATAAATGTCTCGCATGGGCAGGTGGCCTACAGGTGTTCAAGGTGAGTGTTAGGGAGTACATTTAGGTCCTGGGACTGGTCGAAAATGGCTCCTGTGAGCAGCTGGAACCTACAGGTTTACTATTGGACACCTTCATTTTGAAAATCCGAGCAGATTGGTCTAGTCTAAAGCAACGATACAAATCTGCTTGCCTGCCGTGGACTGACCTACCAGATGGCTGAACCCAATCGGAAGTAAGCAGGCTGAAGCTTCACATTGTCGAGTCTATGGCTAGCTTTAGAATAAACTACACCGTGATCATAAGGTATTTGCTACCTTTACAGCATATATAAACTGCCTAGGAAGATTCGTTGGGGCTCTATACAAGCGTATTAGTATTGCTACTACTTGCCCAAAATAACTGTTAACTGTATAAGAGAGCTAGCAAGAGCACCCTTTGCAATAACGAGATAAGCAACGTACGCTCTCTCTTGATGCTGCAAAAGCCAAGACCAAAGTGGCAAAGCTTTTGTCAACACAAATGTGACCACCTGCTTGAAGCAGATTGTAAGCACTTGGCAAACACCCAACAACCCGAAAGCATATTACCGACGCGATCATCTGTACAGACCTAGTCTGATCATTCCATTAATCCTTGACTCGGAGATGCCGTGCAAGATCTGCCGCGATAATACCAGCGCTTAGGCCACCGACAGTTTATAATTACTAGACGAACGATCGCTTTGACCCGCGGAATGCAGTGTCCCAGCTCCATAGTACAAAAAGCCAAACAAAGCGTCTAAATAAATGACGGCAGTTGCTCGGCCTAAAACTGTATATCAACGTAAAAAAATACCCCTAGGCAACGCCTGCCGTCCATTACGACCCCACCCGTCCTCCCCACCCACCCACAAGATCCCTGACTGTCAAAAAATTGTCACATTCTGAACTCGGCATCAATGGAGCCTGCAACTCCGATCCCCACTGGCTGCAAAGGCTGTACCATCTGATGCCTCGCTGATGATGCGCTGCCACGCGGAGCGCTTCGCTCCGAAGCAGCTGCCGTCGAGTGAATCGTGGACACCGAGGGAGAACGTGTGGTGGCCAGCGGCGACAGCACCGGAGTGAACGTGGGCGACAAAGCCAGATTGCTGAAGCTTGATTCGTGGCTGATGGGCGAGCGCGGCAGGCTGGTCATGGACGTCAGCTGGCTAGTCCGAGCCGACGCCTGGTTGGACTCAAGCCTGCCCAGCCCTGTGGCCAGCGGCGGACCTGTCTTCGGTGGGATGTTGGTGATAATCGGCGGTGGCTCCATCTTGGACGACGTCGGCAGGCGGCTCGTGATGTTCTGCACGGGCACTGTCTTAACAGGCTGCCGCTTGGGTTGCAGATTCTCGTCCTTAAGGCGCGCTATCTCGGCGAACACGTCGGCCAGCGGCTGGTACTGCGGTCCCCAGTCCAGTAGGTAGTCCCAGTTGTATGACCCGGTCAGCTCCTCGCCTGAGTCGGTTACGCTCGACAGCGAGCCGCCGCCGCCCTGTGCGGCAGGCGGTGCATCACCAATAGATGCCCCAAAGTGCGACTGTGAGCCGCTGGCCGAAGCTGCTGCCGGCAGGTCCACGCCGCCAAGGCCGCCGCCACCCTGAGGGGCGATCTTCTGATAAATGTTGGCGCCCAGGTCCATCGAGTCGGCCTCGCCGCCTCCCTCGTCGCTGAAATGGTGCATCGACTCCACCGAGCGCATCCTTTCGGCCTTTTTGTCCAATGGTATTCCACGGAGTTTGGTCGAGTCGATGCCTGCAACGAAGCAGCAGCGTTCGGTAGATGGCAGCGACAGCACAGCAGCGCATCGCGTAACATAACACCACAAAGTCAGATTGCTTGTGTGCAGTTTGTGATGGCAAAACAATTGAATGTCTGTGTCTCGCCAGCATCAATTATTCTAGTCACCAGAAGAATTGCTTAAAAATGGCAGGGCCATATTGCATGGTCTACAATGCTAACAGCTTAGCATGCCAACCACAAACAGAAGCTGAACGTGAAGGTGCTGTGCTAGCATTACGATGCACAGAACATGTCTGGCAGGCTCAGATGACGAAGAAGCAACACCAAATAAGGCTGGCTGTCAATTACAAGTTATGAGGCACGTGTACATAGGATGGCAGAGCAATGTGTGCGTACTTCTAACATAGTGAAGTAGGAGAAGCCGAGCGAGTAATAACTAAGCACTGGTTATTCAGCACATACCGAGTCGAGCCAAATACTCGTGATGATCTTTGGCTGACTGCAGTGACACGGTGTCGTCATCCTGCTGGATGCCGCTGTCAGGCATAGTCTTGTTTCGCGCAACCGTCGACTGTGCTGCAGGCGGCTGTGGATACGAGTTGATTACTCGTATTTCCTCGTCATCCTCCTCCCTCAACCCAGTCGAGCCACGCCCGCTAGAGTCTGTGTGCGTCGGTGATGGCCTGGAGGTGCAAGAGTGATATTCAGTCTATCAATCATATTGAGTCTACTCAGTATCGAGGGCAGTGGCGTGCATAAGATGGCACGGCTAAGGCCGCTGTCGTGCTGGCGGCTTTGTTCGGCAAACATTGGGCGTGGCAAAATATGCGATGAAACAAAAACGAGACAAAAATCGCAGCATCGGCAGCAAGCCCGGGGGCATTCTCCGGTAGTCCTCAAAATCTGGAAAGAACCTCATATCATGTGGAGCCTGTGGCAAATAATTTGATTTAAGTTCCTTAACAGTGATAACATTCGTCGTCAGAACCACAGGAGGTCTGACCACTATCTAGAGTGAGGAAAAAGTTAAGGTAGGCTGATTTAAAAGCCTCATTGCATATAGGCACAAAAGTCATGGCAGCTACCAAACCCATTTGCTGAGGGCAATAACAGACTGCCTGTGGCAGGACTCAAACCGACGTCCTGGTCGTTAGGAACAAGCACCTTAGCCCTGAGCTAAGACCTAGGACATTGCACATCAACCTAGACGACGTTTGAAAGACTCACCGTGTGTTACCCGAACGCAAGTCAGCAAGTCGGTAATCAGGGTACGGCTGCGCAAAGCTGCCGATGTTGTCTGCAACCATGGATATGTCAGTGGCTGCCGACAAGGCGCCGAGTTGAGCGTGGCCACTGTTGCCGTGCTGTTTGCGGCGCCGGCCCCGCATCCATAGCACGATGATGACGACGAGCAGGACAATGGCGATGACAGCGAATCCGATAATGAGTCCCAGCGATATGCCGGTCAGGCCTGTAGCATGGAACAAAAACGAGATGCTAGGCATGCCCACGACCATCGCCAGATCCCCCCCTTTGGAGCAGCACTGGTCATCGTGCTCACTAGCGCTAGCTAATGCTCACCAGGCGGCATCACTACTGATTGTGTTGCTGTCACATCTGGATAGCCTTCCACCTGGATCTGAACGACGGTATTGTCGATGAGCGAATCGGGCTGCCCGGTGCTGGCAAGAATGACAAGTGCTTCGTTCTTGGGCACCATGCTGACGCTGCTGCCGTCGGATGAGCGTTTCGTCTTGGAGCTGCCTCCATCACCCGCCGAACCGGCAGTGCCGCTACTGCCGTCCGGCTCGCTCAGCTTGTGAGCGACCACGATTTTGCCAGTGTCAGGCTCGACGCCAAAATACCAGTTGGGATCCTTGAGCTTGTACACGACACGGCCCTCCTCTCCCTGGTCCTTGTCAGTGGCCGACACCAGCCCGAGGACGGTGCCGACGTCGGCCGTGAAGCTGACCGAGAACGTATACTTGGTCTGATCAAACACGGGTCGATACTCGTCCTGGTCGAGCACCTGCACCGACACCTGGATGACTGCCTGCCGGCCACCCCTGTCTGTGGCGGTCACATTGAAGCGGTACTTCTGTACGGCCTCGTAGTCGAACACGACAGCAGTCGTGACCACACCACTGCTCGGGTCGATCTGGAAGTGGTCGTTGGCTCCGACGAGGCCGTACGCAACGAGTCCGAAGATGCCCGAGTCGAGGTCCCTGGCATAAGCGCGGAACACCTCCGAGCCCACCGGATGGTTCTCCTTGACCGTCTCTAGGTACATCAGGCGCTCGAACTGCGGGCCGTAGTCGTTCACGTCCGTGACATTTATGACGACACTCACGACAGCTGACTGACGCGGCAGGCCGTTGTCCATGGCTCGGACTGCCATTCGGTGCTCGGTGCGGCGCTCGTAGTCCAGCTCCTTGCCCGGGTTCAGCGAGATCTCGCCGGTGGTTGCATTCATGCTGAACAGGTTGTCGTCGTTTCCCGACACGATCATGTACTCAACCATGCCGTTGCCACCGACGTCGCTGTCCGTGGCTTGCACTTGCAGTATGTGCGATCCGGCCGGCACACTTTCGGGCACAGTCACGACATACTCTGACCGGTTGAACACGGGAGGGTTGTCATTGGCATCGTCCACTATGACTAGCACCTGTGCATTAAAAGATGCATGTGATTTATGGCACCTGCACACTGCCGTGCTCAACCAATAACACCACAGGTTGCTGGGGCCAGGCTGAGCAGCTGCTGCAATGACAAGGACTCGCGTGCGCTGCTACGGCATCTGAGCTCTGACACGGCTCCAAGTCATGCCCTGCCTTTCATCAGAGTACATAGTACTTGGATGAGGAGAAGCAAAACAACTGCATAATGCTGCTTGCTGCCTTACTGGAGGCAGTGAGCGGCTCAGCGACAGGAGCGAAATGGCGCTGTACTAACGGTGACGGTGGAGTTCTTGGGTGGTTTCCCACGGTCGGCGGCCATAACGAGGAGCTTATATTGCTGGACGGCTTCGCGATCGAGAGCGCCAACCAATGACAGGTCGCCAGTGTTCATCGCCAGCTCGAACACATCGGGATTGCCACCGACTATTGAGTAGTCAACTTTCTTGTTCTCCGGCGAGTCGTCTTTGTCTTCCGCTTGAAGGCGATAAATCACGGTCAGCCGCCTCGCATCTTCACTGACGTGAGCGCTGCAACAGATGGCAAAGCCTGCTTTTGCAACTTGCTTTCTCGCAACAGCTGGGTCGCTTGGCCGGTGGCTGCAGTCGGGTCGATGCGGTGGCGCTGCAGCGCAAGAGAGGCAGCAGGTCGCCTACTCCTTCGGCAGCCCAACAACAACAGCCCCCACCCCTTTTCTGAATGTGGCCGAATGCAGATAGGGGGCTGCCAGCATCCTCACATGTACTGGGCCAGGGAGAATTTCGGTGCGTAGTTGTTGATGTCCAGCACGGTGACGCGCACGAACACGACCGAACTGAGCGGCGGTTCGCCCCCGTCGGTCGCAGTAACCACGAGCTGTGCGACCGGCTCCTGGGCGCTGTAAGTGACAATGCGGCGCGTGGCGATCCAGCCAGTGGCTGGGTCGACGGCAAAGCGCTCCACCACCCCCTCACTGCCCTGCAGGCTGTAGGCGACGGCGCCGTTGGCACCCTCGTCGGCGTCTCTTGCCACCACCTGCATGACCTGTGTGCCGATGGGCGTGTCTTCGAGAACGGACGCCTGAAAACAGAGAGCTCCGGGTGTAACAAACCGATAAGGCGATTAGGTGGGTTGAGGGCACTTTTTTCAGCAATCCTCGAGAGCCAGAAGCATGCTCATTTGAGCATTCACAACCATAAGTTTGATATGGCTAGAAGAGATGCTAAAATTCGATGACACGGTGGAAAGGAAAACAGTCGAACAGTGTTTCTGGTAAACAGGGAATTTAAGAATTCTTTAAAATTGTGGCCTAGATTAAAACTATCTCAGTTCGCAAAGTACATGCAAATTAAACTACGTGGCCTAGATTAAAACTATCTCAGTTCGCATAAGTACAAGCAAATTAAACTACCGTCTATTAATTTCAGGGAAAACGTTATAATCCATGCAAGTCACCGTGGTTTTTGCATTTCGCGTATTTGCTGAGACTTCTAAAGCAGTGTTGTAGTGCTCTACGGCTCTCTTTTTCATCTGGAAACGTAGCAAGCTGGTTTCTTGCTCTAACTACACTACCGAGTTCTTGCATATTCTCAAAATAGATTTGGTGTGTGTGCGTGTGTGTGTGTGTGTGCGTGTGTGTGTGTGTGTGTGTGTGTGTGTGTGTGTGTGTGTGTGTGTGTGTGTGTGTGTGTGTGCATGCGCAAAGCAATAAGTCTCAAACCTTGAACATTCCTCAAACTGGTGCATGACACAGCTGTTAAGATGCACTTTTCTAGAGAGGTATTTCAGGCACATCCAAAAACATCTTACTTCACTTCAGGTTGTCTTCTGATTGTGCTGCCAAAACAATCCTTCGAAATTTGCAACTGTTTCTACACCATGTGAAGCTGCAAAGCAAACTAATTGTGCATGTTTTTCTGCACCTAGTAGTCCAACCGAGGTCGCAATGTGCACAATCTGCTAAATTTACTGCTTCCTCAGATTAATTATGTCATGTGGTAGTATTTGTAGCCGCGATTTTGCAACACTCGGCAAAGTTTCAGATTTGTATTAATTCCCATGTGTAGATTTTTTCGGGCCAGCACTGTGTGCATGTGTAAAACACAAGTTCTCACTAAAAGCTCGACTGCAGCACTAACCTATTTGTGCATACTGCAGATCAAGCCATATGCAGAACACCCCACATCGTGTAACTACTAATGCACGGCTGTTGTGCGCACCTACGACACTGGGACGTAAGTTGCTGATTCTCAACCGTGTGCTTCCACCACATTGGGGTGCCCTGGGAGGACATGATTTTCAAGTGCAGTGCCTTTACAGATGGAAATGTACGTGTAAGCTCCCTCGTCAAACACGGCAGCTGCATCCATTGCTGTTCATGTGCGCATGCACACACGGGCACGTGCACGTGCACACACGGGCACGTGCACACACTATCACACATGCACTGCGCACACAAGTACACAGCCACATATAGTGTGCACAAACGAACACACAAATAATAATAAAGTTAGCTGCTAACTAAAATAAAATGGAGGTGAAGTGATGATGGCTGAGAGCGGCGCCAGCAACGCAAAGCAGTGAGTACAAGCAATAGCCTACCTCGTATGACAGCTTCTCGAACACCGGTGCATTGTCGTTCACGTCGAGAACGTTCACGGTGATGTTTGCAAAGCTCCTGTGCTTAGTGTCGTCGACGTACACCATCCGGACATACGAACTGTCAGTCTCCCGATCGAGGCTCCTGCAAAGCATTAGCAGAACTAAACCGCCTGTCGCTCTGCCCTTGGCGGCCTTGGATCCGATTACAAACCGATTGCAAGTCTTTCTTGCAGTTGCACACAAACCCAACACAGAGGTCGTGACAAAAAAGCAACCCGTACAAACGCTCGGGGGGGGGCTCTTAATCTATATTAGGCAGCAGTCGGTTCCACTGGGGACAAAAAGCGTCCAATTAGGGACATACACGAGAAATGCATTGCAAGTGGAGAGATTCGCCTAAAACAATTATGCTCGTTGGAGTGATAGCCCGGTATAAGTAAACAAGAATGAAAACCCGCATAGGCACTGCCGGATGTGCCCCTACCTGGCAAGGGTGACCAGTCCACTCATGCTGTCGATATTGAACGGGTTTCCAGAAGACGCGCCCTGTTGGAATCCGTAGGACAATGTAGGTGCGAGATCAGGATCTTGGCCGATCAGGGTCAGCACTGTCTTGCCGACTTCAAGACCTGAAGTTGGGCAACAGCAGTATGGTCATGTATGCCCAAGACATGCCTCACAGTTCAAATATAGACACAATCACCAGATTCGTGGAAGGCAGCCGTGAATCGGTTATGCGAGAGGCCAATGCCATGCAACGTCGGCAAACACAACTTTACAAATGGACTAGGAGTGCTCGTAGGGCACTAACTTCTCTTCTGTTCTCTCTCTCTCTCTCTCTCTCTCTCTCTCTCTCTCTCTCTCTCTCTCTCTCTCTCTGTCTCTCTCTCTCTCTCTCCTCTTTGCCCTTATGCTTTACACTTTAGCTGTATGGGTTATGCTTACTCTCACTGACGTTGACGGTACGGTTGGCATTGATGATCGTCGGCCAATTGTCATTTACATCAACTACGGTGACTCGTAGCGTACACGTCGTCGACAGCTTTGGGTCGCCACGGTCACTTGCCACGACGGTGATGCGAATCACCTCGAGCTGCTCACGATCAAGTGGCCCAGTAGTGCTGACTATGCCGCTTGGGCTGATGAGATTAAACATGTTCGCCGGATACACGGTGGGATTTAGGATGCTGTAGTCCACCAGGCCGTTGACACCATCGTCCAAATCGCGTGCAGTAACCTTAAGCAAGGCATCAGCACTTGTCAGATGGCTGCTGCAGGTGCAGAAGACAAGCAGCATACGGCTTCAGCTACTGCTAAACTCGTGGCCGAGGCAGCTGCGGTCGAAAAGGCACCAAACACTGGGCGACAGAGGTGCCGCACACCAGTTAATGCTTAATGCTTAACAGTGCTTTAGGGGAAGAGGCATGCCGAAGGCATGGAACCAACACAGTGACAGCAATGATATACTGCATGTCACGAGCTCACCAAGACTGCCACGGGGCAAAGATGATTAATCTCTGCACCCACTGCATTGCCAATGTATGGCTACCTCGTCCATGACGAGGTGGCTGGTAGGTCGAGACAGCTCACCATTACCTTAGTGACATACGTGTCTGCCGGTAACTCTTCCCATACACGAGCCGTGTATCGTTCCAAAGTGAAGATTGGTGCGTTGTCATTGACGTCGCGGAGTGTAACAAAGACGGTACAGTAGTCGGTGAACACTCCATTACCACTGCCCGGATCTACCAGAGCGATGATGACCATGCGAAATCGCTGCACCACTTCGTAGTCAAGAAGGCTGCTGTCACTAACACGAATCTCGCCTGCAAAAGACGTACCATAGCAGCCACATAAGGTCGCCTGCTCTCCCCTCCCCGAACTGCCCCCGTGCAACGAGTGCTTGCTGCCTCTTTATGCAGGCACCTGTAGAGGGTGTGATAGCAAACGGCTGACTGTCGGACGTGGCATCGCCGGTTAGCGAGTACACGACGATCGCCATCGGTATGCCCGTAACAGTGGCCTTTACAGTAATGACTAGCTGGCCCACGGCTGTGTTCTCGTCCAGGTAGACACTGTAGGTCGTATTTGGAAAGCGCAGCTGCGACGAGCTGACCGTGTTGTCTATGCGTAGCTCTATCAAGCCTGTGCAAAAAGCCATGATGCAGCGATTAATTAGGCGAATACGAATACCTCAGCCAGGCAGCCAGAAACCAAGCTCGTCACGTGCCTTCACCCAACAGCTAAAATCGGCTGACAGGGAAAAAAAAGGATTGCTGGTTGCACTGGGACCTAATAAAAGCATGACAGGCTCTGACGGAAGTAGGGGCGCTGCGCCTCAGTGACCACCCATCGTCAAAGACTGCCTGAAGAGGGCTGGCTCTAACGGGGGTCTCAATTGCCAACATGGACGCATCGGAAGGACTCAGGTGGACAAGATTGTGTGCTCGCCTTCCGACTGTGAAGCGGACTGTCTAACATATCGAGTCCTGCATATACTTCAGATTCCCACAATCGTAAGCACAAATTTAACAAGAGGCCAACGGATCGGAGACATCAGTCAACAGCTCGATCTGGGGGAGGGAGGTCGTTGCATCACACTCTCCAACTGCGCCAGTCCACCCGCTACTGGCTAGGGAAGAAGGCGCCCCGGCAAGCATTCTGTACCGTCGGAGTACTTGGGCGGAGAGCCGCGGTCCGTCGCACGCACTCTGATCCGCTGCACCGTCGGCAGGCCGGTGAGGCTGGCCGTGGCCACGAGGTCGCCACTCGTGCGACCAATGGAGAATGAGCCGCCGCCGGTGACATTCAGCACCTGATACTCGACCAGACCATTCATGCCCGTGTCCTTGTCGATGGCACGCACGGGATAGAGAATGGTCTGGCCGGACGTGGTCGTCACGCTCGATACGTTGGCTATCATCGGGTTGCTGGCGAATATGGGCGCATTGTCATTGATGTCAAGGATTGTGACCTCGACGAGGCGCTGGTCGAGGCGCGGCCCGTACTGTGCGCTGTCTGACACCTTTACATAGAACATGTAGGAGGACTTCTTCTCCCGGTCAAACAGGCTGCAAGAACAGACAGACGATGAAGGCTAGTCCTCGCACTCACAGGCCCGATTTAACATGCGGCGTGCACGTGCAGCTCTGTTGGAAAACTTGTTCAATTATGCTTCAACTCATCTGGCAGTCGTAGTATCTGGCATGACAGTGCAGTGGGCAGTTAACGACCAACTCAGATGTATGACCAGAGGCAGTCGGTCCATCGTTCACGGTGGCCTCTTTAAAGGGTCAATCTGCCTCCCCTCGTGAACCCAAGAACACACTAATCCGAAATCAAACGGTGGCCACTTCCGCTGTACTAATGCAATTCTTACATGTAGGCTGCTCACAGCCCAGTGAGATACTACAATTGCGACAAGATTCGTGATCTGGAAATAACATTCTCTCTAACATGAGCACACACCAACTGTGCATCATCTCTATTGAAGATTGTCAATGGTTGTCATCGTGGTCGGCCATACTGCCAATATCGAGCACGTGAGTTAGCTGCTCAAGAAGTGCTTCAGATAATAATAATAATAATAATAATAATAATAATTCACTTAATAAAGCGTCCTCAGAGAACTCAATCTCTCTCTAGGCGCTTTCCATTTGCTGATAGGGACAAATAGCAGAGAAATTATTCGCATGATCACTGCCAAATCGGGACAAAAGCAGGAGGATCGCTTGCAGGATTACTGCCAATCTACTAAATAGCATGCCTAGGCAAGCCAGCAGGATGAGCGGCCCTGGTTTGGCCGGGGGGGGGGCTAGGTGCTCGCCTTCAACGACCGAGGTCATGGGTTCGAGCCCTGAGGCATAAGTAAAGCGCCTGGATAGTGATTAAGTTCTCTTTGGGCTCTATGTAAACTAATTTTATTTACTCACTTATCCGGTTGGCTGCTCTTTGCTTTCAACTCCCGGACTACATGAAGCACGGACAGATGTCAGATAAGTTACCTTACACGAAGGACCTAAATGCTGCACGGGATGCTGCACGGTCGGGTCAAGGCTGCTGACAGTGTGCCTACCCGATTGTGTAGATCGTGCCGTTGTCAGCATTGATGGCAAACTTGCCATCGCAGTCTGGGCAGCTGTTGCCGCTGTCATTCATTGCTAGTCCGTCGAGGTAGTACACCAGCCTGGCGTTGTCACCCGTGTCGCGGTCCGTAGCAAAAACAGTGAGCACGAGTGTGCCCCTGGCAGTGTCCTCGGGGAACGAAATGCGATAGGAGCCCACCTGAGTGAAGTTAGGATTGTTGTCGTTGGCATCGTCCACGGTCACGTTGAGGTAAGTGACATTGCTCAGGGCCGGCACTCCCAAGTCAGTGGCTGTGATCTCGACGTAGTAGCTGCTGACCGCTTCGCGGTCCAGTGGCAGGCTTCGTATTACGCCAGTGGTGGGATCGATAGAGAAGACGTTACCGTCATTGCCCCCTGCAGCGACCACGCAACTAATGCAACAACCGAAGCAGGGGGATCCGATTGTCAAAGGCATCATCCCTCACAGTACGGAGGGGGCGAACAGTAGTGGCAAGCTGAAAGAAGGGCACGAAGTGAGGGATGCGTAAGGAGAGCGTTACAGAGCAAATACAAGCCAAAGCAGGCAGGTGCACTGCAAACTGCCCTCTGTCTGCCAGCAAAGACATTTTGCTAGCATTGCCTTCTCGGCCGCTGAAGTACCGCCACACTGCAAGACGCACCGGTTATGTTATAGACCACCTGGCCATTCAGGCCTTCGTCGCCGTCGTATGCTACCAATTGCCAGATGGACGTTGAGCCCGGCATGTTCTCAGCGACATGCTGCCAAAATTCGACTGCTGCAAACTCGGGTGAGTTGTCGTTGATGTCGGTCACGTTGATCAGCACCGTTGTTTGGTCGTACAGTGCCGGATATGCACTGTCTCTGACATAGGCTGCACGAAAGCATGTCAGAAGTCGAGATCACTAAAGTGAAGTGCTAGCTATGCAAACGAGTACAGAAAAGCTATGTCACACAGACAGACCGATGGGCAACTGCAGCGAGCAAGCAAAAATCGTAGCAGTTCGAATCAGGTAATCAGCCGCGAGTGACCAGCCACGGGTAGCCAGGCCATCGGGGCAGCGCTAGCAGCAGACACGCAGAAAATGGCCTTGGGCATATATGGATGAACACCTGCCAGGTATCAACCTCACCAGTAAACATGTAGGAGCTGCAATTCTCACGGTCCAGAGGTGCTGTTGTGGTGATAACACCATTGCCATCGACGGCAAACATGCTACTTGCTGTGCCGTTAGGTATTATGTATTTGAGCTGAGCATTGACACCTTTGTCGGCATCTGTGGCGACCAGCTGTGTAACAGTGCTGTTAGGTTGACCACCCTCTGTCACGTTTGCAGTGTACGTGGACTGAGCAAATAGCGGCGGGTTGTCATTCACGTCGACGACGTCGATGATGAGGACCTGGATGGTAGACTGCGGCGGGGAACCGTTGTCGGTCGCCGATATGTTAAGCACATACTGGGCCGTCGTCTCGCGGTCGAGCGAATTTTGCAGCGTCAGAACACCTATACGACAAGAAGGCAGAACTGAGAATCCGAACGTGCTGTTGCTCGCTCAGGTGTTGGGGCACGGAGAGAGGGTCTGAAGTCAGCGCTCTAGGAGAATCAGCAACATTAATGCAAGCTCTGCCGGTGCAAAGCATGGCTACGACAATCGTGAGCACTGGGGGACCCTCTTCTTGGCCCACCCATTCGGGACCAAAAGGCTGAACATCGGTACAGCCGAGGCTGTGCTTGGCCTGCCCGTGTTCGGGGCTCGGCTACGTCTGTGCACGACATGACATGGTAAATCGGTAAGTGTGTGCAGGCACTCCTTTTAGTGATCTCTTCAGCACATAGACGGCCACTCACTTCATTTAGCTTTATGATGGTGAGACCAAACTAATAGTTATAGACAAGCACTCGGAAGTTGGAAGACCTCACCCTCGAGATCAATTAATCTAGCATCACTCTCGCGATGCAGGGCCCATCATCTGGGCAAGCTATTCCAAAATGATTTGTCCGTAGATAAGCACATTTCCTCAGTCAAGTTGGCCCTACTTTCAGCTAAGAAACGTCGCAGAAATTGGGGATTGCTTAGATAAGAGTACGATAGCCAAAATGGTTGATGCGTTTGTGGCCTCACCTCGTATAAAATACTGCAATTCCCTTTACTCCAGACTACCAGTCAGTGCCCTCAATCGTCTGCACTTGGTGCAAAGCTCAGCAGCTTGTCCGGCATGTCGTCTGCAGAGTCGCTGCCATATCACACCACTTCTGTCTGCACCTCTGGCTATCTACCGAGCATAGAATCAATTTCAAGATCCTCTGTCTGGCTTACAGGCCACTTGACTCACTTTCATCAACTCAGATATTCGACCTCCTTGATCCGCCAGTATGCAGTTGCATCACCTGCTCCTTGGCACCTAGTCCTCTGGGCACCCCTTGCACTAAACATTGAAATATTTTGGAGATCGAACCTGCAGCTCATATGCACCGAAACTCGAGAGCTTGTTTTCAGCTATTGTCGCTACCTGCAATGACACTGCATCTGCTCGGGTTAGCTTTCCCTTCACCCCCCCTTAACTTGCCTTTTTTTTATTCCTGGGCGCTTTGCATGCTTACCCGTACATTATTCAGTGCATGCAACTAGCCAAGGTCCTACTAATCGGTGGCTCTGAGTGCCTTCTTGCTTGTTTTTGCATGCCTAATCATGACACTTAATTGGTTTAACATGCTAGCCTAATTGTGACACCATGCATGTCACTAACGATTGGTTATCGATTCTCTTGCAGTGAGTAGTAAAGCGCCTCTATAAGATTTAGTTCTCCTACGGTGCTGTACATAACATTGTAATTGTTAGCATCCGGACACAGCCGCTGTCATGCCAGCCGAGCCAATCGCTGGGCTCGAACGGCAGCGACAATCCCGAGCAGTGTCCAATTCAGGGCCGCTCACCTGATAGGCTGTCAAGCTCGAACTTCTCGTGCTCATTGCCGGACAGCATAGTGTATCGTACTACGTCGTTGAAGTCCCCATCGGCCGCGACGATTGCCATCACGGGAAAGCCGACCGGCTCGTCCTCGAGCAGGGCGACGTGACTTGGTGTGAGGAACACGGGTGCATTATCGTTCTCGTTCACCACGATGACCACGAGCGTGTTGGTGGCAGCCAGCCTAAGCATAATCGCGACGACAAACAGGGGATTAGTACACACCATAAGCACGCGGCTGTGGCTAGGACTAGCGAAGATATGACGACCAGCCATTCTGCTGCAGCCTAGCAAACAATGGCTGCTGGACCGACCGACCTGTCTGACGGATTGGCGGCCTGATCTTCGGCTCGCACGACGACGAACAGCACCTGTGTAGCCTCACAATCTATGGGTGCGACGGTAACGATGCGACCAGTGAGCGGCTCGACGGTGAGGTACCGCCAGGTGCCATCGATCTGCAAGCTGCTGTTGGTGATCGTATAGCGCAAGGCACCTGGAGTGAAATATCAGCATGAGGACAATAAAGTTTCTCCCGAGGCCACCACAGAGGCTACCAGTCACCAGCAAGCCGGCTGCTAACTCCTCCTCTCTCTCTCTCTCTCTCTCTCTCTCTCTCTCTCTCTCTCTCTCTCTCTCTCTCTCTCTCTCTCTCTCTCTCTCTCTCTCTCTCTCTCTCCCGTCTCTCTCTCCCGTCTCTCTCTCTCTCCGGGGGATCGCTACTGCCTACTTCTCACCATTTGCACCCGAGTCGGCATCCAAGGCAGTGACGACGCCAACCACATAGCCTGGCCGCTCGTTCTCGATAACATAGAAAAGTGATGGGTCACGCAAGAACACGGGCCGGTTGTCATTTACATCAAGCACTGTCACCGTCACGTTGACGGACGTGCTCAGCTGCTGCAGGTAGCCCGAGTCTCGTGCGACTACCATCATCCAGTGCGAGTGTGCCTGCTCGTAGTCAAGTGAGTCCACGTTGACTATGGCCCCCGTCTGGCCGTCCACGTCGAATACATTGCCCTCACTACGTGAGCTCACGAAATAGTAGATCACGGCATTGCTGCCTAAAAATAAGGAAGGCAGCAGGCAACGTAAAGGTGCGGCCAGCTGAACTGGGTATGGTGCTCATGACAGCTACAAGGCCATGCCCCTTGTGCCAACCCTGAAGATGAGACCCGTGACGGTATCTGGCCAATAGCATCAAGCCAAGTTGTGTCACTTACCGATGTCATAATCATATGCTGTCACGTTGCCTATTGTCGTGCCGACTGGTATGTTTTCTGTCACAGTAAAGTTTATAATTGAGGTTGAGAACTGTGGCAGCTCATTGATGTCAAGTATTCTTATGATAACCATTATGCTGGAATTCTTGGATGGGGTGCCTCTGTCTGAGGCAACCAGTGTCACCCAGTAGGTGTCCTTGACCTCACGATCAAATATGCTAGCCGTGCTGATCCACCCGGTCGTTGGATCCACTGAGAAGTTGGAAGCATTACCTACGAATAAGGTCATTATGCTGCCAGCAAGAAAAGTCCATCGCTTCCCTTCAGCAGCATCGTATCACCAACAAGGGTAAAGGAAGCACCCCCATTTTCCTCCTCACCATTCAATTAGGCATTGCAAGGCTGTAACTTTTCAAAAGTAACAGCCTCAAGGCCTGGGGCATGTGGATCAGCAACGATGATCTTCACTGACAGAGTTTAATAATGCCATGCTTTCCCCTAAACAATCTTTTAAGACATTGTCGGCTGAGCTAGTCAGTCAACTTGCTGGTCCTAAGCAACACTGGTTAATTCAGTACTTGAAACATTTCTTTTCCGCAAACTCGTTCTACTCATATCTCCAGCCTCTCCTATTCTTCTATGCTCTACTAACGGCGGAAAGCCCGGAGACAAACCATAGCAGGCAAACAATCCATAGGTAGCCACACTGCCTGTTTGCAAGACAACACACCACACTTATTAATAACACACAGCCATCTTTGCATCTCATACCACGACTCACCTGCTGCGGTCAGAGAGTATATGATGGTACCATTAAGACCGAAATCAGGATCAAATGCAGTGAATACACCGACATTGGTGCCCACCGAAACGTTCTCGCTCACAAAGGCTTCGGCACTGGCAAACCAGGGGAATACAGGCGGATTGTCATTCACGTCGAGCACATCTATGGTAACAGCAGCAGTAGACGACATGGCAGCGATGCCTACAAATAAATAGCATGCAAGAAAATAGTTTGAAAAAGTAGCAGTCTTCAAGTGTAACGAGTAACATGCTTGAAATACAGGCAACTGGTGTGTGTAATTGTTGCAAGCCCAACTCACCATTATCGGCGGCTTCAACGACAAGCGAGTAGAGTGATATCTGCTCACGATCGAGCACAGACGTTGTGAAGATCACACCACTGGTGACATTTATGGCAAAATCGATGGTAGCAGACACGAGTGTATAGAGCACGGTACCATTTGTGCTAACATCTGGGTCAACAGCCGACACGGCACCTACCTGTAAGATGAGGTACAGGCTAAAACACTAGACATTTTAGGGTCACATACAACCACAGCTACAGTCCATCTGATCATGCATACAGCAACATGTCGATATTTTGTAAACACGGGGGAGCAGCAATTACCTATTCCAGTAAAGTCCTTAGCTCAAGAGCAGCAGCAGCAGCAGCAGCGGGGCAGGCTGGTCATAACACATGCGCCGTGCGCACATATACACTACTGGCTGTATTTTGCAGCTTTTCCTTTCCAACAGTCAATGTCATTTTAACATTTCCAAAAGCAGGTTGGTCGAATCACTTACCACGGTGCCAACGGCCATGTTCTCCGATATGGAAAACTTGTATGTCTTCTTAGAGAACGAAGGAGGATTGTCATTGGCATCAAGCACTCTGATCACTACTGCTGAACTACTCGACAGTGCTGGCGATCCACCGTCTGTGGCAATGGCAACCAATGCATATTCGTACTGTCGTTCGCGGTCAAGGGAGGCATTGAGGTACACCGTGCCCAGACTGGGATCGATACCTTAAACAACCAAGTGAACCACGAGGCTGTCATCAATCACAGCTACAACATTACTGTGACAGGCAAAAGCAGCGACATATGCATCTCAAAGCAGAATATTTAATCTGCTAGCAATACACATGAAGAGATGCATCGGTTTGCGAAAAAGAGACGGCCATTGCCTACCGAAGATTGTTGAGTCGGTTGCTAGACTGTACGTAATGTTACCACTGCTTCCATCATCCAAATCTTTGGCACTCACTCGTCCAATAAGGGAACCAATTGGCAGTGATTCGTTTGCCACGAACTCATAGAAAACACACCCAAAGAGGGGAGCATTATCGTTTATGTCGATCACCTGCAGCACGATATGCAGGTCAGCCGTCCAGTTCATAGGCTTCCCGAGATCACGGGCCTGAACCGTCACATTGTACTGTCTCTTTCGTTCATAGTCGAGCAGTATCTACATAGGAGAATAAAAGACAAGCACGTGCCTACATTTCATTCAGATAATTACAAATGCTCAGCTCCCCAATAAGCAAAATGTCTGCATGTAGACCTTCGCCCGATTGTTTTAACTCCCATGAATTTGAATTTATGGCTTACATGCATGTACCCCCCTCATCGGCCGACGACAGGCTGCATGTGACATTGGCATACAGTGCAGGTCTGCTGACCGGCAGAGACAGCCCGTGATCAAGGATTTCGATCAGTTAAGAGCTGTCGACGTCCAGATACTTCTAGTAGCACCGATCTGCCGACAATAGCAAATGTGCACCATACCACACCACAAACTGCAGGCATTGCTGTACGAAGGAGCTTGGATTTCTTGACTGCAGATTTCTCAACGGGGCATGCTGCAGCTCAACGGCATCATCACGAATGATGCCGTCCATTGTGCCATCTCGGGGGCTGAGTGGTGACAGAGCGAAGCTGCCTATTTAGTGCAACGGAGACTAAGCTAAGCAATCGCCAAACTCGAGTGGATCCGAGTGCTCACGACTGCCAACAGGCAGCAGTGACAACAATGAGGGAGCAGCAAAGAAGGAATGCTTAGACAAAAAGAAACGATTGAACGAGGTTAACGCGGTGATAACCTAAGAAGCAACCATCTAAAGTCATGATTAGCCTGAGAAAAATAATCCACGATAATTTATCTGAAGTCTGTCTTTTGCAATTTTAACACGGAGGAGGAGGAAGCCCAAACCTGAAAGCAACAGGCCGACACCAGTGTAAAAGAGCCAACCTGTGGTAGCCCACAAAAGAAAGTGAAAAAGCTCAAGAGGCCAACACACTCCCTCACAAGTGTTGTTGTTCCACCCGACATTTTGATCACAGCCTGGTACCGGCACATGGCTTCCAACAGAGCAAACAAAATGCATCAAACGCTTATGAGCACTATAATATACAAAATTAATGTCTTGCATAAGTAGAAATAGTATTAGTAGGATAATGATTCAAGAGGAAACCGGGCCTTAGCAGATTTCCCTTACTTCTGTCGTTTGCCGTGGCAGAGTCAGTCAAACCTTATTAATAGTTAGCATCATTTTATCCCGATAGTAAACGGCTTTCCACAATTAAAGCAAGGGCACACTACAATCTCACACGGTGCTCGAACGATACTCTTGTCCTCCCAATATCAGAGATATTCTATGGGATTTTTGTTATGCAGCTGACTCGGCCAACTCGTGACTGAGATGGCTCTTCAACGAAAACCTTATGGAGGCTTTTGCTGTGTGCATCTGGGTCGTTGTTCTGCTGCCATATATAATTTTCCGCAGATCGTTCTCTAGCACTCGGAATCCCGAATTTTGCACCAGATCGACCTTATCATCCTCCTTGATAAGTCTGTTAATAAGGTGAACTCAGACAGCAAAGGAGCAGCAGCAATCCCAAATCATTTGCATTGCCATCACCAAATTGAACTGTTTGCTGCAAGCAGTCAGGGCGGTGCATCTCATCTTTTTACTGACTTACGAATGCTCTTCATTTACTACTAATGAAAAGCATGAAATTCAACTCGTCGGTCCACAAGACTGCTGTCGTCGATGAAGTAAACTCGAAACTTAGAGCGCACTCCGTGAGCTCAATGCTACCTTGAAGACTGTCCGGTTTAGGCTTAAACATTTAAAGAGACTCGGTTTGCCGCTGATCAAGCCAGGCTCAAAGATTACATCCATGCCTACACCCGAAAAGCTAAGAAATTGCAGGGCTTCCTTTTGCACTTTCGAACTTCAGTCTTGCCAGACAGACCTAGACAAAATTATAAATCAAATTATTTGCTCAATAAAGCTGAGCGGTCGCACTCTTCAGATATTAAACTGTGGCTAGTATGCTTTCTGCATTCTTCATTGAAACGATTTGCTCATATTCGTGGCTCCGTAACGCCATTTCCACCTCATTTAAGCGTTGAGTCGCAGCATGTGACCTTTAAGAAATTATCCAAGGGTTCTGCAGATGAAGTGGGTAAAATAATTACGGCCAGTAAAAAGAGCTTATCACCTGCATATTCTAGGTCATTCCCTCTTTGGTCTTCACTGGTGGACAAACTTAGCCAAGCTTTAATTCAGGTCTTAATGCTCACTGGATAAACATTTTGTTCCAAATTCGCCCAGATTGGCCAATTTGTTAGACCGATATTTAAAATACCTGAATTGGGCCCAGAGGTCCTAGGCAAGGTATCGCTTATCCTTCTTTGTCCAAGATTCTCAAAAATATTGCTGCTAATAAGCTAGTGTAGTATTTTTATTTGCAATGCTGCTGTTTGACCCTCATCACGTGCTCTCAACTTAAGAGACCCCTGTAACAACTGCTTCCAAGTTTAAAATTTGTGTTAAGAACACTGCTTCTTTAGTTAATCATCATGCTCGATCATTGTACAAGACTATGAGCTTTTTAGCCAGATGGCTGGCTAAAGATCTTACTAGGCTCCTAGTTCTGTCTACGCTGGACTACTATGACTCAGCTTTGGCTGGACTACAAGAAAAGCCCGTAAGCCTCTATAGCCGGTGATAAATATGGATAGAAGGTTGGTCAAAAAGTCCAAGAGGTTTAGCCCAGTATTGGCATTAGCACCTTCAGAGCCACACAATGCTTGTTGGAGCTCCACTGCAGTGGGAGAACGATTCGATGCACCGATGCAGCTACGCTTTGCGGCTTTCCTAGTAGGTAGGCATGTAGCAACCGATAGCTAACTAATCGCTTGCCAGCTGTGAGGCCAATCCCTCGAGGTCAGACACACATGAACGCACATTAGTCTCGTCGTGGCAGACAAAGGAAGGGCACTTCCCTCCGGCAGCTTGTGCTAACTGGACGCACTCTATCTGCCGTTGGACCTGATCGGACCTCTTCTCTCTGTCTCTGTCTGTCTTTACATCGGTGGCTGAATAAATAGTCAGACCCTGACTATGCGTTCCTAACATCCACCAAAGAACACACGTGCCAACAGGCACTGCTGTCTGCTATCAGCTGAGTGAGCAGAGGTAGCAGTTGACGCTGGCAGATGCTCACACCAAGGAGCTGACAGAACTGCTAGAAAGGCCAGGAAAGCTAACAATCGACAAACGAGCCACATACCGTGTCGAACGAGTGGCACAACACAGCCAAGCGATTTCCTCGGAGCAGCAGGCATCACAGGGTTTGCAGAGTCGTTCTTATAGACGAGGCCCTTCCCAAAACAGGGGCGAGGGGTGCAGTGGTGTAGCGACGGCCACTCATTGCTCTGCAAGCTTTCACTTTCGTCTGCCACTGCTAACACAGCTCACACTACAATGAAGCCCGAATGAACTTGACGGTGCCAGGTTGGAACGTACCTGCAATGTTAAAACACCAGTTTCAGGATCAATGGCCAAGACCCCGTCTTCGTCAAGTGTCAGCTGGTACCTGACGGTACCGTTGGCCCCGAGGTCAGGGTCGTAAGCTTGCACGGTGTCCAGCTTGGTTCCATTAAGAACGTTCTCTCTGACATACATGTACATGGTGGCCTTTTGAAAGCTCGGCGGGTTGTCGTTGACATCGTCGATGGAAATGGACACCTGTGTGGTGCAATGCGAGGAATGCACGTGATGAGAATGTGCACTGAGGCTGGATCGAGCAGGGCGATCGAGCAGGGCGCACAGACACTCCAACTGACAAAACCAGATATTCCACCAGGTGAGCAGATCGCCGACAGGTGAGCAGATCGCCGACAGAAAATCAAAAAGGGGATGGCCGAGCAAAGTGCCACTGCAGCTTGATCTGGCCGAACAGAAATCTGAAGTGTGAGTCCTCGAAACCACCCTACCCAATGGGTCCCATATCGCTGCCTGGCACATTCTGTTCTTGCAGGTGCTTTGCATAATTCCAGCGGTACACTTCAGCAGGCCCTTGGCCTAGCATTCTTTAGCCTCTGCTGACGGCTTACTTAAGCCCGGAATTTTTTTACAGACGTCCTAATTTACTGCACAAATAGCTGGCTGGCACGGACGCCGGGCAAAACACATACTGACTAGCTTGAAGCTATCGAAGCTCGCCGACTTGCAGAGGCCACATGTCAAGGCCAGGCACATGCATGGTACCGGTGTCGAGAGGCAAGCAAGCGTACCGAGGTCAAAGCAAAGACGGGTGGAGCGCCGCTGGCGGCACGCACGACGAGCAACACGGCGGCAGCTTGCTCGCGGTCGAGCTGGGCCGACGAGGTGTACAGGTAACCGGTTGTCGAGTTCAATTGGAACCATCCGCTGGGATCGCCGGAAGCAATGGAGTATGTAACCGGTGAACCTGCAATGGGAAAGGTCGACGAATGCCATGGTGCAGCCGATTTCGCATGCACAGTAGCTCCGTGACAAATTTTAGATGCCTGTGAGCATCTCGGATGAGCGGCCCCGGCCGAAGTTTCAATTCCCGGACCGTCAAACGCAAGGGTCAACTGCGCAGCCCTGCGCAGCCCCACCAGCTCGGGACGACGTATTGCCACACGATGGTCACATGACCCCCATCATCGGGCACTCCACACTTTTCCGCTAGTTCGGCGAAAGTTATCCTCTCTTCCTCCTTCGACAGAGCTGCCGACTGGTCAGTAACCACTACTCGTGTGTGCGTAGTGCCAAACGATCGGTTGCGCAAAAACAACTGTCGTCTAACAACACGTCGTCTACAACACGTCGTCTACAACACGTCGTCTACAACACGTCGTCTACAACACGTCGTCTACAACACGTCGTCTACAACACGTCGTCTACAACACGTTGTCTACAACACGTCGTCTACAACACGTCGTCTACTACACGTCGTCTACAACACGTCGTCTAACAACACGTCGTCTACAACACGTCTTACAACTCGTACGTGGGGCTGCATTATCACTCACTTTTTGGCACCCGAAAGCCCTCCTCCCAATACACTGACAGGCATACACTAATGGTGTGCACGATGGAAGAGCCTACTACTGGTCGGGAAAAACGCAGAAGCCAGCAGTCGCCAATTGGAGAGGCACTTCACACCCACCATCGAAAGTGGTTGCGCGCACGGCGCCGACGAACGAAAGTGGAGGCGCTGCCTCACTGATGTTAAACGAGTACTTCGTCGAGGTGAACTGGGGCGGGCTCGCGGTCGGGCCAACAAGGATGATGGTAACGTTAGCATTGATCAGTGAGGTCCTGCCACCGCCATCGTGAGCATGCAAAGCAAGGTAGAACGTCTGCGGCGGCACGAGGCCAGCAAGACTCCGCGACACCGTGATAGCACCTGAAATTAATGCATAAAAACACAGTCAATAAGCAATCATGGCGAACAGGCTCAGTAAGGCAGCAGGCAGCAGTACGGTTCAAGACAATGAATGCCACTGCAAACGTGGCGCCACTGCGTACATACACCGGAAGAACACTGGGCAGCAACAGCAGTCGACTGGAGCTAGAGAGAAGCTTGCCGACGTCCACGGCTCTCGCTCAAATGCTCAGCCTCTTGCTCTGATTGGCTACAGCACCCTGCTGTGTTTTTGAGGTTGTCTATGGCACGTGAGCCGGTCGGAGCAGCCCACAACCAGTGCGTTGGTCATCAATTTGCTTGGCGTAACTTCCCGAGAGGCACCAGGTAGGTCAGGCCCCAATAGAGTTTTAGCACTACATTTAAACTTGCTGTAGGAACAAGCTCGAGCTGGGGGACACAATCAACATGAGTGAGACAGGTAAAGGCAGCATCCATAGAAACGAGATGACAAGAGACTCTCTCCCGAAAGACTCTCCCGAAAGCAGAAGTAAGCACGAAAATTACTTGGAAGCCACTATTCAGATGGTATTTAGATGGCCGTACCAGCCACCCCACGGTCGACCACTTGCCTGCATGTACACTACTGGTGAGAATGCTTAAGTATTGTCGGGTGGCAGTCGACTCGGCATTAGTCGTGATATTGCTATTGTAATTGGAAGCAGCCACACCTTCAGACCCTCGAGACATCTTCCACCGCCCAGGTCCATCCAGGGCATCCAGTATTTGATGGTGCTCCCCCTTTATCAGTGGTCATCTCCCTGAAAATTCCTGCCTTTTCTGATACCACCGTAAGAGATAGCTCTTCAGCTGACTGTAGGCAGTCACTGAGCTGCCAGGGCTTGATGCATGTACTATTCTCTCCAGCTTTAAGAATATGCCTGAGGCTGTCGCAAGGGGGCTTCACCCCACCATCGTTGGACGAAGCACAATCAAATGTGTGTGTGTGTGTGTGCGTGCGTGTGTGCCTCTGTCCTCATTTTTGCCATAGGCTGCAGTCACCAGGTGAGAAGTCCATCGCCGACTCAAGCGAAACCTAGGTTCATAATTCGGGAATAGCACACCTCTTGCTACCACGGCAGTTCCATACAAGTTTATCCCAGCCCTCAAACCGGCCAGCATGTTCGTTCGGACATTTCCTCATTTCGGTGAGAGTTAGAATGCCCCCAACCCCCCCCCCTTGAGAGCAGTCGTTAGTATTTACTGATGCAAACAGGTAGGCCAGCCATCGACGACACAACTACGCAGCAACGACAATTCGAGTTTGTGGCCATCAACTTTCGTTAAAATGCGTATCAGAGTGAAATTTGAAATGCGAGTTCAGGTCTGCTTGCATATCCAGGACTAGTATTATTTCTGATTTCGGTCGGATAGTGTTTGCTATACATGTTCATGATTGCAGGAAAATAAAGCACCAGTAAGTTCGATGGCATATAGAGAGAATTGTATCAAACCAAAATCTCAAATAATACTGGCCCTGAGGTATATAGAAGCAGAGCTGAGGTTGCATTTCAAATTTCACTCTGATATGCTAAGTTTGGGCCGAGCTATGGAATTCCAAGGAACAAAGCTACACCGAAAATGAAGCATGTGAACTGAATTGGTTACTGTTCCATGCAAGCGGTGCCCGAGACTCCTGCGTGTTATTGGTGTGGCTACCTCGAACAGCCAGCAGCTGTTCTCTGCGAGTGCTAGATGCCGAGGTGATACGCATTCATTTGTAACCAAAACCTTCCCCTCCTGACAATCAAGGGAGCACATCTCGGCCATCGTAGTCATTACAACTAAGGCAGCCTCAGAAGATAGTACATGCGCAGCTGTAGGTGGCTCGCAAGGGTGAAGATGCACGCACGAACTAATTAACAGCCCTTGCACGAATCATGGTACAAGCTAATAGCAAGAGGACGAGCATGGAGGCTCCGAAGCGGCTGCCCAGTGCACGACTACCAACAGCTGCATGTCCTTGTCGTCAAAACCTACCCGTGGACGCGTTCAGCTTGAAGTAGGCACTGCCACCGGTGAGTAGCAGCTCATAGCTGACAGTGCCGAAGGCGCCCGAGTCGGCATCGGTGGCATCGATGGTGGCGACGAGCGAGCCTACGGCCAGCTGCCTGTTCACATTAACCATGTAGAACACCGGATAGAAGATAGGCGAGTTGTCGTTGATGTCCACCACTTGCACCGCCACGGTCGCGGTAGAGTAGAGACCCCCTGTGCAATCGGAAGCGCGCGCTGATTGGCCGAGCTGCCCTTCTGCTGTGCCTCCAGCAGCAAGCATCGCCCGGTTGCCCGGTTAGCACAAGTGCACAAACTCGGGCACAGTGGATGGCAGCATCTGCTGGCACAGGCCGGCCCGAGGCACTCAGATGACACTCGATGTGCCTCCCACTCGTACCGTCCCCCCCCCCCCGACCGCGAGGGGAGCCTAGCCTCTCACCGGCACCAGGCGCTACAACGGCGCAGCCAGCGGTGAATGTGCTAGCTTCCTTGTAGGCCCAGTGTCACACCGCAGGCATCGATGGCACGCCACTGCCACGGTGAACGGGTGCAGGGGGAATGCAGCAGATTAGGCAGAATGCAGGTTTTGGTTTCATTCGTCGTTTCGTCTGATGCTCCAGGCGAAGCAACTCGAATCGGCTAGAACGCTACTAGAGGCAGCTGCTAGTGGCTGGCAGCAGCAGAGTGGCCGTGCTGTCAGTACTGCACCTGTTAGGAAGGGGGCCTCGACAGCTGCACCTGCTGCCACCGAGAGCAGGCTGCAGGCACGTCTGGCTCGCATTGGTAACCGATCAACTGCTCCAGCCAGGCTGTGCATGAGCCGGCTGCTATCGGCACTTACTCAGACAGCAGCTTACTCAGACAACACGGCCGGAGTGCAGGCGCTGGCTCGGTCAACAATCGTGGCAATGGGCAGCATTGGAGAAGTCTGCCCAGCCGCGAGAACGACGGCTCCCTCCCGTTGTCCATTGCACAGTCGGCATGCTGGGCAACACAGTCTGGGCATAGGTCAGCAGGGCACGGCAAATAACACCATGCCGAGCAACCTTGCATGCACGTCGACTGGACCAGCGGTCCGCTCGGCGTACTGCCCACGGCCTCCTTCCGACGATGAGCTTTATGAGCCGCCACGCAGTGCTTAGCAGGGAGGACAGCGAATCTACTGCACAGACCCCCACCGTCAGGCCTGCTACCCGCAGCCTTGTGAACCGCGCCTAGCATGCGCCTCGCCCAGCATGTGCCCCTGCCATCGAGGCACTTACCGGAGTCTGTGACGCTGACGCTAAAGATGTAGCGCTGCTGGCGCTCGAAGTCCAATGATCTAGCCACGCAAACGCGGCCCGTTTTAGTGATGTTCAGGTCGTATGAGCTGTTGCCACCAGTGGTGACAGTCAACGCAAAACTCAGATTCCCTCCACCACAATCCCCATCGGTTGCATTCAGCTACAAGGAGATCGCAGCCGCATGAGAGAAAGGGCCGACGGCAACCTGTCAACCACCGGTCGGCTTAAGAGAGCCTGTCTCGTGTGTTGGTCGGCAAAAGAATCAAACCAGTAGGCCACTGCTCAAATGATAGATCCATTTATAACTAAGTCATAAAGGCAGATGACCCACTTATCACGCTGCCACGATCATACTCAGGAATACCAGGAGAGCGAGGCACAGCCACCCTCGGCAAGTCACCAAGCCAACATCTCAAGCCCGAGCAGCCTGCCAAGCAAGGCAAATCCGCACGTTCACGTGCACACGTGCAAAACACACAGAACAGGATTCTCATTGAGGATAAAGCTGGACCATTGGTGCTCCCAAGCAAAATGGCAATGGCCACGTGCATTTTCCGAGCCCCTTTCGCAAAAGAGCTGGTAAATCTGCCCGCACTTATATTACCCATTGCACGCTTGCAAGCTGTCAGTGGTAGCCATAGCAGCAGCTGCCATACAAAAAGCTGGCTTGTGAGATGAGCGGCAGCACAAGGCAGAAGCCAGCCACTAAGAATGCATCTCCCCCCTTCCGAAGATACAACAGCTATGGATGAGACTAAAGGAGCTTTCACCAGCTTCTCTATAATATCAGCATCGGCTTCGTTAGGTGGACGTGATGATATATTGGTCAGTCAGTTCTTCTAAAGACTAGAATCCCTATTCATTTAACATTAATCCGAATCACATTTCAGGTATAGCTTACCGTGTCAAGGACCTTACAAATTTGGGGTTCAATAGGCCACACATATCAGGGTTGTACAACAAAAAAAGTGCATTCGAGGATGAGGAAGGGACTCATGAGCTGTGAGAAAGAAGGGGAAGACTCAGGACTGGGGTACACAGAAGGGCATGTGGGCAGTTGGAGTTGTGGAGGCTAGGGGCCGTTAGAGCCAACCGAGGTAGGCCTGAATTGATTAAGCTAGCAATGATTCAGATTAAGCTAGCAATAATTCTAGTAATGATTCAGGGTTCATGGGTAGCAGAGAGCTGATGAGTAAGTAAGAGACCAGATAGCCATCAGTGTGGAGCAAAACGATTTACCTGGTCAATCGAAGCAGACTAAAGCCGGCACGGCACTATCGTAGATCGCCTTAGTAAGGGTGGCCTCTGCACTGCTGGCTGGCATCAGGCATCAACAACCGTCTGCAGCCGGATAAAGAGCAGAGCTGTTTACAGCCGGCAGCTGCAAAGGCTACCATAAACCAGTTTGAAAATAAGTGAGAAAATATTCATAACTATATCTCAAATAAGTAGCATCTCAACCCATAGATAGCGTTTATCTAGAGCCTGGTCATGGCTCACATGGGCTGTCATTAAGAGAGGGGTAACAGATTGCCTGACAAACGAGAGACAGCTATCAGCCGAGAGAAACAGACAGACAAAAGAGACAGAGACAGACAGAGCTCCGGATACTTGAGCGTTTGGCAATCTGCCACTCCTGGGACGAGTGTGCTGTTGCTTACCACGTTGCTATGGATACACAGCCAGAGACACAAGGTCAGGCACTCTCTCGTGAACAGCAGCTGGTGCACCAAATCTATAAGCAGACAGCCTGCTAAAACACACTTGTATCAGTTGCTCGGATTCTTCGTAATCACCTCCACCCCCCTCAACAAATGAACACGGTTAGAATACAAGGTCCGTATGCTTAATCGAGCTGCTAGTAGACAAGAAGGTTGGAGACAGGTGACACCAGCTACTACTGTCTCACTGCCATTTGCACCCCAATCGAGCACCACAGCTGAGCAGGAACTGAACAACACAAGGCTAGTGCATTAACTTCATGTGTTCAAACACTGGCGGATACTCTAGCTGGTGGCATGCTCTCATTACAGTCTCAGCTGGCCAACGTAGCTGATAGTAGAATGCCAGCATACACGTGGGTTGATCCATCGACCAGCATGCTCCAACAAAAATGCATCTCAGCACAGCAGCAGCAGCAGCAGCAGCTGCAGCAGCAGTGAAAATGAACCTCGTGGAACCATACAATACGAAGCACTCACTCACTCATGCATGCAGAAAAACTAGTGACGATGGTAGTGAGCGATTCCAATCGGTGGTGAGCAAACTATGCCGGGCCTTTGAAAGCGCCACCAGAGTGTGAGCACTGCATGCAAACCGACAAAAGCCGCTATCACAGCCACCATCGGCAGTCAATTTCCCAAACTGGACGCTAGCACAGCCAGTGCTCGCTCGCCATTAAGAGGCTTTACAAGAAAAGCCTTCGTATAGACCCCTGCCGCCATTCCATCGGCAACCCCCCACTGGTCGATCCGAAACTCAACCGAGCAATGCAAAAAAAAAAGCGAATCACCTCGACTAAACTGAGTCGCTGCAACTGAGTGGGCGTGGAACCGAAGCACACCACTGTGCAGTTCTTGCACTTCGACAGGGCAAGTACCAACAAGATGCCTCAGCAGGTTTTTCCCCACATGAAACTGCCAAGCCACATGTCGATCGGTAAAATTGTACTCAAACGTCAGCTCGAAGGGAGCAGCTCGGACAAAACAGCTCGGTTAGTCAATGCAAGTGCTCCACTGGTGTAAGGAAGTGGCGGTTCAGAAAAGCCAAGTATCACAACTGCAGCCAGAAGCAGTAATCACTCTAACATTGGGGAGCCAGGCAACAACTGATATGGGTGCAATGCAGATGCAGTTCAAAATCACCAGCATAGCTAGAGTTTGAAGCTTACCGCGGCAGAGGCAGTAAAAGCATAGGCCACACCTAACACTTTAGATAACCCTCTTTTCGAGCAGAGCATGCACATGACTAGCATCGACTAGTGGGCCAGCAACAGACAAACCACGAGCTCACATCTAACCGCTCCAATATAAACAAGCCATACCATCCAGCAATAACAACACAAACAACGACTCGACGTTTGCACCTATCACCCTCCTTCCCATCGTCTCATTGCCGGAAATGTGAGGGTTCGACAAAAATCGTAAGCAACGTGACAAGAGTGCACTGCCAGAGCAGCCGGGACAGGGGACTCAGCTACTAGGCCTCACCTGGAAAAAACAGGTGCCTGTCGGCTGATCCTCAGGGACCGATATGTTGAAAGTGTTCTGCATGAAGGTTGGCACAACATCGTTGATGTTGACTATGTTCACGACGACGGTGACATTGGAAGACAGCTGAGGCACGCCGCCATCACTGGCGACGAGCAGAAACGAGGGCTGCGAGTCGGTCTCGCAGTTGACTACTGAGGCGTCGACCGCGACGCTGACGACGCCCGTCGAGGCGTTCACTGCAAACCAGTTCGAGTGCCGGCCAGGCACTGGCGACAGGCTATAAGTCACCGTACCGCTGGCGCCTAGGTCGGGGTCATGAGCGGTTGCGTTCAGCGCCAGCACGGTGCCTCGCTGAGATCCTTCGGCGAGGAAGACGACATATGACTTGCCGCCGAACGTTGGCGGGCTGCGGTTCACCTGGTATACTGAGAAGGCCACCGACGCAGCAGCTGCCTTAAGGTAGGGCCAAGCGGCCGACACGGCGCTCA
This sequence comes from Cristatella mucedo, assembly GCA_009760855.2. Lineage (NCBI taxonomy): Eukaryota > Metazoa > Bryozoa > Phylactolaemata > Cristatellidae > Cristatella > Cristatella mucedo. The sequence goes on from WPIO01000002.1 coordinate 7,866,468, forward strand.
GCGTCAAGTTGAGCAGGCCGCGCACCTGCGGCGACGAGGCCAGCGCTGTCGTGGCAAACAGCTGGTACTGTCCGCCGCCGGCGGCCGGTACGGGCAGCAGCTGGAATGCTCCGTAGTTGTTGCCGGCCGCGATACTGACGGCGACGCCTGAGGCGTCGCCGTTCGGATCCGAGACAGACACGTGCGCAATGGGCTCAGCGACGCTGATGTCCTCGGGCACGCTGCTGAGCAGCGGCACGACGGCGATCTGCGGTGCGCTTCGCTCTGCGCTGATCACCTTGACGACGGCTGCACACGATGCCGTGCGCCCGAGCGACGGGTCGCCGATCGTGGCATCGATCTGCATCGCGTACGCGACCGACGCCTGGCCGGCTGGCACGGAGAGCGGCTGCCAGACGCGCAGCTCGCCGGTCAATCTGTCTAGGAAGAACGGTTGGTTCCGGTCGGACGCCGCGGCGTTGATGGCGTACGCCACCGAGCTCAGGTTGCCCAGCTCCGGGTCGACGGCATGCACGCGCAGCACGACGTAGTCAAACGTGGCGTTGTCGAGCAGCGCCGCCGAGTAGGTGGTGTGGTCGAAGCGCGGCAGCGCGTCGTTGATGCTCGACACGCGCACATTGATGGTGAGGTTGCCCGTGCGCCCAAGCCCATCGTATGCCTGCACGACAAGCTGATAGGTGGCCTTCTGCAGGTAGTCGAGCGTGCGGTTGACACGAAGCACTGCAAACACGCTGTTCGTGCCGGCTTTCAGCACGTCCACGGTAAACGCTCCGCCGTCGTTGCCGGCCACGATTCGGTAGCCCTGCGTGCTGTTGCTGCCAAAGTCCGGGTCGACGGCGCTCTGCAGCTGCATAATCTGCGATCCGACAGCAGCGCTCTCGGCTATGGTGACGTTGATGACAGGCACGGCGAAGACGGGCGAATGGTTGTTCACGTCGAGCACGTCGACGGTAACCTGGTGCAGCGCGCCATTGCTGAGCACGACGATGAGCTCGTAGCGCGCTGCCACCGTTCGGTCGAGCGGCTGCGATGTCGTCAGGTTGCCACTGCCGTCGATGGCGAACGGCAGAGGCACCGACACGCCGGCCGTATTGATCAGCTTGACGGTGTGGGTGATCGGTGTCAGACGGCCGACGACGGTGCCGATCGGTGCGTCCTCGGGCACGGAAAAGGACCATTTGTATACGATGATCTCGCTGGCGGCCGGTGGGGGCAGGAGAATGAGTAGAAGGAATGGCGCCGCTGCTGCTAATAACCGGTCAGTGGCCAACGAGGCTGAGGTGCCACCTCGCCTGAGTGGCAGCAGACGCGACAGCAGCATTCGTGTGTGCTTCGATGAGGTCTGCGTGACCATTGTGGCCACAGCCATCACAGCAGCAAATTCGTTGAGCCACCAACCCTTAAGCTAGCCATTGCCCTCGTGCTTCGATGAGTGTGTCCATTCGACAGCATTCACATGGTCACCTGCAGAGGACAACGATGGCAACATTTTATAATTGAAAGCCGATGATGCCACGTTTTGACATCAGCTTCGGGTCGGCTCGTATCTCCTGTACCTCCAAGTTTGCATTCAAGTTGCTAAGGTTAGAACAGCTGAGCAGGCCGTGGCCTCCAAATGAGAACATTAAAGGGGATCCGGAGGCAGCTTCCTGCTTCATAAATGTACCATCTGGGCAAACAAACAAATAAAAACCGTCGGCAAGGTGGGGCGCCAGACCACCCGGACTGGAATATCTAATTAGATTTCAGCTTTGCCATTCTTGGCACCACGGCCCTCTCCCTCCAGAGACAAGCCACTGTAAACTTCAACACTGGGCTTGACTGAAAGCCAAATATGCCTTGATCAGCTTGCTCTGCCACTCCTTTGTAGTCCTTGCCAGAGCACTACTTGCAATGCCTACTATATACACGAGGTCAACGAAACAACATGTCGACTGCATGGGCAGCCCACCCCTCAGTATACTCAACATGCCAGCCTGAACTACCCCTCGTCACAAGGGGCCATTCACTCCGAGCCACAGTCTCTCCATCAGCAGGCCTCGGTCGGAGCTCTGCATGCATGGCCTGACCCGTGAGCAGTAAAAGGCTCCACCATCACTTCTTAGTTCTTACCATGCCTCTATCCTCCATAGAGGCCAGGAATGTCAGTGAGGGCTGGGTAAGCTCTAGCTTCTCAATTGTGGAGTGCAAGGACTGGGCCGTCGCACTCCAGCTTTGCTCATTATTTCCATAACTGCACATCGAAGGAAAAGCAGTAAATGATCTAGCAATTACCTCAAGGGCCAGAGGCCGAACAGGTGCCTCGAGGTAGCAAATAGCCCCTGGCGATTCCGGACGGCTCGATTGGGCACTCAGACCGGGCCGAGGGGGCCATTTACAGCACCCAACAACGATCGGCCATTGTTAAAACCCACAGAAGCTCACTGCAGGTATGCCGCAGCAACACGGGGGCCATAGGACGATCAATGCATCAGCCACCCGTTCGACGACTAGGTTGCTGCCACAGCCAGGCAAGCACAGGCTTGCTCCAGCAAGGCCAACACACGAGAAGACAGCTTAACTCACAAAGCCTGCCTGAGGTCAGCCTTTAAGGCATGCAGACCTCGTTGATGCCTTCGGCCACAGCACCACAGGGAGGGTGTAACCCTGCACCCTTTGCGCAGCCAAGACCTGAAGCTCAGTCTCAATAGGTCCTTTCTCTTCGCCCTACGTCTTTCCTTCTGAATGCCTATCGTAATTGCACTGACTCTTTGCCCTCTCTTTCTCTCCAGCCTCTCCACTTGAAAGCCTGACTTGGTAACGATATATGGACTAAATAGACAGTCGAGTGCACACTTGTGGGCACTTATTTATATACAGCATATCATACAAGTCAGCAACCGTGCGACAGTCAAGCATTGTTATAAAACCCCTTGACCTTTCTACGTCAAACGTGGTTTAGCACCACTAGAAATGATTTGTGTAGTTTCCAAACCTGGCGTAGGATACCTAACAAGCCATTTGTTTGAGAAATCTCACATTAATCTTCCTGGGGGAGGGGAGAATGTTTACTTGTTTCAAGCAGGCTGTCCCCTTCGTGGTTGAGCCATTCAGTAAATCATTTAGTCTGTCGTCTGTTTCTACAGTCTAGTGCTGGCAAAGAGCTGTATCAACTGAGCCTCATTACTTGGGCACAGATGCACACCACGGGCACATCGACATGGCCAAAATGAACCGCCGATCGACCGAATCTTCGGTCAATGCTGAATCAATGTGCCTAGAGAAGAGGCAAACAGGTGGGCAATATAAGGAAACTTTCCTAGTGATGATGTACGTGATTAGACAAGCCCAACCAATCAAAACGAAACATGACTGGCAAGGCTGTCGGTGGAATATGTATTGCCATTGCCAACACTTGTAATGGAGACCCAGTGCAGAGATAAGTGCATGTGCCGGCTCCTCATAACTCAGCCGAGTTTTACTCCCATGCTGACAATAGCCCCCCACCCCCTGCAGAACAACGACAATACAGCAGATTGATCAACCCGGTTGACAATGAGGAGGGGGTTCACCAGATTCTCTCGATATAAACTGCTAACTTGGCTGCACCTTGCTAGACGCAAAAGACTAATGCTAACTGATGCCTGATTGGAGGTGGTTTAGACACTAAAGCAAAGCCTCTTCGAAATTGCTAGAGTGCCACACAGCAACATTACTTCCCACAAGTGAGACACTAAAAATCTAACAGAAAGATATAACACTGCTGGCCGTGCTATGCCATGGTGACATGGGCTTTTTGGTTGCTAAGATTGCTCATCCATTACAAAAAGATCGCCCCTCAGCAAAAAGAACCGGTCTTATAGCTTCGTAATACTCCAGTCAAATCATGGATATGAAACACATCTTATAATCAACCTCTCAACAGCATGCCAAGACTTTTCTATATAATGCTGCCACGTCTTACCACGGCCTAGATCTCATAAGCTAGCCTAAAAGAGTTAGGTCTCTCAGCCAGTCTTGCAGGCTTGCACGAACCATGTCAAGCAAGCATGCCTGTGGACGAGTTCTATAGCACATCAGATGAACAGGCAAGAATCTAACTCACTGTGTTCACATGGCCAATGAGAACAGCTGTTGGACTCCCAAGGATCTAAGAGACCTAGCTGGCTTGTAGTCCTCAACTAAGCCAGCTAAGTAGGAGGTAGCCTCCATAATAAGTCGACCGGCACCAGTAGCACCATTGGTATCACTACCATTCTTTCATTTGACGACAGGCATCGAGATCATAATGATGTTTTTTATGCTATAAACTCCTACCACTTGCCGATCCAACCACCTCACTCAGCACGTCTTCAAGCCTTTCCTAGTTCAGAGGCTTCAGGGCTTACAATGTGCTGTAGGAGATGAGAACAGTAACTGCCACATCTGCAGCTCTTCCGTGAGTGTGGAAACTCTGAATCAAGAACCCAAGCACTGGCAGCCGAATCGGCAAAGCCGTACAAACTGCAAAAAACTCACGTTGGCCAGATTCTCTGTGGCTCAGAGGAAGCTGCAAATCCACATTACCACAAATCACATGATTGCTGTCAGCTGAGCAAAACTGATTGCCTCTAGTTACTTATCACTAAGCTCCAAATAAATAAGTGAGGCCGACCACGAGGGATGACCAGTGCAAGCAACTACACAACCTAGTCGGTCAAAACGCCAGTCAAATACTTAAGTGTCCTGCCGTGTACGACTGGTCCTGGTGTGGTAGTCACCGGCAGCAGCCCCTTGGCCCAAGCTGGTTTGCCTCTGCACCATTGGTCAAGCTTGATAACTTATAGCCTGCAGCTACTGTAACTCGGCCTGACCACAGAAATGAGCCATTTTTGGTGTGCCTAGTTCGGCTGCATGGCTTCATGTTGCCCCAGAGCTGAGCTATGCAAACGATAGGCAGCTTTGCCAATCGTGGCACCACGGCCCTTTCCCTCCAGACAAGGCACTGTAAAAAGACGAAAAAAGCATCCTTTATTTGGTTCGCAATCGCACTGGCTTTACATCCGGATGAGTCGATCCGGAAGGCTCTTAATTAACCAGCCTCCGAATGTGCTTGACAGTGTGCAAGTACTTAATCATGGGCATATCACATAAAAGGATACTTAAAAACCGACCTACCGAGAGAAGACTGCACATAACAGGGGGTCACTACAGAGCCTGCATCATCAGCAGCAGTACGGCCTGGGTCATCATCGGCATTAAAGCCAGAAATTTATCAGGGAAGGTTAATCTCAGCTTTGCTACCGGTGAATGCTGCTCGGCTTAAGGGAAGGGGGCAGCAGCCAGCCCCCCCCCCCATCAACAGCCCTCTTGGTGCTAGGTCGCTGGCCATGCTATGACAACCTTTCCACGATGAGGCTGCCTTTGGACACTGGTACTTCCAGGCTGCTTCCACAGCTGGGCCTCAACAGCAGCACCAGCGTCAAGCGCTAGCGACGACGGTGTGTCGGCTGGTTGAGGCCTGCTGCAAGACACCATTGACCACATTGACACCAATGCTGCAAGACCACATTGACACCAATATCTCTAGGTTTACCAGTAATTACCACCATAGCTGGCTCTAATACTGACACACAGGGCGGTGGCGCTGAGAACACGGCAGGTGCCCTCGGTGGTACAGCAGCATGCCTGAGAGCAGCATCCTCTCATCTGTCACTGCAATCAAGGCTCGACTGCAGCGGCGGCCATTCGGCCTTAGCCCTCTCACTTGCAAACCATAGCAGGCATCTCCCCCTCCCGCCACGCAGCAGGCAAAAGTATAGAAAACACAGGTAGCACAGCATAACCGAAGGCTGCGAACAAGCAAGCACGGGTTGGCGAATGGCTGCAAGCATAGGCTGGCTGCATGCCCCCAGGTGGATGGCTGGCTGGGTCTGGCAGCCTGCCACAGCCTAGGCTATTGCCAGGCAGGCTGCCCCCATCCAATACATAGGGTGATTGCAAAAAACGACACAGCGGTGTGGGCTTGAATGTGCACTTACAGGTATGACTGCACTTTCAAATACGCACTAGTTCAGCATGGTTATGGACATGCCATGCACTACAATTCTCATCTCCCATCAGATCTCATTCAAATAGTTCTCTAACTGCTGAGGCTCAGTCTCCAGTATTTACATTCTGTCTGACCTTGATATGCTTTTTATTCTTTGTTTCGTACTAATGAAGAGACGTTTTCCTAGAAGAAAAACTCAATTCCTGGTCTGTCAGACAATGCAGTTAATGATTTTTGTTACTATCCCCCCTCAGCTTAACAGATCTTTCATCACTTTAGCTCATCATCAAGCCCGCGGTAGGTCAAGGCTGGGGGCATGCACAGTCCACGGCCAGGACATGCACAAAATGAAACATCTTGAAAATTCTACTGAACTGCTGAAGAAGAGCAGCCTGTGTGGCCACCCCTTGCAATGCGATCCTCTAGAGGAGACAATCCCTGGCATGTCCAACTAGTTTTCGTGCATAATGGAGAAACAATTATACAAAATTCTCTTCCACAAACCATGACTGCAGTAAAAGCCATAAGTTGCCTCAAATGCTGCTAAAGAACAGGAATTTATCGTGCTTTTGACTATTTGCAAGCAAACCTAATTAAAGAAATTCACCGCTTGCCTCGAATATTAGTTTGCACAACGAATTATATGCCATGGCATCAGCTTGACAGAATGTACAGGCCCATTCTCAGATGGCCGGTTTGGTTTATGCTGAGTATATGTATCCATTAAATTTATTCTTAGAAAAGCCAAAAGAACAGTGAGCGTACTTTAGGTGTTAGTATGCATGCATGCCTGTAAGCACATACACCAATAACTCCACAAAGCCATGAGGAATAATGACGTACCAGAGACTTGTCTACTACAGTCGTGCACTAGAAATCCACTCGAGGCTTGAGTAAAGGCTTGTTAGTCGATAGCCTTCATATAACACAGCAAAGAAATAGTGAGAAGCAAAGCGCAGCTAAGTCTAGAAGACTTTAGGCAGGAAAGCCGGTGTCGAACAACTATATTACTGGTGGACAAGAACTTTTTGGAAATTCGTTCTGTGGTCTAGAACCGGAAGCATATGGCAGCACCGGCAATCTCCTGAGCAATAAATGGACTGCAATAAATGAACAGCCAATTTATTGCAGGTGAGCAGCCGGCTGAGGGCAGACAGGAGAAGGACCACCGAGTTTCAGCAGCTCAGACAGGCAGCCATGTGCCAAGTAGTGGCCAGTCGAGCAGGTCAGTCTGGGTCAGAGAATTCTAGTGTGCCCCCCCCCACCGGCAGGAGGCACAATGCTCGTGTTTCATCGTAGATCTACTCAGCCAGGCGACTTTCAGTGAAAAAGCTATCAGGTGGAGAGGGAATGTGAATAACAGACGACATACCAGTCCCACGGCTCAGTTGGCAGCTGGGTTTGATGGAGGGCGGCTGAAATGCATGGCGTAAATGCCAAGATGAAATGTAAGTACAATTCATTTGTATAGCGCCCTAAGAGAACATACTCTCTATTCAGGTGCTTCACATATGCCACACGCGGCTCGAGCCCATGACTTCGGCCAAATTATACATTTAATTTGACTTCGGTCGGAGCAAACACCTAACCACTAGGCCAAACCAGCATCACAAGATCTCTCAGTAAATCCGTGGCATGCTTCAAGCAGCCACCACTTCCTAACCTTGCAGCCGATAACCTTTACTTCAAAGTATTGCCATACTGTTATCCCGGTTACATGTCGGCCTCACTAATCGTCACCAATATCTCAGTTCACAGAAATACCCTCCGGCTTTGAAACTTGGCTCCTGTTAGCAACAGCTGCATTAACCTCTTCCGAAAAACCACCAAGCCACGAATGAGCACCACTGACCGGATAAGGAACCGGATGCAGCAGCCCATTAGCTTTTTGCTTTTTCGACACAAAAGCATTTGGGGAACCACAAAGTTAGCAAGCACAGCCGGAATATTTATCAAAAGTAAAGGGCAAGCACTTGCTTTGATAAGTGTTGGGTGGGAGTTATGCCAACAAAAACCTTTGCATCGTTGAGCACCAGCAACATGGACGGCAGGAACAGGGCTCAGGAACAGGGCTCAAGCAGCAACCAGACATGCAGATGACAGGTGACATCGTGAGCTTGGTCAGATCAAAGCAGATGACAGCCACATGAGGATTTCTCTGCAATCAAGGGCTGACCCTGGTTGGCTGGGCAACCTTCTACGAGAGGTTAAAGCCAGCAGACTGCACAGGCGAAATCAAGTAGGTGCATGTTCGCAAGGCGTAGGTGCAAGGACCACAAAGAGATACGAATGAATCGAAGGTGCAACATACAGTCTCGACGTACGATTCCCACGATGTCACAATGGGAAGTTGTTTGAATCTGTGCCCTCAGACGAGGGCCCAGTTCAACACGTGACATCGACGAGGCACACTCTTCCTTTGTAAAGGAAAGCAAAAGTGACAGCTGCAGAGGCCATTATGCAATATATAAGGCATGGAGGCAGCTCAGAACGACTTTTGTTGGCACAGTGCTGTTCCTGACACGGGTCGGTGACACAAAACAGTAAGATCAGATTGCCCGTGGCCAGAAAATGTTGGCCGAACCATGGGCCGAATGACCCGAGGTGTAGCAAACCTGCCCCACATCGGTCTGTCAGCTTTGAATCAAAAAATCAGGCTGACATGCAAATAGCAAACAGAATGGAAAGCTTAAAGTGGCTTCACGTAGTCATACAAGAATGTAATCTCTAATTCCAAAATTGGCAGCATTTAAAGACACGACTACCAAAAAAGTTATCGAAAATCCTGCAGCTTGTTATTTGGATACCCAACGATAGGCCACGTGTAAAGCTCGCACTAATGTACATCGAAAGCCATAGCAAGTTTCCTCGGCCCAGCAGCACGTTTAGAAACTCGGCGATGACTAATCTGCAAGAATTCGAGGTGGGGTCTGGTGCAACTGTTGACAGCACTGGTTTCTTGCACATATGGAGGCATTCTGGCTACAAGCAGCTAACTGATGAGCTGACGAAACGATGAGCCAAATGCACCAGCACATAGCACATCAGCACCCTATTCAACTGCACTTTTGCACACATTTAAACTCCCGCCCACACGATTGAACTCACTCATACACAGCCACTTTGCAAACTTGAATAGAATCATTACCATTGGCCAGCGCCAGCCCAGCTCGAACCACTAGCTGCTTTTCTCTCTCTCTCTCTCTCTCTCTCTCTCTCTCTCTCTCTCTCTCTCTCTCTCTCTCTCTCTCTCTCTCTCTCTCTCTCTCTCTCTCTCTCTCTCTCTCTCTCTCTCTCGAAGCCTCACTTGTGGCAGTAATAAGCCAAAGGCCGAAGAAGTTGGACAGGACAGGGCCGAATCGGCTGGATCCCACAGGAACCAGCATCAAAAGCCAATATTCCAGATTGTACAGAGACAGTTCGGGTAGCGATCGTCCATCTGCCTGGCCCAGTGCCACAGAACTGAGTCACATACTCATTTATGTAAGGAACTGGACACTGAAAGGTACAGTGGTGACTCAAGGGGTGGCTGTACAGCAAGCTGCAGAGCACAAAGGGGTGGCACTTCATCAAGCAGAAGCATGATTTGCCAGAACAAACAAGACTCAACACAAGCACAGCCAGAGGCAGACATGGAGACATAGAGAGACAGAGACAGACCTGCCCACACTGACATGGTGATGTATGGCTACAATCCCGACCCTGCCCAGTAGGATGGAGCAGTGCTGTGGCATAAAAATATTCGGTAAACAAAGCTGCAGGACAGAGACGATTGTGGGAGAAGCTGATGAGTGGTGGCATAATGAACTCACTGGGCATCAGGGTCGTACAATAAGCAGTCTGCTTTGCCGGGCTGGGGAAGAAGAAGCTGTGTGTTGCCACATCCCTGTGTTGCCGCACCCCACGACCTATGGACCATGATATTAGGAGAGCCGGTCTTGGGCTCTTCTGTGAGCCATCACTAGCGTCAAAACTGAAGCAAGTGAAAAACCACGTGGCCGGTCCCAACTTGACAGAAGCTGCTGGGAGACGTAAATGCAACAAGAAAGACGTGCAGCATCCACTGGAAGGCCAATTAGGCAAACTACACAGGCTTCTGTATGCAGGGGTGTGGCCGAGGCTACGAATCAAGTTCGTGGGAAGTAGGCAACAGGCACCGGCAGGCCGCAACGGCATCTAAGAAGGCTCGTGCGAGAGCACTGTAACCACTAGTAAGTGCCGACGAAGTGAGCGATGTTAGAACTCTCTCCCTCTCTCTCCTTCCCTCTCTCTCTCCTTCCCTCTCTCTCTCTCCTTCCTTGTCTCTCCTTCCCTCTCTTATCCTTCCCTCTCTCTCCTCTGTCTTTCCTCTCCCTCACTCTCTCTCTCTCCCCCCCCCCCCCTCTCTCTCTCTCTCTCTCTCTCTCTCTCTCTCTCTCTCTCTCTCTCTCTCTCTCTCTCTCTCTCTCTCTCTCTCCAGCCATCTGCCCCTTTGATTAGGCCTACCCGATGCCCTGCCGCGAAAATTTCACTGCTGCACTGGCTTAATGAGCGGCTGGAATTGTTTACAGCTGACCCCGGGCGCTGAGCCACGAATACACGTCGCCTCAGCGCCAGCTACAGCAGCCGGTCGTCGGCCAGCCCAGTCCATGATGGCTAGATCGGTCGCCGGACGTCGGAGCCGTAGCTGCAGCCGAGAGACCGGAGAGTCGCGGACTGAGCGAGCGAGACGCCGCGGACTGAGCCTGCTCACCATCGGTGGCGCCCACTCGCTGCTAGTCACACCCTGCTCCCAGCAGACCCAACTCCCTTCGCCGGCGTGAGCACCGGGCAGTCGGCGGCACGGCAAAGAGCTCGCGAGACGCACCCCGCGAGATGCAACGCCTCGCGCGCGGTGAAAGCACGGCCGCACTCGGGGACAGGACGGCCAGGGCGCGGGCTGGCTCGGACGAGGCCAGTCGCAGAAGTTAGACGCAAGAAGGCCGGTCTCGCGACGCCGGTCGCTCGCTCGCCCGCCCGCCAGTAAGCGCCCGCGCGAGCGCTATCTGAAGTCCGTCGTTCGCGACACGACGCCGGCGGAGAAACCGCCTTGCCCCTCTCCAACGAACGCCGGCGCTCGACGGCGCCCGAGCAAGCAGAGAGCGCGCGGGGGTGGGGGTGCAAGCGCAGAGCAACGGGCCGCGGGCGCCGGGCGGACACAATGAGTACTTAAAAGGCTAGCCAGCAGCCAGCGGGCGAACGGACACGGACCAGACGGACCGCCGCTTCGCCGCGCTGCGTCGGGTAAGCCGACGCTCACAGGGCGCTAACGAATGCCGCCTGCCGTTTTCGCAATGGCGCCACGACGCGGCGCGACGCGCCACAGAAGAGGCGCCGAGGCGAAGAATGGCGTCGGCGGTGCTCCATCCCCGAGCACACCGGCGGCTGCCGCTGCCGGCACGGACGCCCGCCCGCCGCGCGCTCACTCTTGTCATTACCTGAGCTGTTACGGGTCGCACTCTCGACAGCATCACTCGCGCGTTACGCTTCGCTAATAAAGATGGTATAGCTCGAACTCCGGGTCCAATCTTGGCGGGCCAGCGCGGAGAACGCCGCCACCGCACGCCGGAGGCCGCAGTCACGGCTAACGAGGTGACACTGGGTAACGGCGTCGGGAACGAGGCTGGCAGGGGGAGGGCGGTCGCGGCGGTCGGCTGCGGCGGCTGCGGTTCCGACGTGCCCGACTAGGGTTCTTACGGCTTGTAAGCGCAGATCTGCGGTCTCACCTATACCCACCCGGCTCTCATATATTTTCAATGCGATCGTGAGCGATTGAAATAAAGAGCGGATCTCTAAGCTAAAGTTTAGCAACGCGGCCGGTTTTGGGGCAGTTGGCAGGCCGAACCCGACGAGCGCCGTCGCTGGCGCCATTGTGGCAATATTGATTGTCTCATTCACCGCGTGAAAAAACGGCAGTTTACATTCGGACACCTATTGTGGTCAGGCGCCCCGCGGTGAAAAGATTTGCCCTCGCATTACGAAGCGACTCCTGAACTTGCGTGGAGAGACGATACGCAGGTGGCCAGTCTAGCGGCAGGCGCTCCCTGGGATGCCCGCCGCTCTTCGCTCGCGCGCTGGGCCGCTCGTCCGAGGCTCGGCTTCTCCCTCGGCGTCCCTCCGTCCGCGTGCTCGAACTGCGCCGGCGCGAGTGCGACGACGAGAGATCAACGACGGTCGACACGTTCCATCGGATGTCACACCCCCCCCCCTCTCCAGCGAGTCCGCCGCTGGGACGGCTGGAAGAAAGAGAAGCGACGGACGAGCAGCGGAGGAGCCAGCCAGAGAGGGGGAATTTGCCCCACACCCCCCCCCCCGCCCGCCCGCCCGCCCCCTGACTAAAGCGGGAGAGCGATTTGGGCCGACCCATTTCCTACGACAAAATTACGTCTTAATTACGTCTCCATTCGACTAGCAACCGCCGAGTTCGAGTCGAATAAACACTGCGATTTACACTATATAAGTTTTCCGTAATCGCCGGCCCAGCCCGACCTGCATACAAGTTTTTCGCGTCTTTCCCGCCACGTAAAAATTCTGCAGGTCTCCCCCTCCCCACCACCCAAGATGAGAATCCTATTCTTCCGCCTCCGCGGACGGGAGCGAGGCTCCGAGAGGTCGAGAAGGGGAGAAGACGTAGCAACATACGATGCGGCGGCGGCTATGGAAAGCGACTCTGATGCGACGGCTGCTCGGCGGCGGCGCCGGACAGCAGCCCCGATGGGAAGACGCGCGCATGGCGACGGCTGGCCGGAGGACATTGAAACGGCCGGGCAGGCAACGTCATCCACTCGGAACCAGACAACGCGGGACGACGCGTCGACGGTGCACTACCGTGCGACGTCGGGTACTTACAAGCGGCGATTGGCCGTCCGGACGGTCAGACGGACGCTCTGCACGCCGACCGCCCAATCTGCTGCCGTAAAGCGGTTCGAGCCTGGGATCCCAGCTCTCGTTGAGTACGGCGGACTTGGCCGCGCTCGCGCACGAGCGCCCGCTCGCTCGGCCGGACTTTCGCGGTTCGCTACCTGACGTCGTACGGCATACGGGAATTCCGCAGGCCCGCTGAAGGATGGTAGCTAGGCTTAAAAGTTATGTAGCCATGTAAATTAAAATTAAAAAAAATTAAAAAAAAGTTTAAAGTTTAAAAAAAAGTTTAAAGAAGTTTAAATAAATAAATTTATAATAAATAAAAGTTTAAAGCTTAAAAAGTTACGTATAGCTATTTTGTATTGCGTCCTGAGAATACCAAAGCTCTTGCCGGGCTCTTTACAACTCGCTCCGCTGGCGATGCAACGACAACAACGACTTAACGGGGAAAGCAAGGCGCAATGCCTAGACGAGCGCGAAAAAACACGCACTTTGGAGCCGCTGGTGTGAAGGCCCCCTGATCAATAACACTCGCCGAATTGTGCACAGGTCGGCGTGCAAGGCACGAGGCAACAAAAGAAAAGTTCACCGGGGCACCGCGAAAGCTGAGCGGAATAGACTAATAAATGGCGCCTTTAGCTGAAACTTAAATGCTGAAAAGTCAAATGTAGGTGGTGACCGGAGTCGGAAGTGAGCTCTCACCTATCGGTGCGAACGAACTGAAGGCCCGACCGCCAAAAAAGATCGATTTAATAAGAGAAATGTTGAGACTACTTGAAGTATGGGAGCTGGTGGCGAGAGCGGTGCGTCGGATGAGCAAGGAGGTCGAATGCTGGTGCAGGAGAGTGAAGCGACCTGGCCTATAGGCGAAAGACAGTACGTTGAAACGTATTCAATACTTAATAAAGAGGCATTGAAGCTTAGACCGGCGCGGTTTGGCGCAGTAGCTACTCCTACAACGACGGAGCGACCGGTGAGCTGCTGAGTTTTACACCAGTTGCGGACGGTTAAGAGCGCAGACTGAGAGTCCTGAGTGATGGGAAATTGTAACAATCTAGATGCCATGTCACAAACGCTTGAACCAGTTGATCAGTCGTACTCTTTTATAAACGGGCCCTGATTTTGAACCGCGCCTCTCAGCCTCAGCCTCTCAGTAGGCCAACTTGTCAAAGTAGGTCATGCGCCCATCCACTGACTAGTCGTTGCGGAGCAGCACGCCCACATCGCGATTAGACGTCGTGGGAGGAATTCTGGATTAATCAATCTTGAGGGCGACACTGAGCTAGCCCATAACTACCAAGTTGGTTGTGAGTTATCGCCAAATGTTGCGAACGAGCTGTAGCCGTTCCTGCACCAAAGTCCTTTGTCGCAAGCACTGCTAGTATAACAGGTGCTAGTCCTTTCCAATGAATGACAAATACTTGCAGAGCTGGCGTCTTTAAGTCAGGCTAACGAGTCTTAGTTGTTGCACCGCTACACGCACGTATGCCGACGGTAGCAGAACGCAGCAGCAGCAGCAGCTATCTTGAGCGTCAATGCTTTAATGTAGCGAGTCCACGTTCATTAACGCAGAGCAGTCTGTTCTTCGCCAACGATGCAGCTCGCTTCCGCCCTTGTCCATAGCTGCCAGCACCCGTGTATAATAAACTAGAGTGAGGAAGCGCGGTCCATTAAAAGGCGCTGCGTAGGTGGGGTCTGCCCAGCTGCATGCAAGCTCTGCCGCGAGCGCAGCGAACCAGCTATTCCCTTACTTCCGTTTCGACGGCTGCCGTTTGCCTTTTAAGCCAGCTCCTAGCGGCCTTTATTTAGATCAAAGGAAGAGTACTCGTTAGCATTCAGGTGGAAGCCGAGGCCTCGTTTCTGTTCGGCGTAAAATTCCGATCAAACTCCTGCATTCAAGAGCAAATCTGGCGGCCATGTCGAGGACGTGGAATAGAGCGCCCGTGACTTCCGCGGTTCGCTCTCGCAGCACCGACGCCGGCCGTGCTTCCTGAAACAATGCAGACTGGCACCAGTCTGCCCTAGATTATACTTTTCTTTACGGCGGAGTTTAATCCGTGAGTCGTGCGTCACTTGAAGTCACTGGGAGCCGCGAAAGCGTTTTGTCACGTCTGCGATGAATATGACGACGAGACGGCTCGGTTGAGGGCTAATGCTTGACGGCGACGAACGTTGCGAACTCTTGCTCGTGGCAGCTATTGAGTGGCTCCGTAAGTGTGAGCTCGCGCTTTTTGTATTGCGCTATCGGTTGAATAACGTGTATCGACTGAAAGTCGGACATTGTCAGTCTCGCGTATCGCCGTGCATCGACTGCTATTTATTAAGCGACACTCGCACGGAAGGAGTGCCTAAGGGGCACCGCCCTGCCCCCTCGTCCTGGAAACCGGCGGATCCTGCCGATGGGGCGTCTTTCGTTCACAATTCGCCGCGTAAGTCTGCTGCGGGTGTGGGCGTGTCGTCGCCGATACGCGGTTCCGCCCCCAGCCGCGTAAGTCTGCTGCGGGCGCCGTATTCGTAGCAGGCTGTTCACTATCGCCAGCGCACGTTTGTATTTACGCTAAATAAGCACGTCTTTAATTATCTTTTCCATTTACAGTCTGTTTCCAATACCTAAATACTAAGCCCTAAGCCCTTAGGCCTAAACTCTAAACCCGAAAACCCCATTTATTAGCAGGCGGATCGCCGCCGCCCGCCCACTCCCTGCGGACGTGGTTGGGAGCGGACGCACGCTCTGACAACTTACTGCGCGACTGGCTCGTCTCGCTCGTGCAGAGCGCAGGCGGGGCGAGCTAGCGCTTGCGTGCAAACTCGCGCGTCTCCGCCGGCGGCGGCGACGCGCGGCGCTCGCCACGCCACCGCTCGGAGGGCCGGGCCGAACATTTCCCCAGCCGCGAAGAGTCGCTCGGCGCTACGCGGCGGTGCCACGCCCTCCCCCTACCTGCCTACCTGGCGAGATAATCTTTTCCGCGTGCAGTTCCGCCTGCCAGTGCAAGAGCGGAGAGCACCGAGTTCGTCGGCGACGGGCGGCTCGGCGTATCCCGAGGGTCCGCGGACTCTCAGAGAATAGCGAGTGCTGACGCGAACGGCTAAATGCTATCAGGATCATTCGAGGTTCGACCACGAAAGAGTAGCCCGCCTCCGACCACAGGGCGACAGGATGAACGAGCCTGAGGATTGAGTTTCCCAAGCTTTACGGCTAGCCCTCGTGTTCGCAACAGATGCTGGATGTGTGGTGCTTAAGTGCTGCGTCTGCGAACTTATGGGCACTTGGTCGCAGCGCGTTTGCCGATACTACTTGATTAAATGGTTAGTGGTAACTTTTGCAATTTGAACGAGCACGAGCTTTTTTGGTGTTAGTTGGTCAAACAACTGCTCAACAATGTCCAGAAAACGGCAATATTCGCGGCTTATTCGCGTGAAAAATCGGGTTCACTACTCGTGTTCTGTGAGGCGAGCTACTTTTTCTCGGCCCACTACGTAATTTCAGAACGCGCTATTTATTGAGCAATCAGAATTTTTTTGGACACGGTCGCCCACCTCGCAGCCAAAATAAATAATTCCGTCTGACCGCGGAGCCTCGGCGGCTCCGTCATATCCGTCGCGCGTCGCGCATCCGGCGGCGACCGACTGTCGGAAACAAGATCTACCTCGGTGCTAGCGGCGACACGGGCTCGCATGGCCATCGGGCTCACCGGCCCAAAAACTGTCATGGACGCATAGCCCAGCAAAAGTCGCTCAGGCTTTCGACGCGCTCTAGGAAACTCACCCGCTCCATACCGACGAAGTCTTTTTGGGTTTGTGGAGTTGCAAGCAGGCGGAGCTACATTCCATTACTTGCACACCCTGCTGGCTGTCACCACTGGCGGAAAAGTTTGAAAACCGTTACCTATGCTGCTAGAGCTACCGGTGCAATACTTGCAAAATGGGCGGTGCCAAGGCAAGATGCCATGCTCACGTCTTCAAGTAAGTCCAGCGCGGCCTGCGACGATTTCTCAGCGAAAGAGCTACTTGCATGCTTCCGGCCCCCCTCGGGCACTGCCGTGGTACTCCCATGTTCGCATTGCACTCGGGCGCCCTAAAAATGTAGCTCCAGCAGTTGGCGGCGGTCGACCGCCCCATATCGAACTCGATTTCTTACTCTCTCTCTCTCTCTCTCTCTTCCTCTCTGTCTGTCTGTCTCTCTGTCTCTGTCTGTCTCTGTCTCTCTTTCTGTCTCTCTCTGTCTCTCTGTCTCTCTGTCTCTCTGTCTCTGTCTCTGTTTCTGTCTCTGTCTCTGTTTCTGTCTCTGTCTCTGTTTCTGTCTCTGTCTCTGTTTCTGTCTCTGTCTCTCTGCCTCTCTCTCTCTCTCTCTGTCTCCGTCTCTCTGTCTCTCCGTCTCTCTGTCTCCCCCTCTCTCTGTCTCTCTCTGTTTCTCCCCCTCTCTCTCCCTCACTCTCTCTCTCCCCTCTCTCTCTCCCTAACTCTCTCTCTCTCTCTCTCTCTCTCTCTCTCTCTCTCTCTCTCTCTCTCTCTCTCTCTTTCCCTTTCACTCCCTCCCCCTCTCGCTTCCTCCTTCTCTCTCTCCCCCTCTCCCTCCCTCTCTTTCACCCCTCCCCCTCTCTCCACCTTTCTCTCTCTATCTCTCCTTACTGAAGGAGAAGAAGCACTCTTCGCTCGCAGAACTCTAGCTGGAACGAGCTTCGCACCATCCGGCCGACACCGCCAAGCCTTTCTAGGTGGTTTGAGCAGGCCAAATGTCGGCGGCCCTACTCTCTGCCTTGACCCCTAGGTACGTTACATGCGTGAGCTTGTGTCCCGAACCGCTCCAGACTCGCTACTTGCCTAACGTTCGACCCCACTGGCCCGGCAAAGCTTGACTAAAACTCACCGGATAAGGCGAGGCAACGTTCGCGGAGCGGTCAAGAAAGCAGGACTGCAAGGTGCGGTGAGGGCCGTTGTACTGCGTAGCTAGGTGCATACGGAAAGCGAGGCTGGCGGTGCGCTCGCCGCTTCATCCTGCAGCTTCGTGCCCTCAGAGGGGCGGGCAGCCGAGACAGAGCAGGACTAATCAGCATGCCAAGTGACGTCACCAGGGCAGCTGAAAGTAAAAATGCACTAGGTAAAGCATGAACCTTAACCGAACCGGAGAGGAATAAGATTAGCTACGTCTTTTTAATATCGCAACCCACCGTCCCATCTGAGCTGAGCCATTCGACCGCTTACGAGCTAATAGTCTTTCAATTCACCGTGGCCCATCTGTAGTAAGTGGTAGATATCCCATGATAAGTATAGTCCACACACATTGAATCTAATAGTCCTTTGAAACTCTTTTTTTGTCCCGACGTACTTGGAAATTTGATCTGATGTTGGTCGGTGTATCTGCTAATACGAAATATCAGCACAACGTAAAGATACAATCGCACTGTACTGCTGTGATGAAGTCATGGAAATTCCACCAACTCATTCCTTACGTTTTTTCACAAATGTAAAATCACTTTGCTATCAGTTTTTATTTTTAGTAGCAAATATGTATAGCCCCGCATTGTCAGTAACGAGCCTCGGCCCAACTCTACTTTAGTATCGAAGGAGAGCCACCTATTGTGTGACGGCCTCCCTCGCCCCACCCCGATGGCTATTGCATGCACGAGAGAGGGCCACGGCATCCATTTTGAGTTCATTTTTTGCTAGATTGCTACCTTCTCGAACTTTCGCGAAGCGATTTTTTGCTAAGATATAGCACCCGGACGTCCTTTGTATCCGATCGTAAGCGACCGAGACGCCTCTTTCCGTAAGTGGCGGCTCCTAAATCGCTGGCCAATTCTGGAGAGGAAAGTGCGGTAGCGGCCGAAGCGTAGCTCGTTCAAGTGTGAGCGGGGTGTGGTCCTCACTTCCCTTGCTACGCTTGACGATCGCTCTCGTCGCTGCAACCTCCTGGCTGGCGCCCTGCGAGCAGAGTTCAAGTTCATGCGACTGTTAGACGGCAACGCAGCTCCTGCTACGCACGCGGCTCTGAACCGAAGAGGAAGCCGAGAGCTGCCGAAGCCTATCGCGGGGAGCCAGGACCCCGCCGCACCGGAAGCAGCCGCGGCGGGACAAAGCGATCGCTCGATTCGTTGGCTGCCGCCCGGGGCCGCGGACCCTGTTTGTGCAGACCGCAATCAGCAATCAGGCGACAACAATGACCGCTCTGTAGGCTCCGGAATGTCAATGCTGGACACTACTTTAAAAGCAATACGTCTGTATCTATGCAGAAATCGCAGCTTCCAGGCGTCTACTCGGCCGAATGGGCTCGGACCGGGGAGGGGGCTTGGAGTGCATATGAGGGCTTTAAATTTAATTCAAGTCGACCACACTCGCACTCGTAGGCATAACTAATAGAGGGTGGCGTTGGTCTATTTGCAAACGTTGTGTCCGCGAACGTTAGCCGATTGAATATTAGGCGCATCCCCACAGAGCCAATTCACTGGATGCGCAATTAATTGATTCACTGGATTGGGCAAATAAAGGTGGGGAAAGAATGGCAGAAAAAAGAAAAGGTCGCTACAAGGAGACAGCAGTCTACAGCGAGAGAGAGAGAGAGAGAGAGAGAGAGAGAGAGAGAGAGAGAGACAGACAGACAGACAGACAGACAGACAGACAGACAGACAGACAGACAGACAGACAGACAGACAGAAAGAAACTACTAGAGAGCGAGATATAACTACGTTTGCACGATCAATTTTTCCTGAATCAATTCGTTCAACTCTTTCTGATCATCATGATCTGATGTTCTTTGATAATCATTTAATAAAAAATACGATGACTTCTTTTCGAATAAGCGAGTTTAGCGAAGGAAATTTGGATTGCTTACACTTGCTTCATTGAAATGATAAAGACTATTTGTATCTTGCGGACAAGAAAGATATTAGGGCACGATATTAATCACAAAGCGGCGTTTCGTGAAGAAACATATTATAACGACCTCGTCCAACTTCAAAACATGGACAAGATGATCGTTGACGTTATTGAATAACTCTCATTTGATCTCAAAAGAGCTATGCCTTGACAATGGAGGGCACATGCTCTATGACAGTATAGCATTTGAAAAACGTGTCTAGTGGCTTTGGAAGTGGACGTGGTAGCTAGCCCTGGACCTTTATAGGCGCTGAATTGGTGACAAAGCAAGATTAAGTGAACAATCACGCTTTCACTTCAGTTTACACACATCTACATTTGTTTGGCTTTGATTTCGTACTCATTCTTTTGTTTTCCCTGCTAACGAATGCACTTTTTTGTCAGCCACTTCGGTTGCTGTTGCTGAAGCAAAAGGCCAAGTCTGAGACAAAGCCAAGTGAAAAACTTAGAAAAGGCCATTTTTCTAGCTAGTTTTTGAAACCTAAAATGAGTTCGGCAAACGAGCGTGCATGAGCGAAAAATTCTAGTGCATAGAAGCTTGATGACTAGTAAAAGCCAGGCGAATCTAATAGCCGAAAACCTCGACCGATGTTGATATTTCCAAAATTTGGGACACACGAAGCAAGCCGCAGGGTACAAATGCTGATGCTTAACAATTACAGTAATAATACGCTTTTTGGTCCCTGGGTAGTACATTTTATAATCGCCTGTGACCAGAAACACTTAGGAGGGTGGTTGCTGTTCACACTCGACTTTGATTTTCTGACCATGACAGTTATGATTTAAAACTTCCAGTCCACTGAGTTTGAGTATTTCTGTCGGCGTCAATTTTTACAAAACAATCCATTATTTATACTTACTGATAGAAGTACCAAATTTATTTTGAAAATGACAGCGAAACAACATGATGCTAGGAGCGTTGAGAAACTTCACAGACTTTCGACGGCTTTGTAATTCGCTCTCACGATTCAGCCCTCAAATGTAGTCTCCCGACATGTCCTCTTTATACAGTACTCCTTAGTAGAGGCGGTCAAGTCCAGCACATCCTGAATGGTGAAACGTTCGCTGTGCTCCTCCAAGTAATGTCACGTTCTCCTTAAATTTATCAAGGTAAGCATCCTGATGGTGGAGTCTGAATGACACCATGAAGTCAATCCTCCTGTAGCTCTTTACTCGTGTTTTAATCAATCGTCCTACAGTTCTTCACTGGTGTCTCCAAGCTCATGTAATTTATCTCCGTCTGTAACCCGTCAAAGCCTGAAAGACTAAGTGGGTGGCACGAAGGTAAGTTTTCTATAGCACACTCAAAGCTTAAGCGACTTTTGGTACGCATTTGGTAGCCAATAGACTTCATCCCACGCAAAAAAGAGAAAGTGAGAAGCATAGCTGAGTGAGGAGGGTGGGTGAGGGCTGGTGAGTAGCATGGAAGCGGCAGCTCGGGGTGGCTCGAATAGACATGCCTCAGTCGGCAGCAGAAGAGTAGGTGTCATTGCGTCAGAGTTAAGGAAGTGAATTCAACAGTCTAGGACCTGCATAGTAAAAGCTTCTGTTGCCAACGATTTTTAACCGGAGTAATGGAACGGCTAATTTATTGTCCACTGAAGACCTGGGGGCATGAGGAGGCAGAAGCTGGTACAGCAATTAAGCTAGGTCATCTACTATCTAAGATCTGTCCGACGACACCTGCTCTGGCCTTTGCCTTGAACAGCTTATCGACAAAGTCTTCATGGTAGTTAAAGGCCTCCAACTCTCTCAATAGAGCTGCGACAAATTCTTTGTCAAAGTCTGATTTCATATGTTGCGGTGGCATCCGCACCTTCCAGGGGCCCAGCATAGACGTTGTTCCATCCACAGAGTTTACTATATTCGTTCACTTTACGTTTTTGTAGCCACATAGTTCTTGGTTTCACTGTGGCTAGTCCCCCGTCCCGTTGTAAGGCGGGGCGTGTTGATCTTGCTGACGCGAAGACCAAATGGCAGAGCAACTTGATGAAAGTGTCTAGACGACCCATTAGGCTGGGAGCCATCTTTTTGAAGTCTTCGATGGCACCCAGCCATAATCGTTACCAAGGAGAGCAGAAACGTTCTCACGCTCTTGAATTTTTTTTTTGGCACACCGAGTAAGCTGGATAAAGGGTAAGTTACACTATTGCTACTCCGAAGCGGCACGGCTTCGAGGATCCTGAATGCTGCTGTGATTGCAGAGATGCCACGAATTCCGGTCACAGGCAAGAAGTACGATCGTCTCGTACGGACTGATCTCATTGTAGAGAAGCAGCGTCCACCTTGACTGGCGCTGAAGCTGGACAAGCTTGCGATGCTTCTGTAACTCACTGATTGCTGGCCTACCGGCATGTGCGATCAGGCGATTACAGATGGTGCAAAACTCCGAAGATAAACTTGTCTGTCGTGAGCGTCGCAGTTGCCACGTTACACCACTTCTCGCCGACCTGCATTGGCTACCAGTCAAGCAATGGATTGACTTCAAGGTTTTGTCGCTCACTTTTAGGTCACTTCATTCTTTCGCTCCAGCCTATCTCTCAGATCTACTCCACCACCAGGCCAAGCATCGTACCACCCGCTTTTCGGATTCCAAAAGTCTACAAGTACCTCAAAAAACCTCAAATCCTTCGGAGGTCGTGCATTTAGTTCGTATGCTCCCAAAGCCTGGAACTCCCTCTTGACTTGCGTCACAACATCCCCCTTCTTGACCGCATTTAAAAAGAACTTAAAAACACACATACTTACGACAGCATTTAGTGGGTCACTGTGATTCGTCCTTGATGTGCTTATGCGTGCTGACACTGTGCATGCTGCCACTAACCACATTTGTATGCTGACCCTGTGCATGTCACCCCAACCACGTTATTCATGTTTATCAAGCATGATATTACTCACCATTCAATCGCGCTTCCCTTTGCAGCAAATGTGAAGCGCCTAGAAAGAGATTGAGCTCTCTGATGGCGCTTTATCAAGTGCATTATTATTATCATTATTCCTTCGATATGGCACGCTTTCATCTGTTCATCTATAGAGCTCCACTGCTTGAGCCTACATGTCAGAGCCTCGGCATTGGAGTTGCTGAAACCAAAGGCCGCTAATAAAGTAGCTAAGGCAGTTTCGCTTGGGATCCTTAGTTGCATCACTGAAATCGTCTAAATCTACAGGGTCTTCCTGACTCACTGACCTGCTTCGTTCTGTGAATGGTTGGAGGCGCTCTTTTATTTGTTCCACTCTCTTCGGAATGCGCTGCTCTCTCTCTCTCTCTCTCTTCCATCTCTCTCTCTCTCTCCCTCTCTCTCTATCTCTCTTTCTCGCGCTCTCTCTGTCTCCCTATTAATCTCTCTCTCTCTCTCTCTCTCTCTCTCTCTATTTCTCTCTATATCTTGCTCTCTCTCGCTCTCTCTCTCTCACGCTCTCTCTCGCGCTCTCTCTCTATCTCTCTCATCTGGAGAGTGGCTATGGAAGCTCATGGCAGTGTGTCACCGAGGCAGTGAATAAAGCAAGGTCCGGTCATTTTCTAGCAGGTGCATTCTCGCCAGTCTGCTAATTTATCAAAGCTCTAGAAAGCTTACAGGTACCTTTAAGAATCTTCCATAAGCAATTCTGAGGCAAAGATCAAAGTCTCTGTCGTAGCATCGGAGATGAGCATCCTGAAATACAACGAATTTCACAAAAAATCTACTAGCAATGGCGATGGAAAAGCATCTAGGAACAGCTGTTGTCTCAAGAATTTAGGGCTTCCTGGGCATTTGCTCATCAGAATCTTTAATGTTACATATTTTTTTGTGACAAACTCACATCCACTGTTTCTCACCAAAAATGCTTAAATTTGGAAACAAAACCACTCTCATCACAGCAGCACGTTAAAATTAATTGTTCACAGTTTGAAACATGAGCAGTTACGAAACGAAATTCCACACAAAGGAAAAAATTCTAGTACACCGTGATCCTGAGTACGTGAATGGAATCTTTGGATATCTTATGGGCGAGAGAAACTTTCTAATCGGCTGGTCTCCTCGCCAATTCACAAAGAATCGATTAACTTATTAAAACCTATGGGTATTGGCCAAGTCGGCAATTCTTTCAAAAAAGGGTGAAATCCTACCTAGCTCCAACCGTGCTTCCTTTGCAGCAAATGTAAAGTGCCTAGAAAGAGATTGAGTTCTCTGAGGGCACTATATCGAATTTATTATTATTTTTATTATTAAGATTCCACGTCCGTGCACAAGCGACGCACTGGTTTGGCCCAGTGGTTAAAGGGCTCGCCTTGAACCAGGGTCAAGGTGAATTATTTGAGGTCATAGGCTCGAGCCCCGTGGCATATGTGAAGAGCCTGAATAGAGATAAACTTTTCTTAGGGTACTACAGTGTATACAAATTAATTACACATATATTTTATTTATATCAAATTATATATATATATATATATACTCGAGGATATATATATATATATATATATATACTCGTGATATATATATATATATATATATACTCGTGATATATATATATATATACTCGTGATATATATATATATATATATATATATATATATATATATATATATATATATATAAATATATACTCGAGTGAGTCCGCGGACTCGCTTCGCTGAGTTATAGTAGAAATACAGCACTGAACATACATGTACACGTTTATTACTTTCTGGTACACTATGTCTTTTTGTCATCGTGTGTGCCTGTGAACTTGCTTCGCGGAGCGTGATGCCAAGACTACGTGATGGAAGTGTACCGTCTTGCCGCATGACGGAGGGAAGGACGGACTTTCTAGCTTTAATTAATAGGAATGCGTTGAGTGAGCCTGAGCACATGAAAAATATAATTCGAGTGAACCTGTGGACTCGCTTTGCTGAGTCATTGTAAAATTAAAATACTGTAATAAGCCACGTGACTTAAGTGTGCTATCTTGCCGCGTGAGGTAAATGAGTGGCAGGTGACGGACGGACGTGACGGACAGACATTCTCGCTTTAATCAATAGGGATAAGTGTCCACAGGTTGCTACAGATAAGGAATTCATGTCTGTTAGAGATTCCCATTAGTCTGAAGAAAGATCCGAAAAAATTCGCAGGAATACCAACGGGCAACCATAATTAAAAAGAAGCTTCCGATTTCAATTCAATTTATTCACAAGTTAAGACAGTTAAGGACAAATTAAGGACAGCTGTACATGTCCAAATCAAAAACTCACCATAGTTAGCAGGCGTTCTGGGCACATTGTGCCCACTCTGTAGCCTCGTGATGGTACGTTTGGAGTACCCGTCAGCTTTTCGTGTAGCCCCCCCCCCCCCCCCCCCCCCCGTTAGCCACTCTGGCTGGCTGGCTGGCGCTGTGGACCCGCGGCTATAGATAGCATCAAGTGACCGGAAATAAAACCAACTGCCAGTGCCTCAAGGGCTTCCATGAGGCTGCTCGGGCTCCCTGCAACACGTGACCTCGGTGACCTTGCGGTTAGTATTGCTGACCATGTCCTGTCGGTAGCAGGCATGGCCGAGCAAGGATATTTTTTATGTAAAGAGCAAAACATAGAAGATTCTCATCCGCCGAGCGTGTTTAGCCCAATGGTTAAAAGCTGTCCGCTCCACCAAGGACAAGGTGATCGCATTTGATGACCGAGGTCGTGAACTCAAGCCCAGTGGCACATGTGAAGTGCCTGAATAGAGATTAAGTTCTCTTAGGAGCTATAGACATGAATTATTGTATACAGGCAGGCTAGACCCTTAATTGCTGAACGATCAGAGCTCAAAACCATTAGGTTTATTCAATACAAACTCTGCTGTTACTCAACGTGTGGAATTAAGACATAATTTCATCTTGGGGGCGGCGTAGGAGTAGGGGGCAGTGGCCCAGGTCGCTGCCCCTGGCACTGCCTCCTGGCTCCACCTCCTGGCTCCACCACTGGTCGCAGGTCCTAAATAAAGTAGAGGTCAGATGATAAAACAGCCTCATTTGCATTATGCAAATACTGACTGTATATAGTGACAGAAGAGGTGTCCCATTGTCCGTTTTTTGAAGATTAGCACCAATCCAATTGAAATACGAGTATTTATTTTAACCGTCATGCAACACATGATTGCCACAATCCCAGCTCAGGCTCTCCTCTGTCGTTTTGTTCTCCGGAAAAAGCACACACACGCACCAGCACACTCATGCACGCACACACATACCACATGCACACACATGCACACATACCACACACACACACATGCACATGCACACACATGCACACATACCACATGCACACACATGCACACATACCACATGCACACACATGCACACATACCACATGCACACACATGCACACACATGCACACACACACACACACACACACACACACACACACACAAACCCAGACAAACCCACGCAAACTCACACAAACCCACACATGTGCAAACCCTCACTCTCACTCGATCGCTTTAGCTAAAGCCTTTTCTTCCTAGTTCTTACCCTATAGTCCGTGCAGATATAGTTTATACAAAAAATATACATGTACCAATGTGGGCAGTCGCCAACAGAGAGTAGAAGCAACAGGTCAGCGCTGCGGGCGGTGGATGTCAGGCGAAAAACGGTTCAAAAAAGGGCAGCCGAGGGCAGACAGACCGCAACCCCTTATGCGACAAAGGCTGGCAATGCCTCTACCTGTCGATGGCACCTATTGCAACGGCTTCGTGCTAGGACTGGTCTTTCGCACTGCCAGTACCGGTCAATTAACTGCCTTCCTTGTTTAGGTCTATCAGTGCTGCCCAGTCTACAAAG
The DNA here is from genome assembly GCA_009760855.2 of Cristatella mucedo. NCBI lineage: Eukaryota > Metazoa > Bryozoa > Phylactolaemata > Cristatellidae > Cristatella > Cristatella mucedo. The sequence goes on from WPIO01000002.1 coordinate 7,893,008, forward strand.
AATAACGAACAGTCAAAACATGTTGGCCGAATCTGGCCGGCATTGTGGCTTTGACATCGGATGCAGGCGGGCAGATACCAAAGGCGGTGCTGAAGTCTCCCTCAAATCTCGCTCGCGATTGTTCACGTCTCCGAAGTTGCTGCTATGCGAATGAACGCAGGTACAGGTGGATCTCTTCAACCAAATCAAGTAGTAACCGTCTTCGATAACAGCATGGCATTTGCAAGTTTCATTCAGAAGGCTGCTCCCATGGCTAGTCATCACATTCTGTTATAGATTAGGGACTGCCAACCACGGTGACTAGCTAAAGAGTTTACTAGCTCCGCGGCAGCTCTATCCAGACTGGACTGCTGCAATTCAACTTGTGCTCGGCTACGGATAAAAGCTATTAAGCCTCTCCAGCTGATCATTAATATGGCTGGAAGATTAGTCAACAGCTCCCACAGGTTCAGCTGTATGTCTCCTTAGCAGAAGGAGCTGCAATAGTTCCCGGTTGATCAACAGATATGGAGTAAAATGCTTACTCTGACTCTCAAGGCCCACCGTTGGGTTGAGTACCTGACTCAACTGCTTCAATGCAGTTTCAACCTTCACCCCGTTCATCCCCCTTCAGGTGCTCTATGGACAATGAACTAGCTGATCCATCCTTTGGCTATTAAAGGCTATTGGCGAAGGAAGCTGTTGCTCTACAGGCCCCCACCTTTCCACAATGCTTACGAAAAGACATCGGGTTTCTTGCTGCATACAGTGGCTCATCCTTGCCAGCCATCCTGAGCTGCTACTTCCATCTTCTGCCCACTTTCTCGAATGACCTCCTGAGAGAAATATGCTTCCCACTTTCTTTGAGTTTCGTACGATGAAGTCTGTTGGCTACCGTAATGCGCCGGAAGCCTCCTAACTCTCAAGCCTGACGTCCACTTAGTCTTTATGGTTTTGAAGAGCAACAGATGGAGATGCATACACACATATCGTAATGAGCCAAGTCGCATGTTGTCTGTAAAACTCATTTAGTCGCCTCTGTCGTGCTTGTATGTCCGAGGGCGCAAACATGCAATGCCGGCTGTTTCCGCCTCGAACTATCCATCCTTAGAACGATGGATGGACCACATGAGACCTGGTGAGTGATTATTGCTTGAAGCCCTTGAAGCCCGTGCAGCAGTTATTGCGAGCCTGACTTATGCAGCAGAAAAAAACCAAACTGCTGTGTTGCCGTATGGGAGGGCACAGCCAAGCTTAAGCATAGCATACGAGCCTTCTAGAAGTATCTTCTGTTGCATCGGCCTTCAGCACGTCCCTAGCCGTCGAGGGCATGTAGTGTCAACCAGTGCTGTTATGGTATAGACATACGGACATTTCGACGACGAATCGGCAAAACAGGACACGTGTTTGGCACCAAACAGAGGCTCCGAGTAGGCCGTCCAGGCACTGCTGCTCCGAGGCAGTCCACGGAGGGAGCAATTGACGGAAGTCCGAGAAGGGTCGGCCAAACGCTCGGCAATGCATAAGGAACATCCCTGTGGCATCAGGGTATGGGGGATCGATCATACAGAAGGGAAGATCTAGTGAGATGCTTTGCCGAGCCTTTGAGGCCTCAAAGCTACGACTGGCAGAGTTGGTCTGGGTATTGCCATTCCTGCTCAGCGAGAGGGCAGGCGTCCGCTGGTTCCCCCGTAGCCGCAGTTTGGTGGCAGTCGTCTTGCCAGCTTTGAGTGAGGGAGAGTGAGTTGAGCCAGAGTGAGGGACTGAGGGAGAGAAAGGAAGAAACAGGAGAGGAAGAAAGCGAAAGAGGAAGAGAGGGAGAGAGGGAGAACGAGATATTGAGAGAGAGAGAGAGAGAGAGAGAGAGAGAGAGAGAGAGAGAGAGAGAGAGAGAGAGAGAGAGAGAGAGAGAGAGAGAGAGAGAGAGAGAGAGAGAGAGAGAGAGATATATATATATATATATAGAGAGAGAGAGAGAGAGAGAGAGAGATAACAAGAGAGAGATTTTTAGAGAGAGATAAAGAGAGAGAGAGAGAGAGAGAGAGAGAGAGAGAGAGAGAGAGAGAGAGAGAGAGAGAGAGAGAGAGAGAGAGAGAGAGAGAGAGAGAGAGAGAGAGAGAGAGAGAGAGAGAGAGAGAGAGAGTGAGAGAGAGAGAGAGAGCTAGAGAAAGAGAGAGAGAGAGAGAGATTGAGAGAGAGAAAGCGAGCAGGCAGGAGCGCCTGAGAGATTAACAGTGTGAGAGGAAAGACGAGAGTGAGAGAGAGAGAGTGTCATTAATACTCGCACGGGACGCCCAACTTATGAGAATTCTTAAGCACACACACCAAACATTGAATAGGCTCAGCTGACCAGACACTGAGGGTCGGACATCCAGGCTCCCATTGTCGTGGTCATATTGTGCAAATAGATGTCTATCAAAGTCTATTGCCGTCTACACATGCCTTTCAGGGCCAATCATCTAAACAGGTTTTCCCACAGCTGATTACTAGTCGATTAGCAAACTAATCACTGATTCAGGAGGTTTGTATACAATTGAGCATCTCTGAAGAGAAAGAGAGAGAGAGAGAGAGAGAAAAAGAGAGACAGAGACAGAGACAGAGGCAGAGGCAGAGGCAGAGGCAGAGGCAGAGACAGAGACAGAGACAGAGAGAGCGGGAGATCGAGAGATCGAGAGATCGAGAGAGCGAGAGAGCGAGAGAGCGAGAGAGCGAGAGAGCGAGAGAGCGAGAGAGCGAGAGAGAGAGAGAGCGAGAGAGCGAGAGAGCGAGAGAGCGAGAGAGCGAGAGAGCGAGAGAGCGAGAGAGCGAGAGAGCGAGAGAGCGAGAGCGAGAGAGCGAGAGAGCGAGAGAGCGAGAGAGCGAGAGAGCGAGAGAGCGAGAGAGAGAGAGAGAGAGAGAGAGAGAGAGAGAGAGAGAGAGAGAGAGAGAGAGAGAGAGAGAGAGAGAGAGAGAGAGAGAGAGAGAGAGAGAGAGAGAGAGAGAGAGAGAGAGAGAGAGAGAGAGAGAGAGAGGGAGTGGGAGAGAGAGAGAGAGAGAGAGAGAGAGAGAGAGAGAGAGTGGGAGAGCGAGAGCAAGAGCGAGCGAGAGAGAGAGAGAGAGAGAGAGAGAGAGAGAGAGAGAGAGAGCCGACCGAGACCTTGCGAGTTTGCCCTGCCGGTAGAGATATATCATCCAGCTAGAGAAATTGCTCAACATTCGCAGAGTTTGCCTTCCCATGAAGCAAGATCAAGTAAGCTACTAGACAGCATGAAAGTGGACAGGAGGTCGACGAAGTGCTTTTGCTTACGGACGTCTCGTCGGAAATCCGCAACGTCAACAAGATTATGCACATGGTCGATCTGCTCTCGGCCAAGCGATTCCAGCTGCCTAGCATGACGAATGGGGAATAGCTAAAGGGAATTCTTTACCCGGCTGCATGCTGTAGTTAAACTAATGATAATGGCTATTAATCATGAGTTCAAACGCACGACGTGCCTACGGATTCGTCGGTTCGACCGCACAGCAGCGGCTGCTGGCCGACAGACTCGGCTAACCAGAGACGCCTGCTCTGATGGCTAAGCTTACCGAGGCGCCTGTTGTGCTGACCTGCACAGCGCCTGCGAGCGTCGGCGAACTACGTAGGCGTCCTCGAACTACGGAAGTGCCCGATGTTCGCCGAACGACTTGCAAGCCCGCTATGTCACACTGTCTTCGCGGAGGCGTGCAGCCATTTAACTAGAGAGCCATTTACCTAGTGGCATCGACTGCATGCGAGCTTGCACGGAGTGGAGCATGGAGTGGTCTGCAACAGCAGCAGCACCAGCAGCACTAGCAGCACTAGCAGCACCAGCAGCAGCACCAGCAGCAGCATCAGCAGCAGCACCAGCAGCAGCACCAGCAGCAGCACCAGCAGCAGCACCAGCACCACACTGGACTGGCTAGATTGATAGATATGGCGGATAAATACGCAGATACTGACAGATAAATATGGCTGTCGCAGTGACTGCAGAGAGTGAAGGCAAGGCACTAATTGTGTACCATTCAGCAGGTTCCTAAACGTTGGTGTCACGCGTGTGATCTTCTAATGGTCTGAAGCCTCTACGGGTGATGACCTAAGGTCCATTTATAGTAGTGAGAGCCGCTGGTGTTGTCTACGTCTAGAGCTGTCGGAATTCCGTGGCTGGATGTAGTTGAATGAAACTAGTGTGTGAGCTAGCCTGCTGAAGAATTGGTCGAAATTCACTGATCGCTATTCTGAATGAACTCAAGCCTGCCGATGATAAAGGATTCGCTGTGATCAGGAAGACAGCAAGCTTGCCGTACGAGTGGTTTCATATGTGTCAAATCGGCAATTAATAGTAGTCAGATTCCGAAGTAGATGTAAGGAGCAGTGGTGCATCGGTCGTATGGCCCCAGCTGCTCAAAAGCCATCAAGTATGGTTGGGGGAGGGTGCAGCTAGGATCAACAGTTGATTCAACAGACGTGTACTGCTGTGCTAGCCAGATCTTAACACTTTCTAGAACGACAGCACCCCTGACATCGCATCTCTTCTTGCTGACTCCGCTGCACGACTCTGTCTCAGAGGAAGCCAGCCACCTGCATCAGCGTTTAACCGATTGCACGCACAGCCCTGGCTACGGATTAGCTAACCCAGCAAGAATGATCCAAGGAGCAAGTCGGCACTAAGCTAGGATCGCTTCAGTGATATTCTCGTATGGTGCGATACAGATGAATCAGTATTTATTATTTATATATATTGTGTAAGCCGACTCTGAACGTCAACCAGACCCACTAGAAGCACTCTATAAGACATTGATCCCACCCTTTAGGAGAGCTCCTTGGGAGAACAGGAACTTCGGAGCATTCTACACAATGCACGACAAGCGTATATGGAGCTACCTGAAAAATGATCTCGATTTCGTTGGATCGCGCTCTCTAATAGAATGATAGCCTCTGAGTAGAAATCGTCTCTTGACACGTTCACCGAAGTCACACCGTTATGTCAATGTCTTTAAACATTAATTCTAGCTTTCGAAAAATGTTAGCCCAGACAAAAATCTATACTGAAGCATTTCAGAGAAGATGGGCCACTCAAGGGTGTTTATTCGCAACCGAAAACATGCTTATCTCTTCCGAGTTTCAGCAGTCTCGAAGCTGCACATCGGACAATCAAGGCGAGCTGCTCTCTTTGCCTAATCGGGCATACCGGCCGACAGGTTAGGCTTGCACTCTAAATGCATGTTTACAGGGCTGAGGGCTTGTTGCAGCTCTGGTGCCTACTACTGCTGCAAAGGAATTCCCCATTCATGGTGTACAGATTTGCTCATTAGAAATGGCAGACCTTGTGACTAAGCGAGTCTCAGTATACATTTAAGTGTAGCAAGCCTGTGGTCTCGACCTAATCATGTGCACTTAAAATCAGCACTGAATAGAGTAGCACTGTGCCAAAGCCAGTTAAGCACCGCTGACGTGGCCGGATCCAAGTGGTCTTCTCTGCACGCTTGCACGACGATAAACATCACGGATTTTCAGAGATACGGCAGAAGCATCCCAAGCCCAAAGGTCACTGCTTATTAAGCCCGGAGGGGGAGAGAAGGGTGGCTGCATCTCAGATTGGATTGCTGCTGCAGGCCATGCATCTGTGGCACTGGCAGGTGCAAGGAAGAACGGCTCCTTGGCCACCAAGTGGTATGCCAGCCAGTCCTCACAGCCTGATCCTTCGAGACTGCAAAGCTGATCTCTCTAAACATACCTAACTCATCGGCCTGATGAAGCTGCAGGAGGCGTGGCTGGGCTGCACAAGCTGGGTTGCCAGCCACCTGGGAGTATGTATTATCCCTTCTCCATCTTCGCCAACTGCAATTTGTTTATTGTCTTAATCACCTGGGCCAAGCATGCCAAGGTTTAAATTGTCAGGATTAAAGGTCTATCAACTTTGAATGTCGCCGTGAGGCCAAACTTCTGCAATACTGAGATTGCTGTAGCGATCCAAACATGGTCGAAGCAGTGGTCTATTGGAGGGGAAGGGCTGCTTGTTTTGCAGCAGCGAGGCTTAGTTGTAGAAATGGCCGGGTGAAGGCAGCTGCTGGCTGCAGCCTAGACCGACCGAAGGACCCCAGCACTGTCTGTGTTTGTCAGGTAATTAGCTATCGAGTGTGAGTGAGTGAATAGTATCCATGGGAGTCCAGCCTCTCATGCATGTCCTGGCTCCAGCTTGACAGGCCGATGGCTAGTATATCTTTTGCAAACTGCAGAATAATCTTCTGTGCCACGGTCAATTGCCCTGTGACATTTTCTAAATGGCAGTGCCAGCAGGGGCCAGGCCAGCTGCCAAAGTGCCAAGAAGCAGCCCGAAGGAAGGATGATATAAATGAGGGATGGGGTTAAAAGGAGCCGGAGAGAGGGGCTAGACAAAGGAAGGGGAGAGATAGCGATAAAGAGAGTGAGGCATGGTGAGAGAGAGAGAGAGAGAGAGAGAGAGAGAGAGAGAGAGAGAGAGAGAGAGAGAGAGAGAGAGAGAGAGAGAGAGAATCAACTTCAATGATCAGACATAACATCAGATAAAGTCAACTGAAAGCTTAAAGACAAGTAGGCAAGTTGGCAGGCAAAGGCAGTATAGACATACATGCGTAAGGGTAACAAGTTTGTGTCTTGTCACTGTAAATATTCAAGGTCGTCACTTAGTGTCCAGAAATGCACACAAGTATTAGGTATGTCTACATTTATCAACATGAAGGGCCACGTAAGTTTACCTGTAGGTTAAGGAAAAATAGAGGCGTGTGGTACTTGAGCAGTTCTAGATAATAATAATAGCGATAATAATAAGACATCTGTGTAGTACCATAAGTTAACTAAATATATGTAAAGGAATTTTGTACATAATGTAAGGGAACAATGTCAATGAATTAGTGAAAAATGCACAGTGTCAGCACCCATACATACAATTTATAATAATAATAATAATAATGCACTTGATAAAGCACCCTCAGAGAACTTAATCTCTCTCTAGGTGCTTTACATTTGCTGCAAAGGGAAATGCAACTGGATGGTGAGTAAAATCATGCTTGAAAAACAAACAAAATGAATAACATGGTTAGGGGTGACATGCACAGGGTCAGCATGCAAATGTGGTTAGTGGCAGCATGCACAGTGTCAGCACGCATAAGCACATCAAGGAAGAATCACAGGGACCCACTAAATGCTGTCCTAAATAGGTGTGCTTTTAAATTCTTTTTAAAGGTGGTCAGGTCAGGCAGGGGATGTTCTGACGCAGGTCGGGAGAGAGTTCCAGGCTTTGGGAGCATACAAACTAAATGCACGGTCTCCAAAGGATTTGAGGTTTGTACAGGGTATTTGTAGACTGTTGGATTCCGAAAAGCGGGTGCTACGATGCTTGGCCTGATGGGGGAGTATATCTGAGAGATAGGCTGGAGCCAAAGAATGAAGGGACCTAAAAGTGAGCGACAAAACCTTGAAGTCAATCCGTTGCTTGACTGGTAGCCAGTGCAGGTCGGTGAGAAGTGGAGTAATGTGGCAACTGCGATGCTCACGACAGACAAGCCTAGCTGCAGAGTTTTGCACCAGCTGCAATCGCCAGATCGCACATGCTGGTAGAGCAGTGAGTTGCAGAAGTCGAGACGGGATGTCACGAATGCATGGACCAACTTGGACGTGGTATCCTTATCTAAACAAGCCCGAATTTTAGCAATACTATGAAGCTGAAAATAGGCAGATTTGACTGTGGAGCTGATGTGGTCGTCTAACGAGAGGTCGCTTTGGAATATGACACCTAGATTTCGAGCTGATTCAACAACAAAAAAGACAATGCACATGGACAGAGCCTATACTGTGAGGAATCGGCTGCCGGTTAGCTTCTTTTAAAATGTTTTCAAGTCAGACTATGTTGTGGCTCAGTCGAGAGTGAGTTCCTGACTTTGGGACCACAGGTCGATATGGTCGATACGCACCTTGATTGAGAGCGAGTGCAGGTTGATGAGAAGTGGTTCAATGTGGCAATAGCAAAGCCCACGGCAGACCATCCTAACTCTCAGAGATACCAACCCTACAAAGGTCTGCAAAAATGGTCACCCACACTGCTGTGCACGATAAGCTGATTGTAGGTAATCCTTCGATTTGAAACAGTAGTCAGCTGCCTGCTGCGAACATGTGCTACTCATTAACTGGACTGAACATTCACTGCCTTGGCATTGACCCTTAGCTGCGGCCAGACGCCACCACAATGCTCAGCTGCTAAAATGCTAAGCTGTGCTACTGCAGCTATAGTACCACCAACAGGTCCAATAGCAGTGGTGGAAGTAGCAACAGAAGTAGTCGCAGCAGCAGCAGTGGCAGTAGTGAAAGCATAAGTAGCAGAGCAGCCGCATCGGCAGTAGCGATGGAGGCAGCAGTGGCAGCAGAATGTGCGACTTCGGTGCTTACTAATTGCAATTATTCAAAGGTACCAACGCTAGGCAAGCCTTAAGTCTAGCAATGATGTTGGAACCTTTGGCTCCTGCAAGGCCCACTTACGGTTTAGGCCATGGGTACAAGGTCAAGGAAAGGTCATGGTTACAACTCTCTGGGTCTGCTGTACACATCCATCATTCATTTTCCTCTCTGGTGCTCCGACATCCCCTAAGAGAGTGCTACAGTACCTGGTTGGTCCAACTGACATATGCTCATCCCTCTCCTTCCTCTCTCTCTCTCTCTATCTCTATCTAAATGTGAGCGACAGCTTTGCTGGCTCTGTCTGTCTGTCTGTCTCTGTCTGTCTCTGTCTCTGCCTCTGTCTCTGTCTCTCTGTCTCTCTGTCTCTCTCTGTCTCTCTCTCTCTCTCTCTCTCTCTCTCTCTCTCTCTCTCTCTCTCTCTCTCTCTCTCTCTCTCTCTCTGTGTCTCTCTGTGTCTCTCTGCGTCTCTTTGTGTTTCTCTGTGTCTGTCTGTCTGTCTCTCTCTGTTTCTCTCTGTCTGTCTGTCTCTGTCTCTCTCTGTCACTGTCTCTCCCTGTCACTGTCTCTCCCTGTCACTGTCTCTCTCTGTCACCGTCTCTCTCCCTGTCACTGTCTCTCTCTCTCTGTCACTGTCTCTCTCCCTGCCACTGTCTCTCTCTGTCACCGTCTCTCTCCCTGTCACTGTCTCTCTTTCTGAAGCTGAGTGCTGCTGACCTCCGCCTGCCTGTGCTGGCTCCTGCCATGGCTGCTTTCGGCAGGTGTCTGCATAGGCAGGCACCGACGTTGCCTGCACCACGGGTGCGCAGCTGAGCACCCGCCGCATGCACCAAGCACGCCTTGTTGGCATGCAAATCTCTAAGTAAAAGGCCGGCTCACTCGATCAAACAGCCGGCAGCCACGGCAGCATTAATAATTATAGAAGCCCGGCCCCCCTTTTAGATACGCTCATCCAAGCGGCAACGCTGAGTGATGCCAGTTACCGGCGGATGACTGAACTCACGGTCGCGCTCTTGTTGACCAATGCCTCAAGAAACAGGGGCTGTGCCCCCAATTCGGTCGCATGCCGGCTAGTATTTTTAGCTAAGCACTCCTGGGCTGCCTATCTATCTTTCGGCTTTGTCTCGACGCAAAGCTTGCTTTGCTGTCCTTTTTCGATTGTTTGGGGCCAGCAGAATAAAGAATGTTGTGTGAGATAACAGGCATATCGCAAGCAAATATTTGCTTTCATTGAACAAACACGGCCGTGTTTTGTAATAAATGGCCCATCTGGTTCGACCTTGGCAACAAGTGACGTTCTACCTGCCGAAAAGAAGCTGCCGGACGTGTGTTGAGAAGGAACAAGGAGGAGGGGAAGCAAAGTGAGGCAAAATGGATCAAAGGAGGAGAAGAGCAGAGGAGTGGTGGGTGGGGGGCCGAGGCAAGAGCTACAAGCAACGACTCAACTAATGAGTTTATTATTATATATTATTATTTAATATTTATTAATATATTTAATAAGATATTAATATTTATCGTTTGCCATTGTTTGCCTAACGAGAATTGCAGCACAGAAACACGTCGTTGAATGCGCTTTAAGCACTCGGTCAGTCAAAAGTGCCCGTGCTCTTGTGGTTGCTTGCGGGTTTTTCTAAAGCTGTTTACAAAGTGCAAACCAAGTGGGCTGAGCTGTGCCCTGACCCGTGCATCAGTCTAATTCACTCCGAGGCTCTTACAAATACTGTGCTGCCAAATGGTAACAAGAAATGTTGCTGTCGTGAAGTCATCACATTGAGGTTCAACCTATACAAGGATTTAACCAGCACAAGCCATGCAGCTGCAGTAGCACCCCATGGCTGATGCAGGATGCAGGTGCAGAGCTCTGCGCATATCACGTCTTCTTACAATTGACTCACGATGACAAGATTCGACTTACTTGTGCACTTTTGAACAGCCTACATTACCAAGTTATCCTCAGCTCGAACTAAGCTTTCGCTACGATTTTGAGGTGCAAAGGCATAAAGTGAAGGTCAAAGCCGCTCATCGGTGCACAGCTTCGAGGCTCTGCAGGATCAAATAGGGGCCCACAACTTCGAGGCAGGATTAAACAGGGGCATGATCGGGGATTGGTCGCGAATGCTCCTTCATCGGTCACGCATTCGTGCGATAGCTTCCACAATGACAACAAATCAACTGCCATAGCTTCTGTTGCTGTAGATACCGCGAATCAATGCCATCCGAGCTGCTGACCAAAAACGATCTAGCTAAGATCTGTTTGTGAATCACGTGAGTCCCCTGTCCCTAACGAAACAGAAATCCCGCACGAATGAAGATGCAATTGTTTACTACCTATCGCCACGTCTTTATCGCATTAGGCTCCTGTCACTGCATGGCCGGTCTTGGTACCCTGAGGATCAAGCACGGCCGACAGTGCATGCTTGTTGGCATCTCGTGTGCCGTCAGGCATCTAGTACTACTACTGCATGCTCATTGCATGCCTCTGCCTGAGTTCGTGAGTACGGTCTAGTCGGTAGCCGATGGGCCGATGGGGTACCAGAGGGGTTTGCCGGCATCAAACTAAAGCTTTGTCGTTGGTACTAAGTTCGTTTGCATCCAAAGCTTGAAACTTGCTCCTGGCTTCTGTCACTACTTGCATTGCATTTGCATCATTTAAGTCTAAGCTAACGACGAACCTGTTCCTGTCAGCTTTCCTTGCACCCCAGTGAACTCGTCTTCTTTTCTGGGAGCTCTTGGGTGCTTACCTGTGAATTGTTCCCTATGCATTACTAACCCCCCCCCCCGTCCTACTAATAAGCGTGTCTCGTTGTTTTCTTTTGCATGCTTGTCCAAGTATAACACCTGTGTGTGCTCCTTCATGCCCATTTGGGGATGGGTCAGCTGCTGTCTTTAGACGACCTGTCATCTGGCACAGACAGCTATTTCCGGCACGGCTATTTCCAGACCACCTGACATCGCCTATCCATCATTGGTTACCCTATTTATCTTTTCTATGCACATTTGGATGGGCTGCAAGTACGATCTGCATGTAGCTGGTCGTACCCTGTAATTGATGCTGGGCTGTAGCTCGAACATGTGTGCCACATGCTTGGTCACTGCCAGCTGATGCTACAGTGTATCATAGTACAGCATGGTTCCGGGCCTCCCCATTTGTCGACGTGAAAGTATCCATTGAAGGCAATCTGGATGTCTTGGCAAAAGAGACCCAGAGGAAAGTCACCAAGTCACTCCGTGAAGGCCAAGTCACACCAAGGTCACACCACTGCACACCTGGCCAACAGCTACAGGTATGCAATGTTGTAACCTTTTATGATCGGTGCAGTAAGTAAAGCTGGCCCCCCCCCCGATATGCCGAAATGAAGCCGCGCCCAGCTGACCTGGTCAGCTTACCTGGTCAGCTGACCTGGCGACCGATCGAGGGAGCAGCAGCAGGCAGCTCTGAGCTGCTGCAGCCTGACGAAGATTGGAACCCGAGTGCTTGGACCCTCTTCCTGAGATGGAATTTTAGAGTTGCCATCCATCCATCCAAGGTGCAGGAAAGGAAATCGCAGGCCAAGAAGCTCGGTATGGAACCCATTGCGAATGAATCTCATCGGTATTAATGGTCAGTTTGAGAACCTGAAATATTACCTAGCAGCTTAGCGGGTGATGAGCAGTTGCTATGACAGGCCTGCTGTTGCCGACTGCCATACAGTAAGTGCAGATAATTCGCTGCAAGTGGCTTCTGCTGGACGAATATATTATGATGGGCTATTCTCTTTACCAGTCCCGGTGACTCCCAGCACAGGTGGCCAATTTATATCGAGTCACTGTTGACAAGGCAGAATTGTACGTGAAGAAAAGGTGCGCTTGTTTGAGCTGCAAACCAGTTTGCCAGATCAATCCTTGTGACTAATATATAATGGCTACCAAAAAGTCCATTCGTAGGAGGAGCCCCAGCCATTTTGTGGGAGCGCTGGTTGTCTATTTGTTCTTTTAGTATTCTGATATTAGTGCAAGCAAACTATGCCAAGGCAAAGGCCAAATCTCGATTCACCCCCAATCAGCCAATCATACGAGGGTTGAAGTGGGGCCGTGGGCTGCTCATTCAAGTCGGTTCGAGTTGACCAGGACATGAAGACACTCTACTTGGGCAAACCGTTGACAACGAGCTCAATAAGATTGAAGTGTCACTGAATGCCGATTGGGCAGCGAATGTAGCACACCTCAAGGCACGGACGAACCGAGTGGGTGCTGGTGCCTGGCGAAGACGAGATATACATAAATATAATGTCGTAAATATAAATATAATATAATATATACATAAATATAATATATACATAAACGTAAATATAATATATACATAAATATATGTCGTAAACGAGATACACATAAAAACCCAGACGAATGGCTTGCAGCGACGGTACATTTACATTTAGCTTTCCTGCTAGCAATGAGAGCTACAGCGGGACACTAGTCTCTAACCATCGTGCATCGCATCATTTGAAATCTCGGCTTCAAGGAAATAAAGTGCACACCTCACTGCCACCATGGGCAATGGTAAAGGTAGAAGCACGATTCGCTCTTGAATCGTGCACGCCAACGCCGAAATGTGTGGATGCACTGGCGGTGGCAAAAATGTTGCTAGATAGTGCTTATTGCCGCGGTTCTAGTGAGCATTAAGGGACTGTGCACTGCACTTTTCGATTTGCCTACATCTAGTCATCTCGGCTGCAACTGAATCCCTGCTCAACTCGCGTCCCGTGGAACAGACATTGAAGTAACTCTGAAGATCGTTCATGATGTTGATTGCTTGCTCTTGCTGATTTTTGGGACGGCGCTCGTACGCTCAGAAAACCTACACAGGATCGCAGGAGGCACGTACCCCACGAGGCACATAATTTGGGTCTGCAAGCCTCAAGCAGCGACGAGTCACCCTGCTCCACGAGTCCCACATGGAGAGCCATTTAGCCAGGCTTCTTTTGCATCGAAGCCACACCTGCACTCGTAAATCACACCAAGCATTTCAATCCCTCATTCCAATCTAAGCTCCGTGCTGATCATTTCTTTTATTACTCCGTCTGCTACAAGGAATCTCCATACCCAAGCACTTCGTCGTGCTTCGTCCATTATGCTTAGCTCAGCCTGTAACAAGAAGAACGGTGTTCGAATCGCACCTATTACTTGGTGAGCCAACACGATTCGAGTTCTTGCTCACAGCCTGCAGTGAGTGGACGAATGCACGAGGGCATCTACGTCATTAGTCGTCGTGTGATTCGTCGCATCGAGGGCATCTGCTTTCAACAGCTGCGACCGGCGGGCGAGTGCGTGCTCTAGCCTGGTCTGCTGAGTTGCTGCTCTACCTCGCGTTCGCTCGAGGACGTCGAGTTGGTCCACTTTCGCGACACGTGGCTGTTGCTCCAGACCTGCTCCACACGAGGCAGTGAGAGATCTAAGGTCACTGATGGGTGAGTGGCCCAAAAAATCCTATCGAAGTATGGCTCAGATTAATACATCTGCCCGAGATTCGTAGACTTTCAAGCACGACCAGTGCTGCAATGCACAAACTAACCAACGCGGATTGTGCATTTGCAGAAAGCTAGAAGCACTTGGAGATCTCTCCAAACAATATATAGCGTAAGTCGTGCAAGCAGGCTTACTTCTGGTGGACGCCGTGGTCTAATAAAATTTGCTTATCCATGCCGAAACTGGTATCCATGTTTCATACACATCCACCCCTACATACCAGTATGAATAGTGACCTACAGTTCGTCTTCCTTACACACGCGACATCCAAAGGCACACTATAACAGCTTGTCAAGCACAGTGAGAACTCGGCAACATCAGGCAGGCCAGCTAACTAGGGCCAACCATGGCAGGATATGCAGCCATTATGTAGATTTAGCCGCCGGTGCAATCGTCGGCTTAACAGATATAGCCTCCTGCCTGGATTTAATTCGGACCCATAAAGCCCCTTCCAGCACAGACAGCATCCTGGCGGTGCGGCCCATTAAGCACTGCCTCCTGGCTTTCTTTATACTGAAAACCAGATATTGGTTTCAGCCGGGGCACATTTGACGGCCTCAGCCTCCGGCCGCCTGCTGGCTGCTGGGCAGTAGGTAGCAGTCAACAATAGCGAGCCGCACAAAGAAGCCGGAATTCCACCGGCTGACCTGGCTGCTCAGTCGGCCCGGCTGGTAGCGATACCAGTGCCTCTGCTGCCGCTGCTGCCTCTGTTGCCGCTGCCTCTGTTGCCGCTGCCTCTGCTGCCGCTGCCTCTGCTGCCGCTGCCTCTGCTGCCGCTGCCTCTGCTGCCGCTGCCTCTGCTGCCGCTGCCTCTGCTGCCGCTGCCTCTGCTGCCGCTGCCTCTGCTGCCGCTGCCTCTGCTGCCGCTGCCTCTGCTGCCGCTGCCTCTGCTGCCGCTGCTGCCGCTGCCTCTGCTGCCGCTGCCTCTGCTGCCGCTGCCTCTGCTGCCGCTGCCTCTGCTGCCGCTGCCTCTGCTGCCGCTGCCTCTGCTGCCGCTGCCGCTGCCTCTGCTGCCGCTGCCTCTGCTGCCGCTGCCTCTGCTGCCGCTGCCTCTGCTGCCGCCGCTGCCGCCGCTGCCGCCGCTGCCGCCGCTGCCGCCGCTGCCGCCGCTGCCGCCGCCGCCGCCGCCGCTGCCGCCGCTGCCGCCGCTGCTGCTGCTGCTGCTGCTGCTGCTGCTGCTGCCGCTGCTGCTGCCGCCGCTGCCGCCGCTGCCGCCGCTGCTGCCGCTGCCGCCGCTGCTGCTGCTGCTGCCGCTGCTGCTGCTGCTGCTGCTGCTGCCGCTGCTGCTGCTGCTGCCGCTGCTGCTGCCGCTGCTGCCACTGCTGCCACTGCATCTAGAGGTCTACTTAGCCCGAGTACACACAACATATTTCACTTCTGAACTCGCTCTGAAACGTGCCGACCTGCCGTGCGACGTCTCAAGCTGACCGCTCCTCTCCATGCTGACACCGGTCTCTGGTCGGCTGTGGGCCGACCGAACCAACTGCATTTGTAACGACTGCAAGCAGTAATTAGTGTGTACGGTTTTACAAATGCAGCCAGCACCAGATTCACTTTCCACGTGCCCTCAGGTCATGTGCAGGCAATAAATTAGCTGTTCCTTTCCTCCGCTCAAAGACCGCTGGCGGTAGAAGCTTTTTCTGTGCAAGGTCGTAGACTGTGGAACTCACTTCCACAATTCTTCCCGAGCGACATCCTCACTCCTTCTGCCGACTGCGGCACATCCTTTTTAGCCGTGCTGCACTGCCACTTACATGCTGCTCACTACCTAATCTGCTCTCCCGACTCAGCTATGCATCTCAAACTCTCTTTGCTGGCTGAGATAAAGTCTGTTGGGGATCGAATGCGTACCGTAAGCCGCTTAGGCTGTGAGTGCGCTCTACAACATTCCCTTGCGCTACACTCAGTCTTCGTGGTCTTCGTGGCTTTGTTAATTTACTGACGGAGATACATTACATTACATAATTGTGACTTGACTAGTTTCATGCTCAACTTTTGATGCACGTTTGTGGCGATTTTTCAGTGGGCGATATAGTTGGCGAGCCTGGCCTCAACTATGGGGGCGAGACGCTTTTATGAGTCACACCTCTTAATAAATAAATAAATAAATACTAGCTGATTCAACAACCTCTTTTTCTATAGTGACAGAAGAGCCTTTACGGTTATCACCACCACTTGCAGTGGCGATAAAGGATCGCCCACCATAGGATTAGAACCCACGACCTCGGAGCCGAGGTCGTGAACAGCAATTACCTTACCTAGTAAGCCATTATGACTCACCGACCTCTTGACACTAGCCTGAGACGCAGCCGGCTGAGACGCTGAGACTGAAAACGCAGAGGAACGCGCAGGGTGCACGTAACTGCAACGACCTCGTAGTATCGGCTCGGTCGCGAAGCCGTCTAGTTCGCTTGGAACAGCCGGACCGAAGAATTTCCGCTCAATACTCTAAATTGCGACCGCGTGGAGAAATTAAGAGCTCTAAAGAGACTGACTCGACAAACTCCACAGTAATCGACGAAGTGATTGATCTGAGGTAAACTGAACGTGAAAATGGTCTGAGGTAGACTGAACGTAAAGTAAAGCGCCTGTACCGATGCCGCATTGTACTGACATTATGTACACGCCCACGAGACGAAACCGCGGCCCAGCGCGAAACGCCCAGCAGCGACGATATCCGGAAAAAGCAGGAACGAACGCGCTACGCGGCGTTGCGTTCTATCTCTTCAACTGACTCCCTAACGACCAAGGCTGGCTGACCTAACTCTAAAGGAATATGCTTAAAGATAGCGAACTGAGTCCTAAGCATCTAGTCAGCTGGTAGCTTCAATAAATATTTCACTCGGAGGCCGAGATGTATGCGGCTCTGTTAGCATGCAAAACCTCTTCTCGCCTCTTTGGCTAAAAATTATGCTGAAATATATGTTTTAAGAGGAGCTCGTGTTCGGAAAAATCGCGAAAAATTTCGATGCTGCAAATGAAAATGCGGACCCAAGCGTCCGCTGACCGAGCGTCAAGCCGAGCCTAGCGGGTGAGCACGGCACACTGCTGGGCAAGGACTCGATACCACGACGTGACGTGGGGCCGTGAAATGCTCTAATCTTACCCTCAGTCTCTATTCGTTCTTAACCTCGCCGTAAGTGCAGGCGTTCGGGAAGCTTCGACAAAAGCATGAAACTCCCTCGGCGGCTTCTTCTTCTTCTTCAGTCTATTCTTGCTTTAGAGTTTGTCGTGTGCAAGTTTCTGTTGAGTTTCGGCCGCGAGTGGCTGGCTTTTTTGGTTGCATGCTTTTCTCGTCAATGATAGGTGCGCTTGTATTGTGCTCGCTTTGCCACTTTTTTTTTATCGCAATTCGTTGCTGTGAAAACTCGTCGGTCCACAATGGCGGGCGGAAGCCGCAGGTTTTATATGGAAATTGGCATGCTCCCGTACAAAATCACGAAAAACTCTGCTTGGTGAGGCGGGCCTGATCGGCTGCTGACCTGGCTGAGGAGCCCGCCCCATTGACCGCCAAGTTCCGAGTTCTTAGCTCAGGAGGAAAGTCTATTGGGAAGAAAGACGAAAAACGCATTTCAAAATTACATGTAAAAATTTTGTTAGAAAACGAACATAAATTTAATTTTATGAAGTTCATTCATCAGCACCGGATTGGGAATCAGCATTGAGTGACTTGTCAGGAAGGTACAGACGTGGTGACTATCTTTAACACATTTTAGCTGATTTGACAGCCACATTTTACAGGGGTAGGAGAACCTTAATGGCTATTTCTGCCGCTTGCAGTGGAACATAGGGATCGGTACTGCGGTACTCGAACACGCGGCATGTGTCGTGAAGAGCAAGCCTGTTACCCGAGAGCTAAGAGCCAGGGGATAAAGGCACAGTGTGAGCATTGCGCGAGTCAGTGTGGCGGACTAGCTAACTAAATTAAAAACATAGCTAATTTTCGGGTTTGATATCGCCACTGTATGTGAAAAAAGTATGGAAATGCAAAGTTGCCTTGACCTCGAAATCTCGAGTTGCGGCGACTACTGTGGAGGTAACCGGAATGGCAGGCTTCTTTGTTCAAAATATTATGAATTCATTAGAAGTTATTTCAATCTACCAGGAGGAGAACCTGGGCTGGAAATGTAGAACTGGTTGCTAAGTAGACTACTATTTTAGTTACTATAATGACATCTAGACTTCTCCCGTCAAGAATGACAGCTGGAAAGCTCGACAATTCAGGGCTTTAAGCTTTGAAGCTCCTGGATGCAAGAAGAATCAAGTGCTGCAGAAGGTCAACTCTATTATTTAGCAAGGGAATGCTAAGGTCC
This sequence comes from Cristatella mucedo, assembly GCA_009760855.2. Taxonomy (NCBI): domain Eukaryota; kingdom Metazoa; phylum Bryozoa; class Phylactolaemata; family Cristatellidae; genus Cristatella; species Cristatella mucedo. The sequence goes on from WPIO01000002.1 coordinate 7,911,227, forward strand.
ACAATTAGTGGCAATGCAGCTGTAAAATATCGTTCAAAGCTCGACAACTTCGGTCAGAGCGCGCATTGAGCACTTCGCGAGCTCTTTCTTACTCCTTCGAGCGTCAGCTTGGTGCTTAAAGGCTTAGAAACGAAGAGATCGGCTTCGACTCTTACATTTGACTCTTCACTCGTTTGAACCGCTTTGTAATGCGAAAAATTGCTCTAGCAGGCTAGCGACTTATTGCAACGGCTTGGTAGTACAAACGATCTTTTTAGCCGTGCTGCACTGCTACTTACATGCTGCTCACTACCTAATCTGCTCTCCCGACTCAGCTATGCATCTCAAATTCTCTTTGCTGCCTGAGATAAAGTCTGTTGGGGATCGAATGCGTACAAATGATCGTGGGGAGGAGATGCGTGGCAGGAGAGCTCGCGGCCCTCGCTTTAGACCTTTAGCTCAGCTTTAGTAGCTTTCAAGCAAGCAGCTCAGCAGCTAGTTCATGGCACATCAGCGTTGCTGTCATGATCTTGCATGCATCTCGTACCAGCTGCTCCTAAATTAGCACAGCTCTTTCTATTTATTACGGGTCCTCATTTAGTACGGACTGACGGTCTTGAGCTCGCGTTCAGCTTCTGTCACCATTATTGCTCTGTATGTATAGAGCTTGTAGAATGCAGAGGCGTACAGGACATTGTATAGCGCAGCCATCCAAACCAACTGTACATGTATAATATACACATTTCAGATAGCATACACTCCTAAGCTATTAGGCTATGTCGCGTGTGAGCTGATTGGCTGAGACGATGACCCCTCGATACGGGTCAGGTCAGCCGGACGCGATCCTCGGCTTGCCGGGTCCGAGCGAGGTCAAGATTGGGACGGCCTTCGCCTTCAACGGCGAGCAGCTCTCGCGAGCGCTGCCTGAGCAGCACTCACTGGGCCGACGCGTTCACCAAGTGGCTGTCGAGCTTCGGCAAAGAGAGGGCCGCCGCCGCCGCGACGTCGAATCGCGGGCCGGAGGTCGATGAGGAGGTCGAGGAGCCGGACGAGGAGGGCACATCCGAATTCGACCGCATCGAGGCTGGCTCGGACCAGCGCTTCGACGATGGCGACGTGTTCCAAGAGAAGCCGGACGTCCCGGTGCTCCAGCAGGGCCAACAAGGACGTGCAGTTTGAATAAACGAACGACACATACCGAGAGAAATGGCGATACCGCTGCAGACGATGATTTTTTTAAATGATCTTCATGGTTGTATTGAACAATGTGCATTATACGTGGACATACCTTACACGTATATTTATTTATATTTACACACACATGCGCGCACACACATATATAAAGATGTACATTATACATCCACGTTTCAGCTCAAGACTCATTTGGTACGCTCAGCTTTCCCTGCGTCTCAGTGAACTTGTCTTTTTTTTTCTTAGTGCTGTTCGCGAACTTACCCCATACGCATGATCATGTTACTGACCAGCAGTCTTACGAAGTAGCTGCTCCCAGTGCCTTTTGGTGCATACTTGTCTTAGTACGATACTGGTTTGCTGTTAAATAAAAATATTAGCAGATTTAACAGCCTCATTTATATAGCGGCAGAAGAGCCTTAGCGGCAATCACGTACTCACTGCTTGCCGGCTGCACCGGTCTGTGAAATATATGAATATAAATATAATTCATTTATATAGCGCCCCAAGAGAACTTAATCTCTATTCAGGCGCTTCACATATGCCTCGGGGCTCGAGCCCACGACCTCAGTCAGACCTTTGTCGGAGCGAGCACCTTAACCGCTAGACCAAACCAGCTCGGCGAAATCAGGCGCTTACAGCTGGTGCACAACTCTGGAACACGGCTTGTTTGTCGTGATCTCCACAGTTACCACATCGAACCACTTCTCGCCGACCTGCACAGGCTCCCAGTCAAGCAACGTATCGACTTCAAGGCTTCGTCACTCACTTTAAGGTCTCCTCTTTCTATCGTTCCAGCCTACCCATCGGCCTTCCCCCCCCCCCGACCAGGCTATGCATAGTACCACCCGCTTTTCGGAATCTAATTGTTTACCTATACCTCGTACAAACCTCCAAACCCTTGGAGACCATGCGCTTAGTTCGTACGCTCCTAAAGCCTGGAACTCACTCCCGACCTGAGTTACGACATCTCCTGAATTGACCGCATTTAAAAAGAAACTGAAAACGCATCTATTTATCACTGCATTTAGCGAGTCACTGTGATTCATCCTTTATGTGCTTATGCGTGCTGACACTAGACATGCTGCCACTAACTATACTTGCATGCTGAACCTCTGCATGTCACCCTAACTATGTTGTTCTTGTTGCTTATTGAGCATGCTATCACTACCTATTCAATCGTGCTTCCTTTGCAGTAAATGCAAAGTGCCTAGAAAGATATTGAGTTCTCCGAGGGCGCTATATCAAATGTATTATTATTATTTTTATTACCAACACTTGCAATTGGCAATTAAGGATCGCCAAATGCTTGATTCGAACCCACGACCTAGGTCGTGAGGAGCGAGCACTTTACCTCCAATACTATTGCATGTTTGTCAATGCGTGATACCTTTGTTTTCAAAAACTCTTGGTTATTGCTTCTCTTGCAGTGAGTTGTAAAGTGCTTAGATAAATAAATTCCAGCTGACTTTGTATAGCCATTGTGCAGCCTCTTTTTGTATAGCGGCAGAAGAGCCTTACAGGCTATCACAACCGCTTGCAGCGGCAAAAAAGAATCCCCCAATGCAGGATTTGAACTTCACGACCTCAGTCCCGAGGTCGTTAGGCTCGGAACCTCGGTACGCAGATCATGAAGCGAAGCCACCTTACCCAGTGTGCCATTGCAGATTTCGTAACTTTTTAGCAGATATATAAATGAAGGATAACAATTATAATTAGTATTACTATCGCGGGTCAAACGGAAAAGCTAACCCTTTATTACGTGAAGCGCCGAAATGACTGGGCAATCGGCACATTGCCACCAGCTGATATCGTCCGGAGCTGCAAGCGAACGTTGCTAGTTGCGAAGCTGTGTATCACTATTGTCTTGTATCTCTAGACGTATTGTCTTGTATCTCGTTCGTTTTGCAATGAGAGGCTCGCTTCTCTAACGTAGGGCTTGGTGCAGTAGACTATCGAACTCGTTTGGTTTCGCACGCACGTGGAAGCCGAAGCGTGGCCAGTGTCGTCCAGGTGTCGCTCCATAGCGTCTCTATCCGTCGTTACGAACCCGCACGTGCAGAACATTTGAACAAAGCACGCGCGTGTGGCTAATCGGCAGACGAAAGCAGTGGTGAAAGCGGCCGTCTCCTGGCGGCCGCGGTGCTTACGCACGTGCCGGCCGCGCCACCACCTCGTAGGTCACGCACACCTTCCGCTTGCCCGCTTCGAAGCACTTCCAGCAACACAGCGGTGCGAAGAAAAGTTTCGCGATGCAGCTGCTTCAAATGCTAAAAGGCGTCGCCGCCGGCCGCATGTTTCGTGCCGTTGCTCGCACGGTCAGCACGAAAGGCGTCGTTTCTTTGAGGTTGAAGGTTCTTCGGCGTTTGAAGAGCCGCTAAAAGGGATCGACACTGAACTGTAGCTTACTGGGCAGCGCTGGACCGTGCCGCGCTCCTCCGGTGGCCACGAACATGGTTTTCGACAGCCTGATCGAACGGAGCAGGGCCTTCATTGCACAGTTTGCTCCTTGGTGGTAGCAGCATTCTATTGGCCCCGGTGGCAAGAGGAAGCACGTGTCCGCTAAACACGTTTCGCGGCCTCGCTGAATGCGAGAACGTATATGAATGAAAGGCTGCTAAGTTGGGTCTGGCACGCCGGTTTGCATTTGACGTCGACTTCTCTTTTTTTCTTCTGAACGCTGAGTTACTGCAATTGAGACCCAGTGAAACGGTCTGATACGAAGCATGCACAATTGTGCATGCTGGCAGCGAAGCCAAATAGATCACGAGAGAGCGACTTAAAAAAAATTCATAATACGTCCGAGGTGATACGACCAAAAATACGCCTCCAAATTGGAACTAACGGACAGCTTAATTTGTGCTGGATTGGGGGATTTATAATCACCTTAATTTCAATTCACTCAATGCTTTGTGGGACAGCTTCCAGTTCACTCAACGTTGCACCTCTTTCAGCTCACAATATGCACACTTCTCGCCATGAGCATGAAGAAAAGATGCGGTAAGAACAGAGAAAACACCAAGGCTTTACCTTTTTAGTCAGTGAAAGCTGCAGTATGCAGCAGGAAATGCGCGTAAGAAGCAAGCGTACGAGCTCGGACTGACGAGCGAAGAGCCACCGATATTGAATAGCGCTTAAGCAAGCCTGCACAAATTGAATGCTAGCTTTCTTTTGACAGACGCTAGCCGTTGGCTCAAGCTGTGCAGAGAGCTTACTCCCAGCTGTCCAATCGCGGGCAGTAGACATGACGTACACGCCGAAAAAATGGTATTTCTCTTCAGTATGTCAGTGGAATTTGGTCAGAAGCTAGCTTCGAGGATGCTTTATTGCACGAGATGCTGGATCGCTGTCTCGTCTGGAGCGCACAACGGTCCATGCTGCGGTGTAGATCTGCTGCTGAGTCATGGCGGTCGACCTGCGAAAGTTAAAAACTCTTTCCGAAAATTCAGGCTCTAACAGTATAACAAAGGCGGCAATTAGGAGCTTGTAGCAGCCTCGCTGGACAACGTAGGAGCGGTAACTCAAAATCGTGCTCAGGTATCAGCTTTCTTTAACTAATCTGTAGATACGCATTTTCAGTTGTTCGCTTGGTTTTAATGAATGTTTTCACGCTTTGTACGAAGCTCTAATCACTTGCCATCGGAGAAAATTCTTTTAGGACCCCAGCAGTGTGTTTTTACACTGAGTTTGCTAATACGTATAACACACACACACACACACACACACACACACACACACACACACACACACACACACACACACACACACATACACACACACACACACATGTATGCAGAATATACATCTGTATGTCGATAAATGCATATATGTATCAGTCTATGTCTCCAAATAGCTATGAGTACCAATTTAATGTTATTCTATAGAATTATCTAAGCTCAGCAAAAACTAGGATCTTGGGATTTTGAATACAATGCGAGCATTAGCCGAATGCAGAGGCTGCAGCAACATTTTTATTTCATTGATATATTTCATTTTCGGGTTATCCCTCCACGTATAATTGAGAGACAAATTTATTCAGAAGTTATTTAGATCGTCTGAACTTCACGCTGCTCATTAATCTTAGAAAATGTTTACTACAGTCCAAAAGCTCGAGGCTGAAATGATTGTACCTGCTAATGCATCAAGTAGCACGCGACATTAGCTTGTAGTCCATCACGCGCATATACATAACTCGCTGTTTTTCTAAGCCCTTTCCTCAGCTGTTACTACGGAATAAACGATTCAATTTGATGAAGCTTAGTGAGATTTTGATCGAGCCAAGACTCTGTCATGCACACAAGATTCGACCGCATTCAAGCGAAGTCTTGATACACCGAGATTGTTCCACAGCCACGAAGACCAAAGTCTACGGTTCCAGTAGCCGCGATCGATCTCATTTCAATATCTCACAATTTTTCTGTGCTATGTGCACTGTAAGGCTTGGCACAGAAGACCAGTGAGCCGATCTGCTTGCATACACAAGCGTAAGCGGTCTCGACATGATTGACGTCGGCCAGGTGCGCATCCATCGTGTGTCGCTCTGTCGTATTGAATCCACAGCCGCAGATTATTAGCACGAAGCACATACGAGGCCGCAGGGCCGATCGAGCCGGTAAGCTTGGCGAATCCAAATGGTGAGCCCTGACGTGCCTAACGACCAGCTCATACGTCTTGAAGCTGTGAAGCTTGCCCGCCTCGGAGAAGCACTCCCAGCACCAAAGCGGCGCACCGACGGTCGAATGTTTTTGGCTCAAATGCTGTATGATCCCGAGGTAAGAATGGAACCAGCTTTGGCACGACCAGCACATGAAGCGTCGAAATTTCGCTTTTGAGCCTTTCACACTTGTAGCGGCTAGAGGAGATGGCGGACCAAATTTATTTAGTGCGCCAGCAGAATGCAGACTGGTCGGCATGGCTGCATTTAAAACAGCGAAGCCACCAAGCCGCCACAAGGAAAACTGCAAACTGCTCGAACCAACGCAGCATTCGTTCTGCCGTGTCCTCTAGTAGTTGCTAGGCCTCGGATTGACCCATACTTGACACAGAAGCAGACAATAGGCTGACATTCATCACGGGGGCCTCAGGAGTCTCGAGAAGCTGTAAACTGCAAGCGACTTGTAAATGCAAAAAGTTTACAGAAAGACGCAAGGTAATTGCTGCGTAGACCCGATGTATTTCTCGCAGTCTGAACTTTAATCAACCCTATATCAAACCAGCCGGTACTGGCTCGACGGATACTTCTAAGATGGGTCAAAATGAGTTAGCTTTTGTCGTCCTTACTATGGAAGTTGAATTAACATATGCACAAGGCTCTGGCAACACTCGCCTCTGGGTCTGATCCTACGGGTGAGGTGTATGCACTTCACGCCCCAGATGGTGGGTTCGAGTACTGTAGGGGGCAGTCGTTTATTTTGTGCTACAAGTGGGGTGTTAGCCATGAGCGTTTCTCTGCAACGGTATAGCTGAGGCTGTCAGATAAAACGATTTAATCACTGTATTAAAGTAGCTTTAGAGCTATGCTTAGCCGAATTGGTCATTGTCTCAAAACTAGAGGACCACTAGACTAAAGTTGACAGATGCCCACGAGAACTGTTAAAACTATGACTGAAAAGTAGTTTAGCCACAAAAGAATCCCGCTACATACAGTCTCTCGTTCTGAAAAGACGACGGAATAAAACAATTCACCGCTGCCATTATGCTAAGCTCACAGGCTCTCTCTTTCTCTCCGCTCTCTCTCTCTCCCCCTCTCTCAAGCGTCCACAGCGAGGCAAACCGAAGCACCGCGCGACCGCACGATAGAGGGCTTGAATCAAGATTATGCACGGTCGACTTCTTAGCCTCTTAGCTTCCCTGTATAGAGCTTCCATGCGAAGGCAAAGCACATGCAAAGCACGTGCCAGCGTGCTATCGGTGAACGAGCGGAGACGCACTCCAAGCTCATGACTCGCTCGCTTTTCTCAGAGCAGCCACTTGCATTCCGAAGCCAATCGCGCCGGCGCTAGTCTTTTTTTTAAAAGCACCATATACCAATACCTACTTTCACAAAGCGAAAGCGAACGGCGCAGGCAGGTTTGAGCACAGTAAATCTGTCGAGCCCATGACAAGGAGAGCGTGCGTGATGCACGAAAGCTTAAACGGCTGGTAGCCACTGGTAGCCGACGATCGATTCAATTGTAGTTGTGGATCAGTTTCGCAGAAGAATGACGCTGCCGACGAGGACCGCTACAGCAGGTGTCTGTCTAAGAGTGACTGCCTAGGAGCGAACCCTTGAGACAGGCAAAAGAAACGCTTGACCGAGGCCCGATCCAACGTCAATGCTCCTCTGTGGTAGTCGTGCCGCTGGTTGAGCGAACTTGCGAGCGACACCAACGACTCAAGAGATTGCATACATGATCTGTCGCCGAGCACTAGGAGCGGCGGCAAGGAAACCTCCTTCAAACTTTCATGGGCTACACATCTGATAGCCAAGTGTTAGCACTTCGCGAAGGCTGCAACATCGCCAGCTTAAGTGTTAACCATCAGCTTGCATACATAAGTACTGGAGAGGATCTCAGTTTCGCTATCATACTGGTGTTTTTTTACGTCGATTCTTTCCGGCCAACACGAGAATGTGTTCGGTGCATAAAATATTTGCGGCGTATAGGCCATATTTTGAAATTTTTCTGGCACCTTTTTATTGCTTTGCTCTCGTCATTCTTACTAGATAATGTAGCGGCACAACGCGTGCAATATTTACAGTCCCGAAACCCAAGAAATGCAGCAAAGCAGTAAAGCGGACTGAAAAAGAAAATGCTGTCAGATGCACATAAAAAGTACTCCTCCGAGAGTGCAAAGAGTTTGCAGTAGGCACGATCTGCAGCTCAGACACACTCATTTCGAGGCGCTTTTATTCGCTTGTGCTGAGAACAATTACCTACCAACTGCAGCCTGTAGCCAAAAGTTTCAACAACTGGGTAATACTTCCGCTTTGTTGAGGAAGAGGGCTGCTGCGGCCGACAGTACTGATTTCAATATTTTTAGCACTCGATCCTTACCGCATGGAATTTTCAAAGGTTTTAGGTCTTAGCTTTATGCACGCGTTGTGCCTCTACCTGAAACGTAAGGGTCATGTGGACACGCCTGTAACACTGGTGTCGGTAGTGTTGGACCGTTGCTTAAGAGCCTTTAGCCGTTATCTATCGCTCCGCTCATTGCCAATGATTGTATTGTTGAGCATCGTTCCCGATGCACGGTTCTCAACCTGGCGGAGTATGAAGCACGCACTCGTCAGTGTTTACAAGCTGAATCGGTTGTATGTGTTGCCGACGCTCGGTATTAAGAAAATTGCTTATCGAACTCCGGCAAATCAAGGGGCAGTGTTTAACCAAATTTAAGCGAATTTAACGCTATGACGAGCTTGAGTGAATTCCGGTAAATGCTTACCCCTAATCTCTGTGGGGATAGTACTCACAGCTTGTGAGAACATCTGGTCGAATGGAGGCATGCGTTAATCATTTATTGAGATTCCTGTCGTTTTATTGCCATTTCTATGGGTGCAGATGCTGGCACGATTCCTGAAGCAAAGAGCTGAAGTAGTGATGTCGGAACTCAAGTCTACTTGAACGAGTGATTCCAAGACTACTATGAAGCAGGAAGTATGCTCATAACAGCTGCACCAGTGAACCTGATATAGCATTAAATAGGGGAAGGTGAAAGGTGACAATTGTAGCACAGCTTTATGCCCTGGCCCTAGCCCTACCCTCCTTGTGTCCATTAGTCCCAAAGTGGAACATGTAACTGAAGCAGTTTACTTAAAGACTACCCAAATAACTGCTGAGGTGACTGAGTGCTGCTCTGATGCTGCCAAAGCTGCCTTGCTTATCTGTGACCTTACCGGTGATGGTGCGATCGCTACAAATCATGTTTTCATTTACAACCCTCATTACGTACTCAAATAGGAGTCGTGTTTTGGGAGTGTGACAGTGCTGTTTATCATATGCTTGTACGTTACGATAGCGGAGAATAATGCTTGTCGATTACATGCTTTGCCCGATGGTTTCTCATCTCATTTCTGTAAACGTTGGAAGCCTTTTCGCTGGCGATTGTGCTGTGAAATTGTTTTTTATGCTGTGGTATCCTAGACATTTAATCCCAGTGAACGCTGTTTACTTTATTTTCGCTTTATTGTTTATCTTTGCACCCCTGCAAGTCAACCAAGCTCTTGCGTATACGACCATACTAAATTTGTTGAATCGGCGTGTCGTAAAAGCAAATGGATTGAACTCGGTGCTCTAGTTTGAAGTAGCTTTTTAATTGCTCACTGCATTTTGAAGTCTCCCAGTATGTCTTTGCTCAGCTAAGCGATCCGATGAATATAGCCCACCATAAGGCTGAATTTCTAGCTGAATTTCAAGGCAAGAAAATCTTAATTAATGCAATTCTTCCTAAAGAAGCAGATATTGTGCCAGCAGCTGTTAGTAGCTGCCAATGTAATGGTTAGGTTAACGCACCTATCTATGACAGCATTTAGTGTCACCCCGTGATTTGTCCTTTATGTGCTTATACGTGCTGACACTGCTGCATGCTACCACTAACCGCACTTGCATGCTGACCCTGTGCATGTCACCCGTAACCATGTTATTTATGTAGTTTATCAAGCATGAAACCACTCACCATTCGATCGTGTTTCCTTAGCAACAAATGTAAAGCGCCTAGAAAGAGATTGAGTTCTCTGAGGGCACTTTATCAAGTGTATTAATACTCTTAGGTGGAATCCTTAAGCTTTTAAGCTCAAGAAGAAAAATTGAACTTTTCTACATTGCTTATGACGTTGATGCTATGCTGAAAACATCACCAACATAGCATACCAGAGATTGACTGCTGTAGCTTTTCGCCCGTTTTTATTTATAGACCACACGACGTTCTAATTTTACTAACTTCGATTGGAACTTGGCAATGCGCAAATTAATTTGTGAAAAAGTACAATCAAGCTTTGTGAGAACGTATACGCTGACTGTGGTGACGGTTTACCAAAATTTTGGTTGGAGAGGAGCGGTGTTTTTGCGTTCTTGCTACCAGGTATGGCTTTTATTCCCGTTTTCAAGCATTTATTTTCACATTTCTTGTGTGATATATCCTAGCTTTCAAGCCACGTACAGGTGCCTCATTTGGAATCTTACTGCCTTCATAGATTACTACCTACGTCACCGAGACTTAGAGCGGTTCATTCTAGATAGTTGGTAGGATGCCTTAGAGCCCGGATTTAAAATTTGACAACGACTTGCGAAAGTACCTTACCAACCGTAACGAGTATTCGTACGAACCTTCAAAAACATAGTGAAGAACATACTTCTTTCAAAAGAATTGAGGTAGCGTGAAATGCCATGATTATGCTAAACAATGAGCCAAAAATGCGACAATCTTTCGATTGGAAGGGATACAAGTGATCGAAGGAAAGCTTAACGTTAACGGAAAGCGAAAGAGGCAGTCCAGCTGTCAATTATCACTGTGCGTTCAACACAAAATCGCCTGCTAAAGCTAGAGAAGCTACACGTAGGAAGCGCCCTATGGCAGAAGCAGTCGCAGTGTTCACGAGACGGCGTGCAGCGAAAAGACCCTGCGGCTCGTATTAGTAACAGCAGCGCCGCAAAAAGGAATACAATCATTGCTGCAGACTGCAAGACTACTCCGCTTGTATATAAGAGTACGCTAGGACCGGCAAATGGCTATTCTTGTAGGCGGAGTATTCCAATATACGATATTCTTATACGTTCGCGGCAGTCGACTGTACATCTCACTCGCGATGGACTGCAGAGGCGGCGGCCATTTTCATGCTCTCAAATCAGAGCTCCTCCCGCGATGGTTCAGGGTAATAATAATAATAATAATAATGCACTTGATAAAGCGCACTCGGAGAACTTAATCTCTCTCTAGGCGCTTTATATTTGCTGCAAAGGGAAATGCAATTGAAATGGTGAGTAAAATCATGCTTGATAAACAAACAAAAGGAATAACATGGACATGCACAGGGTCAGCATGCAAATGTGGTTAGTGGCAGCATGCACAGTGTCAGCACGCATAAGCACATCAAGGAAGAATCACAGGGACCCACTAAACGCTGTCCTAAATAGGTGTGTTTTTAAGTTCTTTTTAAATGTGGTAAGGTTCTGTTCAGGGGATGTTCTGACGCAAGTCGGGAGAGAGTTCCAGGCTTTGGGAGCATACAAACTAAGTGCATGGTCTCCAAAGGATTTGAGGTTTGTACGGGGTATTTGTAGACTGTTGGATTCCGAAAAGCGGGTGCTACGATGCTTGGCCTGATGGGGGAGTATATCTGAGAGATAGGCTGGAGCCAAAGAATGAAGGGACCTAAAAGTGAGCGACAAAACCTTGAAGTCAATCCGTTGTTTGACTGGTAGCCAGTGCAGGTCGGCGAGAAGTGGAGTAATGTGGCAACTGCGACGCTCACGACAGACAAGCCTAGCTGCAGAGTTTTGCACCAGCTGCAATCGCCTGATCACACATGCCGGTAGACCAGCGAGCGGTGAGTTGCAGAAGTCGAGACGGGATGTCACGAATGCATGGACCAACTTGGACGTGGTATCCTTATCTAAACAAGCCCGAATTTTAGCAATATTATGAAGCTGAAAATAGGCAGATTTGACTGTGGAGCTGATGTGGTCGTCTAACGAGAGGTCGCTTTGGAATATGACACCTAGATTTCGAGCTGATTTAACTAGAGATATGCTGGCAGAGCCAATTTTGAGCGTCAGCCTTTCTAATTTGTGAATCACACTGGGTTTGCCCATAACTAGTAAGTTAGTTTTATCATCATTTAGTTTTAGAAAATTTGCTGCCATCCATGTGCGGATGTCATCAATATATGCAGTAAGTGAGTTGAGAGAGTTTGAGGTGCTCGAAGGCTGCGAGGGATCAAAGCAAAGTTACAACTGAGACAAACTGAGTGTCATCCGCATAGAAGTGAAAGCCTAGATTGTGCTTGGCAATCACATCAGCAAGAGGCAGAGTATAAACCGTGAAAAGAACCGGACCTAGCACGAAGCCCTGAGGTACCCCATATTTCAGAGGTACTTCAGATGATCTTTGTTCATTCACGTCAATACTCTGGAGTCACCCACTGAGATAGGACTTGAACCACTGCAGAGCAGTGCCAGTGATGCCCAGGCGAGATGAGAGGCGCTCTAGAGGAACTTTGTGATTGACTGTATCAAAAGCTGCCGAAAGATTGATCAAAATAAGCAGAGACACTCTACCCATGTCTGCATTCCTAAGTAGGTCGCTGTAGGGTTCCCGATGATTCGAGGGAGGGGCAGAGGCAGTGGACGAAATTGAAAATAGTAGGATAGACCGCCGCTCGCGTGAAAGTCCTACTACTACCCTAAAAATGCTAAAAGAAAAGAAAAAAGATACAGCCTCTGTAAATGAGCCTTAACGCAATGATAGACCTCCACGTGGCAGCATCCCAATCGAACATACGGGTGGTTGCTATTGGTGCGCTCTGCCTATGAAGGCCGTGACGTCTCGATATTGTAAGCTCTGGTTTATTTGAGGAAGGACGGTAAGACACTCAACAGCAGCGGAGAAGTGACCAGCGCAACCGAATCGTTTGACCACTAAATTATACACATACGCCGCTACTGCATATGATTAAGAAGCCAGCATATTACAAAGTAAAAATATACCACTAGCCTTTACCCATTGAAAATTACAGGAGACTTCATTAGTGTTTGGAAAGTGAGCTTGAGAGTGTCTTCTGACCTTGCACGTGAACCTTGAAAGGGAACCTCGAAATCCTGTCTTACTAAAGCAAAATCTGTACAGAATAAAAGGAAAACTGTATTTAAAATATTTTAAAATACTTATCCTATCTAATCTAATTCTTATCAAACGAACTTACAGATATTTTTTCGACATTACAATGAAATGTTATTCTGACCTATAAGGACCCATCTCCTAATTCGCGTTCATATGCCCGCTCGCTCTCTTCCCACTGGTAAGCGCCGGCTACCAAATAAGCAGTGACTCCAGTTTATGGTGCCGACATACTCAAATAAATTCAAGTTACAGAAGTGAATTCAATGCATTAACATATACAGGTAGTTATGCTCGTAAAATTCATAAAATACTACACTTTTCTTTATTTAATCGAAAAGCAGCTCACAGCTGCATGCATACGTTCAAGTCATTTTGACAGCTTTGACAGCTGGCTTTGGGCGAGCATATTATTGGGCTACTAATTAATGAGATAAATCTTAAAATTCTAGAGATTACGTGCGTAAAACAGCAGTGCGCCTTATAAGAAGAGTAGGCGGCGGACGAGTCACTTAAACAGACACCTTTGCCACCTTCGGGGTCTCACCTGGAGAGAGAATGTAGCCGTCAGATGGTAAAAGCATTTCTGGGTGGGCCATGTCACCGTAGAGCAGAGTGGTTGCTCAAAACTGAGATACTAATGCCACCAGTTCAAAAATCTTTGGTCCATCGATGAGACTTTAACGAGCGCAGTGAGAGGATGCTGCACAATATCGACTCTCTAATGCGTACCCTACTAAGTCACGTGGGTCGCATTGAGCCCCTCACTATCGAGTCGGAAATTAAAATTCCGACTGCCAGCTACAAAATACAGATATTTGTGGAAATGGATTTCTATTTTGCATGAAAGAATTGTGCATGCTATCACTAACCAATTTACATGCTGCCTTTTAAGCATTCATAATTGGCGAATGCCCAAAAATGGTCAACAGCTCGCGGCCGATGACTTTCGAAACGCAATTTTGAGGGAACCAGGAATCTGAAAGAGAATTAGTTCACCAAAGGTGCTAAATTAACAATTTTCTAGAATTATTATTACTATTTACAAGTACATAAGTGTACTGCTGCATATAGATGGGCATATATTGGTGCATATGTATAGGGTATGGGAATGTGAGCGAATGAGTGAATGTTTAATTACTTTAGTCATTTGGACAAAGCTAATGACAACGTACAGCATAGAGAGGCAAGCAAAGGTTCATCGTGAATCCTCTCGCATTTTAGTTGTTTTCTAAAAAAAATTATTCTTTTGGCTTCGAAAATATTACCTTCGAATCACCGAATGCACGTCCAGCAGTCAGTACATCACGAAAGTGAAAACAAGTTCAGACAAGGAAAGTTTTATAATCCAATGTGCAGGCGGTGGAGTTTCTTAGAATAATAAACTTCAAAGATCTTGTTCAGGCTCTTTTATACCAGTAAGTATGAGGGGTTAGGGTAAAAACATTACGGCACGTGGCATATCTTTACTAATTAAAGCGATAACGTTCGTCCGCCACGCGGCAAGATGGCGACCAGTACTTCCGGGAGCGACGTGCAATATATACGTAAATTTATGTCCAGTATTGCATTTTTACTATCAATCAGTGAAGCGAGTCAACAGGCAGTGAGCACTATTAAAAGAATATATTCTATACAATTCACAAGAGTGAACGTGACTGACGAAAATGAATGAAGCAAACTAAATGTGAGTGACAGGATCTTGAAGTCGAGGCTGTACTTGATTGAGAGCCAGTGCATGTCAAAGAGAACTGACTGCTGTGACGTGGCAGTTGCAACGTTTGCTCCAGGTAAGCCTAGCTGCCGGTTTTCAGTAAGGGATTTTTTGCAGATGCAGAAGACCTTCAAATCGAGAGTTACAGAAGTCTAGAAGAGATGTCACAAACGCATTAATTCATTAATTTGGTTATTTTTTCCTTATGAGCAGGCACCCAAATTTTTTCAATGCCGGATAAAAGAGAGCAGGCAGGCTCAACTGTGGATCTGATGATGTCATTTAGCTAATAATAATTCTTTGAATAAGAAGGAAGGAGTCTGCGCGGAGGCTACAGGAAATTTTGGGCAAAGTTTGAGGACGAAGTTTTTAAGCTGACTGTCAGTAGGTGTGCATGCCCCGAACTACTAATTGATGGTTGATCTAGAGCTCATGTAACTGTCATCCGAATGCGAATATGCGCAATGCGAGCTGCAAGATACATTGAGAGTCTGGAAATAAACAATTTACGGTTAGAGCTGAGTGCCAACTGCACAGGCAGGCAAACTAAGAGTATACATGGTAATGACATGAGAAAAAGGAAAATATCGATTGTAAACAAAAGTGACGAAGGACAGATGTCTATAGCACCCATCCTAAAAATGGCTTACCGGATGTAAGGCAGGTGGCCGTTGATATCAACGCGCAGACGCCTCTCACTTTCAAGTTCAAAATCATCGCTGTGCGATGACATAATAATAATAATAATGCACTTGATAAAGCACCCTCAGAGAACTTAGTCTCTTTCTAGGCGCTTTACATTTGCTGCAAAGGGAAATGCAATTGAATGGTAAGTAAAATAATGCTTGAAAAACAAACAAAATGACGATAACGTTCATGGCGAAAACAAGCACTCAAGAGGGCTTGGTAATTAATGGTATCAAAAGCCACCGACGACAGAGGCTGCTATACTTGCAGAGGTGAAGTTAGGTTGCTTGAAAACAAATATTTACTTCTTCGAGATCCTTTTGAATCACAGCAGTAATAATAGCTTAGTCGCCGAGACAACCATTCAAGACGGCAAACTAGTCGATGCATATGGAGAGAAGGCCAGAGCACTGCAGCGTCTGGCATAGAGGTTTCCGTCATACGCACTAATAAATAAGTGTATTTGCCTTAGAATAAAGAACACTATGAGACTTGGGTGTTCTTCGGTTTTCTAGAATCAATGACGCTGATGGCCGAAGAGCTCCACAGAGCGAGAGAGAGAGTGCGAGAGTGAGAGAACGGAGAGAGAGAGAGAGTGAGCGAGCAGGGAGAGAGAGAGAGAGAGAGAGAGAGAGAGAGAGAGAGAGAGAGAGAGAGAGAGAGAGAGAGAGAGAGAGAGAGAGAGAGAGAGAGAGAGAGAGAGAGAGAGAGAGAGCCAGCAGAGCTGTCGCTCACATTTAGGTCCCACCATTCTTTGGCCTGAGCCTACCTATCAGATCTACTGCCCCATCAGGCTAAGCATCGCACCACTCGCTTTTCGGAATCTAACTGTTTACCTATACCTCGTACAAACCTCAAATCCTTTGGAGACCGTGCATTTAGTTCGTATGCTCCCAAAGCCCGGAACTCACTCCCGACTTCAGTCACGACATCCCCTGACTTGATCACATTTAAAAAGAATTTAAAACGCCCCTATTTATGACAGCATTTAGTGGGTCCCCGTGATTCGTCTTTTATGTGATTATGCGTGCTGACACTGTTGCATGCTGCCAATAACTACAGATGGCACACTAGGTAAGGCGGTTGCTTTCACGACCTCGGGACCGAGGCCGTGGGTTCGATTCCTGCGGTGGGTGATTCTCTATTGCCTCTGCAAGCGGTGGTGATAGCCAGAAAGGCTCTTCTGTAGCTATACAAAAAGAGGCTGTTTAATCAGCTAGGATTTATTTATTTACTTGGATGCTGACCCTGTGCATATCACCAGTAACCATATTAATTATGTTGTTTATCAAGCATGATACCACTCACCATTCGATCGTGTTTCTTTTGCAACAAATGTAAAGCACCTAGAAAGAGATAGAGTTCTCCAAGGGTGCTTTATCAAGCGTATTATTATTATTATTATGAAAGCTTAGCTGGCGGGTAGGTGGCGACTTTTAAATAATCCAAGTTCTTTATGGAGACCGTTTCTTAAGATCTTGCTGCAGCATGAATGTCATTTACTTAATTAGATAACCTAGTTACGGCAGCATGACTTACGCTAATAATTGTATGAACGAGCACAATAACGTAGGTGCCGGTGAAGGCATTTGTGGGCTAATTAAACTCATCGAAACAACGCTGAAGGAAACTAAACCAGGCTCACCAAAGCGCAAAGCCGGGCCACTCAGCTCTCAAGTAAGGCTCCGCACCTCTTTTGTCTCAGCAAGTAACCGACGGCCGTTACAGAGCATTCCAAAGTCAATCCTCCGTTCGATAGTGATTGAAGTGCCCCTAGCCTTACAAATCCTGGTTTCACATCACATAGCAAAACAAAGGATTTATTCAGAAATCTAAATGGGAATTAAATGCACGAAGCCAGGTAGTGGATTTCAATTTTTTGTCCATGGGCACAAAGCGTATTTTCCTACAACGTTGTTTTTAAAATAATTAGAAAGTATCTATTGTTCGACACAACAATTTATTTGCTTATTGTTTGCTATGATTTTGGTAGGCTAAATTTTGCTCTCCTGATTGCACGATGCAGTCCATGGTTGCAGAATAGAAAATTCAAGGACTTTGAATGACATGTATAACAAAACGTATCGGACTAAAATCAGAGTTAAACTGCTGCAATGTTGTGAAAATACAGCTGAACTCATATTTTAAATATCTCTGTGATCCTTCAAGTAATGGCCGACAAGGCGCAGAAGCTAGATTGTAAATAAAGTTGGATAAATGTCACAAGCACGCACCTCGACAAGCTGCACACACGTACTCGATCTACAAAGATTCGACAAGCTGGAGTCCAAGGCGCAAATAGTGGGATGTGTATGTAATTTATCTCCGTCTGCAACTTTACACAGCCAAAAAAACTATGCGGGTGTTGCACAGGAGAGTTTTGTCTAGCAAACTCAAAGCCTAAGCAGCTTCCGGTACGTATTCTGGAGCCCAAAGACTTCATCTCGCGGTAGCAAAGAGTGAAAAGTAAAAAGCATGGCTGAGTCAGGAAAGCAGGTGAGGTAGTGATTAGCATGGAAAAAGAAGCTCAGAACGATTAGAAAGGATGTGCCGTAGTCGGAAGCAGAACAGTAGATGTCGATTCATAAGAATTGTGAAAGTGAGTTCCACTCTCTAGGACCTGCAGAGCAAAAGCTTTTGTCGTCAACGGCCTATAAGCGGATAAAATGGAACAGCTAATTTATTGCCCATAGATGATCTGAAGGCACGAGGAGGCTGAAACTGGTGTGGCAGTTCAGCTAGTTAGGAAGAATCCAAGCCATGGCAGGCCTTATGGGTCAGTGCAAGAACTTTTCTCAGTATCCGTTGATCAACCGGCAGCCATACAAGCTCTTTCAGCAAAGGAGACAAATGGTCAAATCTCTGGGACTTGAAGACTAGCCTTGCAGCCACATTCAACACCAGCTGCAGCGGCCGAGTGGCTTTTTTCGATAGCCCAGCTAAAATGGAATTGCAATAATTTAGCCGAGACTGATCTAAGGAGCTAGTTAAATTTTTTGCAAGTTATCGTGGAAGACAGTTTCTAATCTTAGATAGGGCTCGTACGTTATGGCTAACCGTCAAAGCAGTCTTCTTAGCGATACTTTCAAAATTTAGGCAGCTGTCAAAGACGATACCGAAATTCCGAGCACACGGTAGTGGTCGCACGACAGCATCACCTATTAGAAGGGGCGAGTGTCTGCGAGGCCAGAATTCAGTTTATCAGTCGCTGCAGCAGATTCCGAAGGTTTAAATGGCAAATGCAGCTGAGTATCACCAGAAGAAAAGTGAGAACTTCTTGCATTAGCCCGAATCACTTTTTTCAGAGGTTGAGTATAAATTAAAAACGGCAAAGGACCGAGGACGGACCCTTAATAATAATAATAATAATAATATAATACATTTGTATAGCGCCCTCAGAGAATACTTGTGGGACTTCAAAGGGAACTGGTCTGGTGGACGAGACCTGATCCCCGCACGACGCGGATTAAAAAGCAATCGGACAAGTAAGATTTGAACTGCGCCAATGCCAGATCAAGTAGGTTGTCGTGATCAGCAGGGTCGAACACAGTTGATGAAGATGAATGGATCCATGATTCAGAGACCGGTAACTCGGTTATTAATAATGTCGAGATCGCTAAATTCTTTATTTATAATATGTTGCTTCCAGCTTACATCAGAATTAGACATAGTTTGCATAATCATTCTTTTCTTAAACGAGGGGATCGTCAACAGTTTTGATCTTATATCTAGCATGCTTGTCTTTAGAAGGTCCCTCACTCGAATACTTGAATAGTGGATGCATCTTAAAAATGCATTTTCTTGAAATTCTGCATTAAAAAAGAATTTAATTTTTGCATGTTACTGCAGAGAGAGAGTGAGTAGTAAATAGCTATTTTTGATTGACCTAGCCTCAACAGGCTACTTGCACCCAGCAGATACACTTCGCTACGTGTGTGGGAATTTCTCAAGAGAAGAGCAAAAAAGTACTTTGTGAAAGCGTCTGCCAAATTAATCGAGGAATGCAAAGCGCGTGCCTGTCGGAATCAGTACAAGCCGTGGGGCACTTCACTGCAAAGCGAACACTGCAAGCGAACTCTTGAAGAAAGTAAGGTGAGCAATTGCTGCTCGCTAGACGGAACTCTTGCACAGTATCTTGCAATATACGTACAGTTGTATTTTAAATTTAGATAACTCTAGTACATTCAAAAGCTGGTGAAGGGGGAAAAACGAGCCACGAAAAATTGAGCTGAAATGAAAGAATGACTGGCAGGAGCCGACCGACCACTCAAGCAGCTGGTACGCCTGCACGGCGGACCCTTCCAAAGGTCGCACAGGCCCATGAATCCACGATGTGGGATCCACGATGTGGGATCCACGATGGGGAGCGTGCCTCCCCATAGTGGATCCACATCGTGGATCCACATGTGGCTTTAAATAAGCTCAGCTTTATTTTTTAATTACTAGAGAACCTCTACGAGCGGGCATATTGTCAGGAATTGCGAAGCACGCTGAGGCAGCGCCCCGTGAGCTGCACCACTATTTGACAACGCTATCGACAAAGCCCGGCGATCAATCATTCAAGATCGGGCCCGAACTCGTGCGTTCGGCATCTGGCTGAACTTCGAATTTGATATGCTACAAAAATCATCAAAAGCTCATCAAAAGATAGCTTTCAAGATTACCGCGCATCGCTTGGCCTTGTAGGCTATCGGATAAAAAATGCACGCTCTGATAACACACCGCTGAAGACCTCCGGTCATAGGCATTCAGGGTCAAGGTTGACTTCATCTCCGAAAATATCCTGACTACTGGCCAGTATAGTAGCATATATAACAACCCTAGCACTTATTCGTGGAGTTAAACTTGAACCATTCACTCTCTGTAGTTAGTATATAAAATAATAACAATACATTTGTATAGCGTCCACAGAGAGCTTAGTCTCGTTTTAGGCACTTTATATATATTGCAAAGGACGGGAACTATTGTGCCAAGCTTAGTACTTTATTTACTTCTAAAATCGCCTTTAGTTATAAAGGATCATAGCAATGCAATCTTTGAGCCGTTGACAGAGAGAATTGCATAGGGTGTTTAGTGCGGTCAGTGGCGTACCGACCGAAGGGGGCAGCGGCATATGTTTCCGAGCGCTGGATCTGGGTACGCCAAATTGGGCACCTTATACTTTTGAATTATTTTTTATATCGCATCTAGCTGAGATATTGCTAGGCACCAAGGTGCCCCAGTTATTCATAATAATTTAAATTTAAACAAAAATTTAAGGTATTCGAAAAAGTATTTAGTAAAAAGGAGGCGCCGTCTGTGTAGTTCGTCCTGGGCACACGATATCCTAGAAACGCCACTGAGTACGGTTGTTCGAAATCCCAAACCAAGATAACCCCAACAGTGAACAACACGCCAATGGCTTGACGGCGGCCGTAAGGAAGTGAAATTGTAAGAAGGTCATGTCGGATTTTCGCAGGCACGCAGGCTCCGGCACGCATGTGCCGTTGTCCGCTGAGCCACTGCAGCAGCAGCAGCCGCCGCCGCCGCCGCTACCGGTGGCTGTATATAGCGGCTGCCGCTGCCCCAAAGCCCAGGGCGCTGCAGAGAAGGAACGCGGCTACCAGCAGCTAACGGCAAGAGCGGGCGACGCGCAGCAGCAGCAGCAGCAGCAGCAGCAGCGATACTGCTTTCTTAGCCAAAACGTCACTGCCGACCCTGGCGCTTTAGCGCGTGCACTCGGAGAGAGAGAGAGAGAGAGAGAGAGAGAGAGAGAGAGAGAGAGAGAGAGCGCCACGCCCGCTTTACAAGAGAGCGCCGCCGCACGCTCCCGCGCTCCCGTGGTGGAGCGCAGCGAACGGCTCACTTCCGGACGGCTGTGCTTGCTACGCACGCGGTTGCGGCCACTTTCGCACTTAATTCGCACCTGCGCTGCCGACGGACCCGCTGTTCTTCAGCTACAAACGCGGTCAGCATAGCCCCGATAATCCGAGCCTTTTGAACAGGGCGATATTTAATCGTGTAAGGAGATTAATACATGACATGCGACCTGGCCAGACGTAAGCTTGAGCGCAGCGTCTCTCACTGGAGCAGCGGTCTGCCGGTCGGTGATTAGCAATAATCTACCTGGGCACACCGCAGGACCCAGACTACCTTAAGGCCGATATTAAGAAAGCGTGCCAATCTTGGAGCGTCTTAGACGCAAAAGCGCATCTTAGACGCAAGGGCGGAGACCAGCAGCAGCGCTGCCTTTCGTTCACCGGGCACCCTTGGATCGGGGTGCCCGGCGAGCGAAAGCTGCTGTGTCGTTGCTCGTCGCGCGGCGCGGCGCCGTCGGAGGCTCTTCTGGACTGCGTCAGCGGCGTGATTGCGGCCGAGGTGTAGGTGTGGAAGAAATTCTATTGGAGGGAAGACGGCAGTGTCGTCATTCGGCAAGCCACCGAGGATCAAGATGGTGAAAGATGTTCCAACACTCACGGCTTTGTGAGCATTGCGTATAACCATTTTGAAAGCACTAGTAGCTGAGTATTAGCTACTTGACGTTGCTTACGAGTCTGCCGGAAGTCGCCTGCAAGTACTAACTATAGTACGCAGGCGATTGATCTCGAGCTGTTGCTAATTCGGTGTTGTCGTTAGCGCCGCTTGGAAAATTCCAAGCGCCGTGTCGTTGCCGTTCGGCGTATTGCCAGCGTCAGGTCTCTACTACTCCGCGTTCGCGTTTCGCCACTACCCGAACTTATGAGAGTTGTTCGGAAAAGAGCGACGGTATCCCAAACTGCACTGGCTCTCGGGGTCAATTTCTGCAACCTCCATGACCAGATATCTGTTGCCTCGGCGTTTACCTTGCAGAGAGAAGCACAATTCACTGATGTAGCCTAATCTAGCTAATTCTGTGCTGTATACAAGCTAATTCTATGCTCAGACGGTCCCGCGTGAATAAGTCTTATCCATTTCCCGGGATACATCGGCGGTCGACAGTCGAGTGTCTCATTTCCGCTGGAAGACGAGGGATTCTAATTGTCATCCGTTTCGTTGTTTGCCCACGCTAGGTCATCTGCTTCGATTGTTGTAAGATGAATACGAAGGTTTTTGGTCTCCGGATATAGGAACGCGGCCACAAAAGTCCACGGCGATGTATTGTCCCCAGCGATGCCATCCGACAGCACAAACTAGGCCGCCCTACACACCAAGGCCTCAAAGGGGCGTATCTCGAGCTCGCTCTACCTCGGGCTGCCTGCACTCTCCAGCCCATTCGCCCTCACTAGGGCACGCTCTCGCCAACTCTACACCCAACTCCATTTAGCACTCTTCCCGTGTGTGTGTGTGTCTCTCTCTCTCTCTCTCTCTCTCTCTCTCTCTCTCCCTCTCTCTCTCTCTCTCTCTCTCTCTACACACACACACACACACACACACACACACACACACACACACACACACACACACACACACACACACACACACACACACACACACACACACACACACACACACACACACACACACACACACACACACACACACACACACACACACACACACACACACACACACACACACACACACACACACACACACACACACACACACACACATATACATCTATTTGTATATATATATATATATATATATATATACATATATATGTATATATATATATGGATACACAGATCCTTACCAAGGATTTAGCAACACATATACATCGAAGGGTGAGTTATTAAACAGACAGAATAAAGCAGCCGCCTAAATCAAAGGCCGTAATTCAGTCTGCAAGCAGACATCAAAGGACCGTAGCCCGGCCGAGAGTGAGACAATCGAGCGCCGCAGCCTCCCAGCCGAGGTAGATCGATGAGTAAGTGCCGCGGGTTTCGGATGACTCGCCACGTCAACGGCAGCTCCGCCGCGACTTGGGACTGCCTAACAAGTCGCGATGCGGAGCGCGTTAGTGACGACGGCACGACGGCTGAAGAGAAACGTGCGCATGCTGATCGGCCACCTCGCGGGCAGCAAGGGTGCTGTGCAAGTGCGCCAGGCTCGTGCGATCTGTGATAGGTAGTTACATTGTTTGCTCTGTGGAAGTGAGGCAATGCAAGCTCAAAGCCCAAGCGGCTTTCGGTACGCATGCGGTATCAGACAGAGCTCATCTCACACAACAAAGAGACCCCTAGAAGCATGGGTCAGGAGTTAGGAGGGTAGTCGAGGAATCGAATCGCTTGGAAGTAGCATCTCACGACGGCTGGAGAGAATGTGCACAGTCGGCAGCAGGAGAGAAGATGTCGTTGCGTAAGACTTGTGGGAAGTGACTTTAGTAAGGCTGCAGCTCTGGCTATCATTGTAAATTTCGTCACACATTGGTCGCAAAATGACTGGTCATGGCATAAATAGACTTACCACAGGTTAGCATCACAGAGTGATATCTTAACGACGTTGCAGGCGTGTAAATGATAGGCAGCAGCCGCCAACAGAAAGCAGCAGGATACTTCTGCAAGCTCATCTGGCCTAACTTCATTGCTGATACCTGACGGCCATGTTGACCGACAGAGGCCGTGCCTAATATTTCGAAACGCACGCTTAATGGTAAAGAAGTTGGTGGTTTGACATCTGCCCTGTCCCTACAGGCTACGAAGAGTGGGGCAATCGCGGTTTGCCTATCTAAAGACACTGCCGCGAAAAACGAGGCGCTATAAGTTAATGTGCTCGCCATTAACGACCGAGGTCAAGGTGAATGCATGATATGGCGCTAAAAGCTAAACCCAGAAACAGCTATTTTTGTTGTCCCAATGGAGTTTGTGGTAATGCTGACAAATGTAGTAATGGATGATTGATGCCGGCAACAGTCTGGGTAGATCATTTAGAATTTTGACCTTAGTAAATATACATATCGAAGCACCAACCTATTTATCCAGCCTGCATTGCACATGCATTCAGGTCCGTTGAGATACCGCGAGTTATTATGACTTCAGGCTCAGGACTCGAGGTCGTGGTTTCATATTTTTGAGAACGAAATGACACGTCTCTATGCTTCTATCGCTAAATTCAAAGAGCTTCCTCTAGCTCATAAGGTCATTAACAATGATACTACATTTTAAAAGCACCATCAGATGCGGAATCTCTTTCCGGGTATTCTAAATATTTTGTAAAGGAAGCATGGCTACATGGTCAGTAATAGCGTGCACAATGTGAACATGCGTAGTAAAATAGCTGGTGGTATTATGAACAATATAAATATGTACATTACGGTTATGGAACATGTACAACCTCAGGTACGCATAACAACACTAAGAACAAATCACAAATACCCAGCAAATGCTGTGAGGAACAAAAATGCGTTTTTACCTTCGCCCCTGGGTGTTAGCCCAGTAGGTAAGGTGCTTGCATTTCATGCTTCTCCAGTTTATTGATGATTCCTGTAGTGATCGATCGTTTATTGTCCACTGCAAGCGTTAACGATGGCTATGAAGGCTGTTTAGCTGCTATATAAACGAGGCTTCTAAATCAGGTTACCAACTTTTCTTTTTAAATTTCGTCAAGTCAGTGAGTGTCGCGAAGTCAGTCACAGTGAGTTCCAGGCTTTGAGAGCATACCAACTAAGGCACGGTATCTGAAGGATTTGAGCTTGGTTTGAGGCAGAGCTAAATGATTTGAGTCCAAGGAGCGGGTTGTAAGATGCCTTGCCTGACTGGGGAGTTGTTCGGATAGACAGGCTGGAGTCAGAGATGAAGATACCTACAAGTGGGTGACAGAACCTTGAAGTCGATGCGCTGCTTGATCGGGAGCCAAGGCAGGTCGATGAGAATTGCTGTAATGCGGTAAGCACGATTCTCTCGAAAGACAAATCTGGCTGCAAAATCTTGCACCAACAGCAAGCTCCTGATATCACAGGCCGACAGACCAGCATGCAGTAACTTAAAGAAGTCGAAACGAGATTTTACACGGACAAACTTGGATGTGTTATCCCTGTATAAGCAGACCTCAATTTTCGCAATTTCGCCGAGCTGAAAGTATGCAGACTTGACGATGGAGCTGATGTGAGAGTCTAGAGAAAAGTGACTTTGTAACTGTACAGCCATGATTTCGTGCCGATTCTACAGGATGTATACTGGCAGAGCCAATTTTGAGCGCTACAGTTTCCAATTTCTGTGTCACACCAGGTTTGCTCGTAACTATGTAAGTAAGCATGTAACTATGTCGTAAGTTGTTTTCATTATCATTAAATTTAAGATTATTTGCCGAGGAATTAAAAATTAAATATAACTCATTTATATAGCGCCCCAAGAGAACTTAATCTCTATTCAGACGCTTCACATATGCCTCGGGGCTCGAGCCCACGACCTCAGCCAGACCTTGGTCGGGGCGAATACCTTGACCGCTAGACCAAACCAGCTCGGCAAATTAAAGCATAGGCACAGTTGTGTGTCATAAGTATTACAGTATTAGCTTGTATTGTGCTTGGCGATCACATCGGCAAGAGAACGAGAGTATGGATTTATTGTGAAAGGATGCGGACCAGGACACAGAGCCCTATTTTACCCCGTTCCTACTAAAGTAGTTCTTCGGATAATTATTCGGGGAGTCTCTCCCTAAAATAGAACCTAAACTTTTGCTGTGCAGTTCTGGTAATACACAGGTGTGATGAGAGGCGCCTGAGACGGACTTTATGCTCAGTAGTATCCAACGCTGCCGAAAGATCAAACAAAACAAGCAGTGAGGCTTTACCTTAGTCGAAATTCCTGAAAAGGTCGCAACACACCCGAAGCAATGCCGTTTCATTGGAGTGATTAGCTCTACTGTCTAACACGAGGTTACTTTCTAGGTTTGAAATTTCAGTGGTTTAAGAGTTTAGATGGTCTGCCACTACTCGTTCTAGTGTCTTTAATGGAAAAGCCAGTAGGGATACTATGTGAAAGTTGCTGAAGTTCTCTTCACCTAGGACAGGTTTCATAGTTAGTAACCTAACAACAAAGATGCAAGGCTCGAAGCTTAGGACATTTTTTACTATTTTAGTCATTCCAGGCAGAAGCAGATGTACATATCGCAGGCATAAAATATTAAGAAGGATCTAGAGGGCTGCAGTTCTTCTTTGACTGGGCGATGAGTTCCAGGATAAGGTCACTCATGGCAGGCTTTAGTGCAAACATTGAGGTGTTCCAAGAAATATAGAGGGAGAGAGAGAGAGGAAGAGAGAAAGAGTGAGCGAGTGAGCGAGCAAGCGAGAGAGAGAGAGAGAGAGAGACGAGTACTATGATGACGTTACTGAGGGAGAGAAGTCCAATGGGGATGAGGTTATATATATATATATATATATATATATATATATATGTATATATATATGTATGGTATATATATATATATATATATATATATATATATATATATATATATATATATATATGTATATGTATATATATATATATATATATATACATATACATATATATAAAGAGAGATAGATAGATAGAGAGAGAGAGAGCGAAGGAGAGAGATAGAGCGAGCGAGAGAGAGCGAGAAAGAGCGCGCGCGCACGAGAGAGAGAGAGAGAGAGAGAGAGAGAGAGAGAGAGAGAGAGAGAGAGAGAGGTGCTATGATGACGTTGCTGAGGGACAGAAGTCCAATTGGGATGCGGTTATCTTAGGCATGGAATGGCTGATCTTTTCTACCTTTCTGAAAAAGAAGCTAGAGAAGCGATCTACAAGATCACCACGAGGATCACTAGGTAGGGAGCACTTAAGAAGAAAATACCAATGCATTTATTATAGCGCCGTCAGAGAATTCAATCTCTTTCGAGGCACTTTACATTTGGTGCAGAGGAAGCATGATCGAAAGATGGTTGATGGTAGATGTAAGCATTTTTACATTGTTCTGCTGTGATTAGGAAATATTGGCTTATGGAAGCTAGACTCGGCCTTTTTGATAGGATATATTGGTATGTTCTTCAGGATTCCTCGCATGCCTGTTGATAGACAGTCAGTCTTGATAATTTGTGTACTTTCTCAAGTTTTCTCTTGTTTCGGTAAAGCTCAGACCACCTGGGCGAGGGCCCGCAGTATGCTTGTCAAACGTGCCAACTCGTCAGTAATGTGAGCTAGAGTCATGCTAGAACATTCTAAAAGTAAATTGAGGACGAAGGTCAGAAGGAGGATCGAGCAGCAGGGACGAGGAAGATGTGCTCGCTCGCGTGCATATCATCAATATCAAGAGTCCTAAAAGTTTCGCGACTCACAGATGATTCTGGATGCAAACAAGATCAAGAGCCGCAGTCTGAATAAGGCTTCTCTCCAAATAACGAATAGACTGGTCTACGCACGTTAACTACGCGGGACTTGTTATGTTAGGTATATTAGGTATGGCTGCTCTAGACTCCTGCCATGCTCAGCTACCGCTCGCGGCGAATCTTCCGTGCATCGATCGTGCATCGATCTACGACTCACTGGCCGTTTCTCGAGGCTCCACCAGCATTTGTCGAGCGTCTGCAACAACTAGCACCTGCTGCGTTGCTGCTCCATTGTTAAAGGCCCAGGGCTTTAGTGCTGAACTCCTCGCACCGAGTTCGCAGCTGGATATCTGCTGCGAAGCGGCACTCTTTACCAGAGCGGCCTAGCGAGAGCTCTCGCTCACAGAGCGCGTGTCCCGCTTGAGTTTCCTGGAGATATCGCATCGATGGAAGGTGAGCGAAGACATGGAAGATGAGCTGAGCTGGAGCAGGAGAATCATTCTCTGCATGGAACTTACCAGGCGACCCCGAAAAAAACGGGCACGCTAGACGCCAGCGGTGGCTCGCCGTCTGACGTCATTGCCGGGTCTGCGTGGCTCTTCGGGGCGGCTCGTTTTCGTACACTGGGGGCTCCGCTATGTGATTCTAGGTGGTGCTTCGAAGCAATCCGAAGCTACACACTTTGGCGCTGCTAGTACTGGGGCAGCCTGGGAGAGCCTTCGGCTCTGCGCTGTGGCCAGGTGGCAGTGGTCTATTTCTGGAGCGGCCATTTTCGCTCCTGCGCCCTTTTGGTTGTGCACTGGCCTCTGGTACATTTCGCAATGGTCGTATTTACTCCTGGCGCAGGCAGCATTTCTGCATCGATAGATCGCCGACCTTTCCTCCAAACGCTGTCCACGAGTCGGCCTGTTAGAGTGCAGGATTTTTTTTTTATAAAGTTACGCCTTACAATTTACTGTCGGCTTGACGGTGATCTCGGCGAATGGTGAGAGCGGCTCGCGGAAGTCCGCTGAGGCGTCGGATTCGTCTTATGGTCGATCGCGTGCACAAAGACCACCGACATACGAGAGAACTCTGGGAGCGAGCGGCTCACCCGTCGACGCCTTGTATAGACGAGCCCGCTCGCGATTTCACTAAAGCTTTCACTAAAGTAGCATAAAAAAGGTGAAGGGCAGCGAATCCAGCATTCTCATTTCTTTAGGGGCATAAGTGCTGGAGCGGCTTTCAGTCTCTCACGCCGCTCGCAGCGGATAATTGAGAATTGCCAGGACTCGAACGCAGGGTAACGAAGTGCGAGCACCTGACCGCTGACGGGCTTAGGCCTCAGTAGCGACGGCCGCTTACTCTGAGGGCAAGCGAGGGTGCGATCCCCCGCCGGCGCCGCCTCCTCGAGCTGTCCGTTGGTCGTGCGCCGCCAGCCTCTGGTAGCGGACGAGTCATTCGGCAAGAATGGAAAATAGGTGGAGTCGCGGTGCTTAACGGTGGCAGACCTTTTGTCGGCCTGACGCTATATTTCTAGCTTGCCGACGCTGGCTGCTCGTGGTTTCTGCTCAATAAGTCCGAAGCAGAGTCGCAACAGCGTCGCAATCTCGCGCTGCCCGCATGTGCGCTACGGTATGAAAGAGACGCTGCAATACTGTAATGCTGCAAGTCTGACGGAAGCGCGGCAGTCGGCTGCTGCGAATCGCTCGCCGGCTCGGAGGGCTGACGTCACGCGAGTCGCCAGCCGTGAAGAGGTAGGTGGCGGCGGTAGGTATCCGACGCACGCGCGGCGGTTCAGTTCCTTTAGCTACCGGCTTTGGCGAGCTCGAGACAGCGCTCCTTCCTCCAGGAAGCGGCGCCGCCGCATGCGAGCGCACCCAAGTTCTTGCAGCTATCGTCAGTCGTTCATTCGCTAACCCTCCGTGCACGGACGTTCGTGCGCGGACGTGAGGGCGCGCACCGGCTGCTAGCGAGCATTCCGGCTTCCGCTGCGGCCGGCCCGTCTCACTCTGGCTTTCTGCGCGCCCGCTCTACGCAGCGCTGTTTCTCTTGTCCGTAGAGCGCAGCGAATTGCAGGACACGGTCCGCGTTCGCAAAGTGGCGCCGCGGGCGGCGGCGGCGGCCTCCGAGATGGTTCCGTCACCCGCGGCGGCGTCGGCGTTACCCGACGGCGGCTCGTTGTCGACTTCCGACTTGGCGCCGCTCGTCTGCCCGAAGGAGACCTTCTTGGAGCCGCACGCCAAGGCTCGCAGGCTTCTGCTGCGTTCCCCGTCGCCCGGCGACTGCCGAGCGTCCCGCCCCGCCCCGCCGTCGCCGAGCGGCGCAGCTGAAGCCGTCGCCTGAGCTAGGGATGAAGTCGACGCCGGTGACGACGCAGCGCCGCCGCCGTGGCACCGGTCCGCAGCCTCTTCCTGGAGCTCGTCCTTCTGGTCAATCGACGCCATGCGCTCCAGCTTCCGGTAGCGGCCGGCCGCCTTCTGCTCGTAGCTGAACGAGCGGCTGCTGGCGGTGGCGAAGATTGGCGCCGAAGAAGAGGACGACGCTCCGCCGCCGCCGCCGCAGCCACTGCCGCCGCATCCGGCTAGCTTTTTCTTAGACGACGACTCGTTGCCGCTGCCGTTGCCGCCGCCGCCTCCTCCGTTCTCGACGCCGCTGCTCGGGCAGTCCTCCGAGTTCTGCGAGCTGAACGAGTCCTGGCGCTTGTCGAGCTTCTGCCACTTTTTCATGTAGCTCTTGCGACGCTTCATTTTGATGGTGTCTGCAGCGAGCGAGCCGCCGCTGCCGAGACGCCGCCGCTGCGGGCCGCCGCCGCCGCCGCCGAGACGCCGCCGCTGTGGGCCGCCGCCGCTGCCGAGACGCGCGGCGACGAGCGAAAGTCGGCCAGTTCGGCAAAGTTCGGCTCGGAGCGTACCGCCGCAGCCGATCGATCGCAGCGGCCGGGCGCGCTCCGAGCAAGCTAGTGAGGTAGTCGCATCGCAGGCAGAAACCTCGAATACTCTCTTAAGGAAGGTGACGGGTTGCGATTCAATAATTGCTTTAGTCGGAAGGAAGCTTTATGGAGTCACAAATTTACGCGATGTTTTCAGTGAAGAAGCCCCCCCCCCCCGCCGCAGCTAGCGAGCGGTTGTTCGAAGAGCGCGCCGCCGCGCGTAAGTCGGACGCTACGGCCAACGACGAGTACCGGACGGACGAGTACCCGGATGGGCGACGCGTCGGTCCAAGACCGCGACTAAGAGGCGATATTGGCTCGCTCGCTAATGCGAGCTCCGTTTTTGCAAACGGTCCTCGCATCGGGCAGTCTGTCAAACTGTAGTAGCGGGAGAAGAATTAGCTAAAGAAGGAGCAGCCCTTTAATTGGGGGTGGGGGCGTGCCGGTGTTTGCGGTGTCCGCCACTTTCTTTCCCGTCGCCAAACTTTCCGGCGACCGGCCGTCGTTCAGTTGAGTCGGTGTTTTGGCACGCGGTGCTCTTCGCTGAGAGCCCCCGAATGAGCACTTTCACTTTCCAGCTGCATTACGCTTTCTCTCTCAAGCTTTGCAATTGCGGCTCTCACCGCTCCAGAGAGATTCCTTAGAATATAAGCTCTGACTCCGACGCCTCTACGAAATCAATCGAAGCAGTCAAATTACAGATTGAATGAAAGGAATAACGGAACAAACGCGGACGTGTACGGCAATGCATTATTCCATAGTCGAGAAAGAAGCCGAGAAGAAAGAGTCGAGAGAGAGCGCGAGCGCGAAGCTTCGTTTAGTCGAATGCATCTGGCGAAAAAGCTGCTCAAAGAAATTGCTCGCGCAACAAATTGCAGCGAATTCGCGGCGGGACCGAGAGTAAAGGATCCGGATGACCGATCGGCAGCTGCTAGACGCAGATGCTAGAAGCTGATCTCTGAGCTGATCGAGCTCTTGATGTACCGCTCTGCATTCGCGGCTCTAGACACACGAATTTCCACTTATTCCATGGCCATTTACACGTCTCTGCACCGTTTACGCGCAGCTCTCTAGTAACTCCTTGTTAACAAGCCAGAAATATTTAATGCATCATTTGACTCAATTCGAGTGTTTATCTTAAGAGCCAGTCTTTGGTTGTGGTTGTTGCATATTTTATAGACACGAGGAAAAAATACGAGTTACTCAGGGTCTATGCAAAGGTAGTTGTTACTAAATTATCAACGCATCGTGTTTTCCAAAAAATCTAATCAACAGTTTTTGGTTGATCACTTTTTAGTTTCGGTATCAGAAAAGGTACTGTCTTTATTAGACCACATTAATATTTGAGACCAGAGCCAGATGTGGACCCTTCATATTTGATGAGTAAGCAGCTAGTTATCAAATAAAAGGCGTAAAGCCGTCACGAGTTAAGGACTACCGGGCCACCCCATTGCGTCCTAACGTGTTTGTATTACTGGGTTTGACTTAAAAATGCTCCGAGCTGCATTTAACTAGTAATATTCTGGTGTAACATGAAGCTATCTTCATTAATAACACTGTCAGGGCAAAACTTTGACGAACACTGACGAAAGGCTAGCATTTTAATATGTCCTCATTCCTTCCCACCACCACCTCTCTCTCTATCGCACTCTTAACCTATCTCTACACATGAGGAATTTCACTGATATCTTCTACACTTTCCCTCTATTACACATCAATAGGCAATCAATCAGCATCGAATTAGAATCCATTTTGTTTCCTCGGTTTTTTAGAGCCACAGACCGGTTTCCTACCAGACGTCAGGTCAGTGGGAACAGTAAGTTGGGAATGGCGTCACGCTCGCCCGCAGATGTGCCCAAGGGAGCAGTCTGAAAGCTATGCAGTTACTCACAGAGTTTAAAGTAATGCATCCATAATTCAAAAAAGAAATAATAGATTTTAGTGGCGTTTGATATGAAAATCCAAAGATTTATAGAGGCTCCATTGTCCGATGAAGCCGATTTAATAATACCCCTTCTCAAGCGAGGGGATGAGGCTCTTATCGTATCATTTTTCTCATCACTTTATGTTGATCGCTAGAATCAATGAGAAAAATCACCCTCACTCAAAGAAGAGCTGAATACTTAGAAGAAGGTGAAAGACTTAGCGATCTTTAGGAACTGTTACTGGCGTTGATAATAAATCCAAAGTAGGTACACGTGGACGCATTAAAAAAAAATAATTATGCTACAGCAAACTAAGCACAGTAGCAACCACGAGCTTAAATAATAATAGCGGCTACCGCAGTCAAGAAAGTGCTGAAGTAGCTGCGTGTGCAATGGGCTCTGCAAACATGATTTACTCTGGCTGCCCATAGCCGGCTTGTAATACGACGGCATGGTCATGCCATTATTTTTCAGGATCTCCAGCAGCTCGTAGCGGAAGGAAGAGATATCCTGCTTGATCTCGTTGATGTCATCCTCGGTCACGCCTTCGTCCACTTTCTCGCGAGACCGGTTCATGACGTAGCGCTTTATGAGGTTGCGCATCACTCCCTGCGAGCATAGCGAAAGCAGCACTAGTGACGACTGCGAAAAAGTCAAGCTATAAACACGTGCCTCGCCTTGGCAGCAAGCTAGCGGCTAGCAGCCGGCTCTCCTGCAATGAGTTGAGGATCGAGCGGTAGCGACAGAAAAGGAGCAAAATATGATCGATATATCCAATGAAGTGGACCAAAAGCTGTCACCTCGGTCACATTTTGACAGAGCTGAGCAGTGCTCGACTGCAAGAAGTGCTTAAGCCACCCGACGTGAATCACCTGATGAAAACCAGTCCACACATTGACGCTTGTAATAAACTAATAGGCCTAGCGGTCTAGTAAAATACCTTTAGGTAATGTCACACCTTTCAAATCAGCAACAGCTGCTAGAAAATTTCAGCACAAGAAGAAACAAGGCATGCAACGTCGTATATACAGTGTCTCTACACAGCGTGCGTGGGCATGACGTGGGCAGTCGACACAACATTATAGAAATTGCTGGTCGCTGGATTGGCTTCAGCTGAGCCAGAAGCTAGCGAGCAATTATGACGTCGCGTCTAAACAAGCAAAATACAGGCTCAGTTAGTGTCAATTCTAAGCCGTCCAGTACAGTTATCCGGCACCTGTATATCAGGACATGCAAAATTGCTGCCAGTCTATTGCAGCGTCCAGCTGCCCAACATCCGGGTTCGAATGCCGGTGGCCGTAGGATCGCTGTACGGCTATTTGGCATGGCATCTTCATACAAGCAGTCAGCGTTGGGCGTTTAATGAGGTTTTTACGGCAAAATGTTACGCTGCATTAGGGCCCAAAACGTCTATACCGAAAAGTTATTGGAATATTTTCTTATGCATGAATTACTTGACCCTCTTAATGTATAGACTGGCGAATGCGTCTGCTTGACTCGCTGCGAAATCAGCTCAATAACTGAGCAACTGAATCATATTTAGAAAAAAAACTACATACCTGGTACTTGGCTTCTCTATCGTTGATCTTCTTAACAGCTTTCTGCAATCAGCATGCTGCGAATGTGCGTCAACAGGATGGAAATATTTTTCGCAGCTTTTTTCAGTCCGCCTAGCTTGCATTTGGATATGCAGCAACTAGCCAGGGCAGATGGTCCAAGCCGGGGCGAAAGGCGAATGAACCGGCTAATAACTGTACGCACAAGAAGAATGTGAGAGCAAGGGAAGGCTATGCTTGAGTCGGAGCTGATACGGGCTGTACGCACCCTTATAGTTAGCCAGCGATTGGTCTTGTGTTTCGCCGAGCATCGACACAGCAGGTTCCGGGCCCATTGGCCCAAGTACCAGAGCGATTTGGGAGTTGGAATTATGTTGAATGGAGCTGGCAAAGTGCCCCCATCTTCAAAGTAACTAAGCCACAGACGCGACCTAGCAAACTTCCATTCCAAATCGGCTTGATCCTGCAACAGAAGAGAGGCATCACTTGGGCGCTTCAGCGAACACCTTCCTGCTTACGCACCTATTGAACTCGAAATAAGAGCATCTACAGTTGAAAGGCCCTAGGAAGATCTACTATAAGCCAGACACGGGGCTGCATACGATCGGAATCCAAATGAACCGGGCAAATAGGAAATGCTTTTTCACATTACCAAGACTTACAGCCGCACCTGTTAGAGACGGGATATATTCCTTCGATTTTGCACAAACGTTCTGGCCGCATTTAGTGGTAAAAGAAATCGCGGTACCACTATTAATAATTTTTCTAATTTATTTTGCCGTTCACTAAAATTAAAAAATATTGCAGATGGGATAGTGAGAGTGGCCGGCGTGTTAGCCTGGTTAGACCTGGCGTCGAGCTCAAGGAACCGAGTGAGGTGATGCCGCACCGAAAAGCATTTGGCCAACCAGCTATGCAGTAGCCACAGGTTTGATTACTGATTCTAATAATTGGTCGCCAAAAAATGCAGAACATCATGGCGACCGTAGCTTAGGGAGCTTCAAGATCTCTTCTCCCAGGAGCATGTTTGGACGTCAGGGAAACGGGAGACGCCATCGAAGCACCCCTACGCTCAAGCGACTCTCGCTTGGTTTACTCTGAGGCGATAAACACTGGCCTTAAATCTGCGGGCTGGTTGCATTCCTGTTGCTATTTTATAAGACCCTCCTACAAGAGGCGCTGCTAAAGATCTTTGAATTAGACACTCTTAAATTGGTGGATTAATTATTACTTAAAAAATGGCTTTTTTACTACACCGTTCAGGTCGGAGCCGAGCGGCTGCGATGTTGTAAGACATACTATTACTAGAATAATACTATATCCTTCAAATCATGCGCATTTACAGTAAAGGAAACATTTTCCAGTCAGATTTTGAAGTCTCACAGAGATATTCGGATAGAACATGCGTTTCCTTTTCTTAATTTTAAACGGTTAAAAGTCCCCACTCCAGCTGGCACACCACTGTTATACTTTAACTACATAGCTCAACTTTCTGCTCTGGGCATAAACCCGAGGTGATGCTGTTAGTATCAATGGAGTTCATCAAGGTTGTTCAAAGAAACTGCACCTCAATGTCCACATTTAAGCAGGTCACTAGTGATCTCGTCCTGAAGTTCATATCCCAATCAAAGAAGACAAGTTCTTTGGACCCTATTCCCACTGTCCTGCTCCTACGTTGCATTGATCTGCTGCTGCCATGCACAACTAACATCATTAATATGTCATTAGCCTCAGGTCATGTCCCAGTATCTTTCAAAAAAGCTGCAGTCAGGCCACTTCTCAAGAAAGCGACACTAGAGACCAAGAGAGCTTGAACAACCATCGCCCAGTCTCCCTTCTACCATTCCTATCAAAGACACCGGAACGGGTCGTGGCGGACCAGCTGAACTCTCTCTCTCTCTCTTTCTAAATATATATATATATATATATATTTAGAAACTTAAAACCTTGCTACTAAGTTCCAGTCTGGCTTTAGAGCTAATCACTCCACAGAATCAGCATTGCTTAGGGTGTACAAGTAGAGCTACTTCTAGACCTACTTAGGAATGCAGACATAGGTAAAGTATCTCTGCTTATTTTGCTCGATCTTTCGGCAGCGTTGATGCTATCGATCACCAAGTTCTTCTAGAGCGTATCTCATCTCGCCTGGGCATCACTGACAATGCTCTGCTATGGTTCAGATCCTAACTCAGTGGGAGACTCCAGAGTATTGACGTGAACGGACAAAGATCATCTGAGGCACCTCTGAAATATGGGGTACCTCAGGGGTCCGTGCTTGGTCTAGTTCTTTACATGGTTTATACTCTCCCTCTTGCTGATGTGACTGCCAAGCTCAATCTAGGCTTTCACTTCTATGCGGATGACAGTCAGTTGTACGTTTGATTTGATCCCTCCCAGCTCTCCAGCTCCCAGTTCAATTCTCTACACTCCCTGGCTGCATGTATTGATGACATCCGCACATAGATGACATCATATTTTCTCAATTTGAATGACGATAAAACAACCTACTAGTTATGGGCAAACCAAGTGTGATTCAGAAATTGGAAAAGCTGACTCTCAAAATTGGCTCTGCCAGCATGTCTCATGTTGAATCAGCTCTAAATCTAGGTGTCATGTTCCAAAGTAACCTCTCGTTAGACGACCACATCAGCTCCGCAATCAAGTCTGCCTACTTTCAGATACATAACACGATGGCTGCAATACGGCACGCCTAATAAAGAGCTCCACTGGTTTCAGTCACACGCGTGTACGATTTCCCCTGAGGAGTTAGGTTTTAGTCATCGTCGTTCACCCTAAAGGAATTGAATCGCATCCCAGACCAAACGTCCAGAAGACAGGCGTTTAGTTAATCAAGGATTGAATGACAACCGCGATTGTGTCGGCGGCATAGAAGTGATAGCCGAAGGCATCAGCCTCAATATCCGTATCCTGAGGTTGCACACAAATGGACAACAATAGTGGACCTTTAACCATTAATCCTTGTGGATCTTCAAAAGTGAATTAGATACAATGCTGGATAACAGACCTGACCGTCTCACGCAACGAATTCGGACGCGATCGGAGACGTGCGATTTGTAAAGGGGGCGAGAGCTAGACCAGCAAAATTATGGTGGTTAGCTATTGTTCGCAATTGTTAGATTATGCGACAGTTCATCGTTTAGGCCATATGAAAGGCCGGCGTCATGAGAAAGAGGACAGTGAGTATTCGTGACTCGGGGTATTGGCATTGGAGCTGACTTGAGCTCTAAGGCACGTTATTGTTGGAGTACATCTGTAAGCGTACGCTGCTGTACAATGGAATTGTCTGCACTGTGGATATGGACTTTATATGCTAAGGTACGAGCGCCCATCGTCGCTGCCGTGTTACTGATCACGTGTGTCGGCACGTACCTGCTTGCATTGGTACAGCACCTACAAGTAACTAGCCTCGCTGCAAGGTCAAAGCGTCGTCGGTATTCATAGCGAGTCGGCTGAGACGAGCGCCGTTACGAGCGCCGTTACGAGCGCCGTTACGAGCGCCGTTACGAGCGCTGTGTTATCGGCCTAGCAGTGACTGGACATGGAAACTGCACACCACAATCGTAACACAGATTCAAACCACGTCAGAGCCTTATCAGCCAGACGGATTTTTTCAGCCGCTCGAGCGGTATCCTATTTAAAGAGGGTGCCGAAAGCTGCTTCATAAGGTCGACCTGTGACCTACCGCCCTCATTGCTACCCAGCATCCCAGTTGTAACGGCGGAATAGAGTATTTTCCAGCGGAATAATGTCACTTGAATTTTTACTACGGCTTTTCTTGACAAATAGCTCTTGTGAAACTCTATAGCAAAAGCCGTTTTCGTGGTTTTTGAGAATTGCGAAAAAAACCGATTGGAGAAATTTATGATCTGGATTCACAGAATATAATCTAGGCACACTAAAGCATGGATCAAACGACCCTCGTTTTAAATTTCTTGAGAGCAGTCGCTTTTTCTCGAGCTAAGCATCGAGTGAATAGGCTAAGACTAGACCAAGTCAGCTAGTCACCTAGAAGAGATGACGAAAAGGGTTAGTTCTGTTGATGAGGAACTCGTTTAGCTGGTCTTGGTCTATGTATTCCACACCTGTAAGGAAAACTCAAGTACTTTTTCCAAGGTCGCTGCAGTTTGTGAGTCATGCATGCAGCATGTGGAGATGAAAATAAGCGCAATTTCCAAATAAAAGCGACCGCACACCGTCTTCCGTGTGACTATATCCCGCAAAAGAATTTCTTATCTGGCGAGGAACGATTCTGCAGCCTACCTGGGCTACCAGTCACGTGCTCTAACCGATGGAGCTCCCAAAACTTCTTCTAGATCGTCTTTCAACGCGGGGTTTCCAGGCCTCGGGATGTAAGTTTCTGTAGTCGTACTTGAAACAGAAAATTCTCAGAAGAATTTCTACCTATGTGTGTGAGCCAAACAGTTTTCGAGCAGAAACTGATCAGCCTAACAGTCAATGTCCGGTCCGCGTTATCGCTCCGCCGTATCGCACAGACTATCAAACACCATCTTGAATGCTTTTTTAGGGTCCGAATAAAAATACAGCAACTTTCGTGCACAAAACGAAGCCTTTAGTTTTGTCAGATACTGAGCGCATTCGAGATTAAACTTTTTGAACCGGGAAAGATCGGTGGCAAAGCAGGTCTTTCTAAGACGGCATCATAGTAGGTGCAATAAATAAGGCGAAACTTTAGCTCGTACACAAAACGTTCGCGTACCCACCCATAAACACATACACACACAGATGCACTGTTTACATTTACTGCATTACTTGTATATACGTATATATTCGCACATGCAACTGTGTTTTATGAAGTTTATACCTTTTTCGGTTTTGTGCGTATATAAAAACGAGGGAATACGTATGCTATAATTACCCATATCCACTGGTAGGAGTTGTTCATCATCGCCACCAACATGTTGAGCAGTACGATAATAGAGATGTAGCAGTAAGCGCCAAACATAACTTTGCCAGAGAACTGTGTAAAACGGTGATCCGCTTCGAGCTGTAATGCGTCAAGGTCCACGAGCCCGTAGATGGCCCAGTATAACGTCTGTATTATTTCAAAGAGGCTGCAACCAACAAGGAGCAACTCAAATCCAGGTAACAAGATTGTGTATGTACGGCCTCAGAATGCTAAATCATCTCAAGCTGTGCTGCAGCGAAAGTCAGTAGGACGGTAGCAATTCGATGATATACTTTGACCATTCACATTAAAGCCCAGGGCGGATTTCGCTTATTTGTGATGGTAGTACATCTTAGGCTATTGATATAAAAGCAAATCTGGTGGGAGGTACCACAGACCGCAGGTGCGCTGACCGTACCAGCACCCTTTGGGCTGAGGCAACAGCTGCGCTGGCCACGTGTCAGGTCGTAATCCAAGCCCTCGATGCAAACTCTGTTAGCTGCTGCACCTCTTATGAGTCGCTCTGGCTATTGGCGTTTCGTGACACATCATCTCACGCGAACGATTGACCATACTAGAGGTCGGTCAAGTGTCTTAGACTAAGCAACAACAAAACCAGGCTCTTTCTCATTGGACGCCCAAAGTGTGTTCCTGGACACGGAGACTTTGCTCTTTTTAATAGATAATGCTGCTGTGCCTCAGCTGATTTAACACTCATTTTTCTAGCGGTAGAAGAGCCTTATTGGCAATCACCACCGCTTGCAGTGGCATTAAGGGATCGCCCAACTGCAGGATTCGAACCCACGATCTCGGAAATAATATTAATAATAATAATAATGCATTTTCTATTGCGCCCTCAGATAACTCAATCTCTTTCTAGGCACTTTACATTTACAGAAAAGGAAGAACAATCGAATGGTTAGTGGTATCATTCGCGATAAACAGCAAAATAGCATGGCTAGGGATGACATGCACAGGATCAGCATGCACTTTTGGTTAGTGGCAGCATGCACGTTAGTGGCAGCATGTCAGCACGCATTGACACACAGGACGAATCACAATGACCCAATAGATGCTGTGATAAGTAGATGCATTTTTATTGTCTTTTTAAATGTAAAACGTCTGCTGCCATCCATATACGGATGTCATCAATACATGCAGCAAAGGAGTTGAGAGAGAGTTCGATGTGCTGGAGGGCTGGGAGGGATAAAAGCCAAGGTACAAATAAATGTCGTCTGCAGAGAAGTGAAAGCCTAGATTGTGCTTGGCAATCACATCAACCTGATGGAGAGTATACGCCGTGAAAAGAACAGACCAAGCAAAAAGCCCTGAGGTACCCCACATTTAAGAGGTTCCTCGGATGATCTTTGTCCATCCATATCGAAATGCAGTACCAGTGTTGCCCAGGCGACATGAGAGACGCTCAAGAAGGACTTGGTGATCGATAGTATCAAAACTGCCGAAAGATTGAGCAAAACATGCAGAGATACTCTACCTAAGTCTGCATTCCTAAGTAAGTCGTTATACACCCGAAGCAATGCTGACTCTGTAGAATGATTAGCTCTAAAACCAGACAGGAACTTACAGTAGGTGAAGAGCGAGTGCCTTACATCCTGGGGTATCATGGCCCAGCTTTGCGACCATCACTATGCGCTCGGAATTTGGTTGTCCTCCTTGATAATTGCTTACATTTTAAAAGTTTGTTTAGGTCAATACCTCCAAGGCTTGCCATCATGTTTAATTCCTGTCTAAAATTAGGAACTGTTTTCCAAGGTGGCTTGCTTAGAATTTAACTGGCTTCCTACTTCCGTCTAAGCTGAACTATTGCAAATCTATTTTGGCTGGTCTATCGAAAAGAGGCTATTAAGCCTCTGGAGCTGGTCATGAAAATAGCTGCAAGGCTACTGGACCAATCCCAGAGATTCAGCCATGTGTTTCATTTACTCAAAGAGCTGCGATGACCTCCGCTTGCTCAACAGGTACAGAGCAAAATTCTTACGCTGACCGACAAAGCCCGCCATGGCTTGACTCCAAACCTAGCTGAACTGCTGCACCAGTTTGATCCTCCTCGTGCGCTCAAGTCCTCTATGGTCAATAAATTAGCTATTCCATTTTTTACGCTTAAAGAAAGTGGACGACAAAAGCTTATGCTTTTCAGATCCAAGACTGTGGAGCTCACTGCCACAATTCTTACGCAACGGCATCTAATCTCTTGCTATCGACTGCGGAAAATATTTTCCAGCCGTCGCGAGCTGCTACTTCCATGCCACTCACTACCTTAACTACTCTCCTGACTCAGCTATGCTTCTCGCTTTCTCTTTGTTGCGTGAGACGAAGTCTGTTGGCTACCGAATCCGTACAGAAAGCCGCTTAGGCTGTGTGTTCGATATACACAACTCACCTGCTTAACACCCACATAGTCTTTGCGGCTTTGAGGAATTACAAATGGAGATACATTACATACAGCGTATGGGACTTGTATTCTAACTTATCGAACCTTGGAAGATCGAGGTTCATTTGTGCAGCAACGATCGGGCCGGCGGACGATTCACTGGCGTAGTTCAAATTGTACTGGTCATCCGTGTCGTGTGGGGGTTGGGGTCTCATCTACCAGACCAGTCACCAGTGGAGTCCTACAAGGGTCCGACCTCAGTCTTTTGCTGTTCTTAACTAATAGTCCACCTTTGGGAAAAGTGATTCGGGCCAATGAAACAGACTAACACTTTTATTCTGACGATACTCAGCTGTATTTGTCATTTAAACCGTCGGAATCAGCTGCAGCGTCTGATAAACTAAATGCTTGCCTTGCAGACACTCAATCCCGGATGTCGGAAATCTTCATTAAACTAAACGACGATAAAACAAAACTGCTACTCATAGGCCACCCCAATCGTATGGCTGGACTAGAAGGCTTTGGTCTTCTGATAGGTGCTGTTATGCGACCGTCACCATGTGCTCAAAGTTTAGGCTTCATCTAGGACAGCTGCCTAAATTTTGAAGCTCCGAAGCTGAAGACTGCTCCCACATCTAGCCATCACATTCGATCCCTAACTAAGACTAGGAACCGCTTTCCTTGGTGGCTTGCAAAAACTGCAAGTGGCTCTCTGGTTCCGTCTCGGCTAGATGATTGCAATCCCAATACAGCTTGGCTACCGAATAAAAGCCACTAGGCTACTGCAGCTGCTAATGAATATGGCAGCAAGGGCAGTTTACAAATCCCAGAGGTTTGAACATGTGTCACCTTTACTGAAAGAGCTGCTGGCGGCTGATCAAACCAGAGCAAAGCTGTTACACTGACCCCAAAGGCCAGCCATGGCTTGGCTCCTTCCCTGCCTTATTAAATTACTGCAGCAGTGTCAATCTCCTCATGCCCTCAGGTCCTCTATGGACAATAAATTAGCTATTTCATTCTTAGGCTTAAAGACAGTGCGCTACAGAAGCTTATGATCTGCAGGTCCGAGACTGTAGAACTCGCTTTAACAATTCTTAAGAATCGAGATTTACGAGACTGTAGAACTCACTTTCACAATTCTTACGAATCAAGATTTACTCTCCCGATTCTGACTGTGGCACATGGTTTTCAGCGGTCCTGAGCAGCTACTTTCATGCTACACACTTCCTTGACTGGCCTGATCTGAGTGCGCTATAGAAAACTATCGTGCGGAATACCAACTTTGTCTGCGTGACTCTGTAGAGTTACATACGAAGATGCATTGAATTTAGCTGCCCTGGCAGGACGAAATTAATTTATTTCCTCCCCGGCGAGCACATGCTGTTCCCGAGATAGAGCCGCTAGTCGAGCCGAGTAATACCTGGCGTATCGGTTGACTAAATGGCTTCCCGAGGTACACGTTCAAAGCCGGAAATTGCTACTTTAGGTTCTCTCTGAAGCTGGCTGAACCATGCGTAAATCTAATCCAACTGCAGTGTCACGGCAGCCTCAAGATCTGATTAAACACCTAATGCAACCTTTGTACCGGGAGCTTTGACACGAAAGCTTTCACTCTGATGACGACTTTCGTCCAATTCAGCCTCTGCAGCGAGGTGCTATAATAGGCACAATAGTACACCGTTGAG
Organism: Cristatella mucedo; assembly: GCA_009760855.2. Taxonomy (NCBI): domain Eukaryota; kingdom Metazoa; phylum Bryozoa; class Phylactolaemata; family Cristatellidae; genus Cristatella; species Cristatella mucedo. The sequence goes on from WPIO01000002.1 coordinate 7,954,192, forward strand.
CACGCTCTCGTCTTGCATCGACCGTTGCGGACGATTAATTCCAGCGCTGGAGCCATAGTGGAGCACAGCGGTACTCCCTCCCCAGCTTGGACGGAAAATGCGCCACTGGGGACGTCAAGCGCTGCCAGAGTAGCCTGAACGGTGTACATGCAGCCTCTGGTACGGATGTGGCCTCAAAGTGAAGCCGCTGGCGCTGGCTGGCTGGCTGCGGAGCGCTTAGCTCGGCCTTCGGCGGCGGCGGCGGCGGCGGCGGCGGCGGCGGCGCCCCTTACTTGGGGAATGCCTTCAGGAACTTGGATTCGCATGATCCTGACTTAGGAAAGTCGTGGCACTGCTTCTGCGCTAAGTCGGCGTAGTACCAGAGCAGCTGGTTGAGACCGCAGGCGAACGAGAAGAGAACGAGGAAGTATACCACGCCGAACTTGAATATATCAACCACCATGCGACCTGTAGACAGACAGACAGACAGTGGAATGTGCAGTGCATGCCAACTAGTTTCACAGCAGCGACGACAGAGAGGATAATTCGCAGTAGCCTCGCATGAAGCTCATCTGATCTGCTGATCAGTGTATCGCTTCAGTTCATCTATGGGCCGAACTGAGCGGAGGGAAAACCATGCCCCACGCCTCTACCAACCGGCTCGAAATAAAGCAAATTAAACGTAAGATCTTGCATCCCTTTATATTTGATGCAGACACGCTACGGGCCAAAATGTAGCGTGGATTCCAGAAATTAGCTCGTTGCTTAACCCGCCATCGAGAGAGAGGAAACGACCTTTCACGCCACTGAATGGGTTCCAATAATCATTCAGTGTCGCTGAGGGAAGCAGTGGTTTTCGACACAGCCTAATTAAAATTAAAAACTACTCAAACTGAAGCTTCTCTTCCGACCAATAACTATCATTAGCTCAAAACAGCCATATTAACCTTACTTTCGGCAATGAAAAATCTAATTCATTTGAAGGTACTTAGCAGCCCACAGACGCTTCCCGCGAGGACCTCGAGATTGTAGAAACTGAGCGTCCTCAGAGCTTCTAAGCTTTTTTCGCGACTCGTGAGTTGTTGAAAGAGTTGGGCAGCTATAAGCAACTGCAAGCAACTATAAGCAACTGCACGATCGGCGAGTGGTTCACGAGGGAACGACTAAAGAAATTGAATTGTAGACAATTCTGCTGGCGGATCCTACATCGGAATTCCCAATTGCAGTTTAAAAGAGAGGGAGAGAGAGAGAGAGAGAGAGAGACTCTACATTGGTTGGAAACGGCCTGCACGGTCATGAGCTACCGCCTCAACGCAGTGCGAACGCCTGATTGCTGAGAGATTAATTATATGATCGAGAGTGGTCATGGACTAAAATGTTGAACGTCTCAATGTCATTCCACGCATTCCATCTTACGACTAGCATGCAACCCCGGGTATGGCCATTGCGCCGATCTTTAGAGCCCACTACGTGCTTCACATTGCCCTGAATGACTGAACCCGCTGTCTCTAGCAGACTGCTGCGACTGCACTTGTAAGAAAAGAGCGCTCAACTGCGTGTCAGGTGAGCTAAAGTAGGCGTCTCACAATGGAAGAGAATGCCATATTTACTGCATTTCCAGTTTTCAAGAAATGCCACCACCGCGCGCTTGAGACGTCAGCAGTTTTACATGGGCCGAGGGTAACTTCTCCAGAGCAGACAAGAAATGCCGAACTGAAGGTACTTTTAGTTCGTGTGAGCTAACAAAATATTTCAACTGCACCGCTTTAGGTCTTTATAATTTGAAGCGAATTGGAACACCAACATTACTGTTCTCCATCCAATACTAATTTCGGCTCAAAGGACCCACACTAAAGCACTCCTTGCTTGCTTTCAAATGTATCCGGTCAATATCTTTAAATTTTAGTTACTCCATAGATCAATCACAACGTCTGAATTTTTTTTTATTTACTGCTAAACAATTGACTAGCCATACCTTTAGGCTTACTAATGGATCCTTCGCTAGGATGGCGTCGTTGACAGTGAACCTTGAAAGTGCAAATTGGCTCCCTAAATAGACTCAAAGCACTGACCGCGATTGTGCGCCATCGCCAGAAACTGTGTCGTAAAGGTGCTTTGTGAATAAACTTGTAGCACACAGTTGCTAGCAGCCTGCTCATACAAAAATGTCCGAGCTTACCCAGCGAGATTTGAAGCGGGCCAAGGTATGGATTGACGGAGAATATGTAGACAAGCTTGAGTGTGCTGAAGATGTTTGCGGCGGCGAAGAGTGCCTCTGCGATGAGGTTCGGATCGTAGGCATCCCAGTGGGTCCTGATGATGTTGGCGCTCGGTAAGCCAAGCCGCAGCTCATCCTGGACCTGCGAATGGCGGGCGAATGGCGATCGGAGCGGCACACCAGTACTCGCCAACTCGCGACGCCGTATGTATATGTTCATTGATTTGATTTCTGCTCAAAAAAGCGAGCGACAGAATTAAGGATTTAGTTTAGGGTTAAGGAAGATTTAAATAAAATAATAAATAAATCCTAGCTGATTAAACAGCCTCTTTTTGAATAGCGACAGAAGAGCCTTTACGGCTATCACCACCGCTTGCAGTGGCAATAAAGAATAGCCAACCGCAGGAATCGAACCCGCGACCTCGGGGCCGAGGTCGTGAAAGCAACCGCCTTACCGAGTGTGCCATCACGGCTCACCTTAGGGTTTGAATATAAGTTGGCACTGGCACAAAATCTGATGACCGGAAATAGAACAGCCACTCTGTGGTCCGTGCCAAGTTAAGAGAAAGTGTAGTAACAGCACTGAAGGATTAGCACGCTGTCGGGAAAGTGGAGATAGGCTTGGTGGTCAAGTATGACGAGAATGCCAGTTGCAGTAAGTTTTATGCTTGCGTAAGCCACAATGTAAGTCACCAGTTCAAGCGCTTGCTTTCTAGAATTAATCCGGCGAGAATGCATCAAGGAATTAGCAGTCCGTTCGCCAGTGCGTTCGTTTCAGAGTCTACTCTATATCTCTGTCTCTATCTCGGTCTCTCTATGTCTCGATCTGTCTCTGTCTCTGCCTCCATCTCTCCGTCTTGTCTCTGTCTCTCTCGGTCTCTCTGTATCTCTCCGTCTTTTTCTTCCCCAGCCTCAATGGTGCGGCTTGCTATGGAACCTGTTGACATGGGAGAGCTAGTTCAACTCCCGCCTCTGGCTAACCAAGTCGAGGCTCATTTCACAATGAAGACGTGACTTATCGCTCGTATTTTTCTGATTATTATTTTGGGCGCTCAGCACTATCTAAATTCAGCTATGGGCTCAGCTAGACCTACCGTACGTCAATTTCTTATGTAATACAATACAAAATATGTGTACAAAATATGTGAACACTATGTGTACAATACAATACAAGCGTGCCATGCTTGCTGACGTAAGCCGGAGTTTTATTGAGTACCGACTGTTGGCATCATAATAGTGAGCTTTGCTTATTGCGCCAAATCAAACGAACCTGGGTTTATAAAACACACGACTTCGTTCCGAAGGTGCCACTGAGTGGCTGTTCCTCTAGCACGGTGCGGAACGAGGGGCTAGCGAGCTTAGGGAGAAAATCGATCACCCTCGATACACTCGATAGTCTGAGTGCAGAGATCCTTGAAGAAGAAGGAGCACTAACCGCAACGCTTCCGCCAGTCCTGCCTGTCCTGAGGTATGACCGGCGCCATACTAGTTTAGCCTGCCGCTCCTCCCCTGGGAGCGGGCAGAGCAAGACGAGGGCAGCGGCGGCAGGTGCGAGCCGCCGCCGCTGCTAAGGAGTTGGCGACCGGCTGGAGCCGAATGCCTTTACCTCGCGATGTGCCTTGCCGGCTGCTGGCCGTAAGCGGGTTTCGAGAAGTGTCGGTCGAAGTGCAAAGACCTCAAGCTACCACCAAGATGACTTTCAGGAAAGCAATCGCCCTAGTAAATTCAAGTTTGCACATGGCCTATAGTTTATCGGATTAGATGATGAATCGTAGCTGCACGCGAGATTGTTTGTCTGGGCAACATCAGCGGGCTCAGGTAGTTGAGCTGAAGAGCAGCACAAAAGCTGCGCTGCAATCCAACATCAAGCTTGAGCTCCATAGAAAAATAGAGTAAAGCAACGGCTAGCTTGTTTAACAGCCTCATTTAAATTGCAGGCAGATGAATGGTAGTGACTTCCCTTCCACTCGCAGTGGCAACACAAAATTTCATGCAGAAGGACTCGGAACTACGACCTCGGTCGTGAAGTTCATGCACCCCACTCTTTGGCAAAGACCCAAGGGAAAAATTAAATGAAAGGTTATATACTTTTAAAGTCTTATTTATTTGGCTACACAACAGCCTCGATTGGTATCCCCATCGCTTGCAGCGGGTAATGAATGCCCGCCCTCATTATGAGTCAAATTCGTGTCCAGGTTCATCAAATGCAAACACCTTACCCCTTACCCCTGGGCTAATCAGGCTCCCTACATTTTCCACCTCAGCGAATTATCAAAATTACACCACTGCAAAATAATTGTAACAAATATGTCACGTCCTGATACTTTCTCTTGGTTCTATATTTTCAAAATCGATCTGTTAATTAAGGCATAAGTTTATATTTGATCTTGGCATGAAGCGCGATTAATTTGAACGATTTAGACTCTATCATGGAATCAAAAGTAGACAGCTGTAGCATGCCGCCGTCGTACACGGATGGCAGCAAACTTTCTTAAATGGAATGATGATAAAACCAACTGACTACGTATGGGCAAATCAAAAATAAATTCAGAAATTTGAAAGGCTGACGCTCAAAATTGGGTCTGCCAGCATATCTCCTGTTGAATCTGCATGAAATATAAGTGCCATGCTCCAAAGAGACCTCTCATTAGACAACCACATCAGCTCCACAGCCAAGTCTGCCTAATTTCAGCTACATAACATTGCTGAAACTAGGGATTTTTTAGACAGGGATACCATTTCTAAGTTGGTCGATGCATTTGTGACATCCCGTCTTGACTTCTATAACTCACTGCTTGCTGGTCTACCTGCATGTGCAATCAGGCGATTACAGCTGGTGCAAAACTCTGAAACTAGGCATGTCTTTTGTGAGCATCACAGTTGCCACATCACAATACTTCTCGCCGTTCTGCACTGGCTACCAGTTAAGCAACGAATCAACTTCAAGGTTTTGTCGCTCACTTTTTGGTCACTTCCTTCTTTGGCTCCAGCCTACCTATCAGAGCTACTCCTTTACCAGGCTCAGCATCGTACCACCCGCTTTTCTGAATCTAACTGTTTACTCATACCTCGTACAAATCTCAAATCCTTTGGAGACCGTACATTTAGTTCGTATGCTCCCAAAGCATGGAACCCACTCCCGACTTGCGTCACAACATCTCCTGACTTGTACACATTAAAAAAACTAAAAAAAGCATCTATTTATGAGGGACTTTAGTGGGTTTCCGTGATTCGTCCTTTATATGCTTTTGCGTGCTGTCACTGTACATGCTGCCTCTAACAGAACTTGCATGCCAACCCTGTGCGTATCACCCCTAACCTTGTTATTCTTGTTGTTTATCTAGCACGATACCACTAACCACTCATTCGTTCTCGCTTCCTTTGCAGCAAATCTAATGTGCCTAGAAAGAGATTGAGTTCTCTGAGGGTGCTATATCAAATGTATTATTATTACTATTATTATCGGGCAATCGCAGCTGGCGTGTTGCCTTCGCCACGCATACGCCATCATGACTAAATTTAGTCAGATAAAGAGCACAGGTGCAGCCATTAAATAGCGAGGAATTTTTTGAGGGAGGGACTAAATCTTGATCCCTAAACGAGGGGCTGCCACTACGATTAAGTGTTTCTGTTTATCAGGCCTCAGAGCAACCAGGAGCAACGCATCAAGCCTCTGAATGCTGGGACCCATAGGTGACTCGGTAGTTCGCGCCTATTTGCAAAAGTAAAGTAATGGTCAGCTGATTAAAAAAGCATCATTTTACATAACTGCAGAAGAGCCTCAGCAGCTGTCACCATCGCTTGCAGTGAGCAATAAAGGATAGCCCGCTGACAGGACTCGAACCCACGACCTTCGGCGTCGTGAGGAGGGAGCGCCTGACCCTTGCGTCAAGGCCCATGAGCATACGCCATAGAGCTGAATTTTAAAGCAAATAATTAGAAAATGCGCAATCTGCAATTGGCCAATCTCACAAGAGAAATCCACAAAAGCTTTAATTCTCTCTCACGAGGCTTACTCAGAGCTGGACCTCTCCAATAGTACTTGCTGAAGCACCATCGTGACTTCCATCTTAGCCACGTTACCATCTCCAGATTTATGGCCTCAATTCACATGCCTAAAGTGCGACTACCAGGAGGACTTTTCAGCTCTCTAAAATTGATGAGCATACCTCATTTCCGAGCAAACAGCTTCTTGAAACTCTGCACCTAAGGTGTGCCGCCGGGTAATCTTTTTAGGCCCTAGCTAAAAGAAATTTGGTTTCCTCATTCAGAGAGAGAGAGAGAGAGAGAGGGAGAGAGAGAGAGAGAGAGAGAGAGAGAGAGAGAGAGAGAGAGAGAGAGAGAGAGAGAGAGCCTGAAGCTACGCCCCCGAGGCACGCTGCTAAGCTGATTTACCTTTTTATCCCCATTTTAAAAGATGGCGGACACTAGAGACAGCTGCATTTTAGATGAACACCCTAAATCTGTTCACCAAAGGTGCAGCGCCAGAAAGAGTACTTTAGCTTGCTAAATGAATAGTTGCACTTCATTTCCGACCGTCTAAAGCAGCGCGCCAAAGAGGTGCTGCCCAGCAGAATTATAAAAGGAAATTTGTCTGAAACGGAACTTTAACGCTCCCACAATGAGAGCCTGAAACTTCGCATCAAAGAAGTGCCACTTTCTCGGACCTGCCTTAAAAAACTCCGCTTTCAAACCTGTCTAAACATATCACATCTTATCGTATCATAAGAAATTCTTGTCCACCGTAGAGACTGACTCAACGTGCGCACCCCAAGTTCCAGCCTGTTTCAGCCCCGTCTAAGACAAGGCAGCAGCTCGAGTCTCAAGACGGCGCTCGAAGCGAAGGCGTGCGCAGCTTAGCTTCGAGCGCCGTCTCGGCATCCGCTCTCTAAGCGTTGCGATCTCACCCTGTTAACAAGTCTTCCAGCAACTTTATTTTTACCTGTATCGGCAATGGGCTCATTTTAGCTTGCACCTTCAGTCGAACGGGGAATTTAGCTTGTGGTGAATTTAGGGTGTAAGCAAGTAACATCGCCGATTTATCATTCCTTAAAATCTTACTGTAAAAATTCAAGCAGTTTGTAATTTTATCTTGTGGGTAATGACTTTCATTCAATATGCTGCAAACCTGCAGGCAGGGATGGTTGCATTGAAGTGAGCCGGCTTCAACAACAATGCCATGCAATAAGAGCCGTCTATGCTAGTGAGCACAGGATAGCGGCGGCAGGCAAGTCATTCGTTTCTTGGCTGGGCATGCCATTCGAATCAAGAGTGCCACATCATAATAAGCAAACTTTTTAACTCAAGACATTTTACAGGTAGCAAAACTTGGTTTTTATAGGGACCTCTCGTTTGGCAAAAACAGTGTGGTTTAAAGAATCGATTTGCAGCATAGCAACACGCCTTTGCATACATTAGTTTAATAAAGGAACTCACTTTCGGTGTTGACTGGTATTTTGATTAACTTGGGTGTAGCTGCAATAGAGCTTGAAGGGTCCACACGGGTTTAAAAAATATTTTACACTTCCACAGAATATAAACGAAGAATGGTTACCAGAGACTGGCATAGGATTAGCTGAATTACGGTTCATTTTGGTGTCCAGCTAGAGAGACCAGCAGCGTCTCGTAAAGCCTGGTGTGCCTCTCTGTTTCTGCATCCGGTGGCAACCGGTCGGTGCGATAGCTTATCTCAGCGAGCACAGAAAATGACCTCGAAAGAGCACGTGAATACCAGCGAATGCTGCACATGAACAAGCTGCAGCAAACCAAGTGGCACTAAGAAGCGGTCGATGGCGCCATCGCAGCCCGAGCAGCACCGAGTGGGGAAAGGAAGCCCAAAGGTCACTCGAAGGTCACAGCAGATCGAGCTTGACGGTGGAGCTGCAGTGCTAAAAAGGTGGCCACCTTGGACCACTTGCTCGATGCCATAGCTCAGCGTGCTGTACCTTTAGGTAGGCGATAGCTCTCAGCGACGTGGTCGCAATGTACAAAGTGTTGGTGATGAAGTCGAGGATGTTCCACATGTCGTGAACGTATTCGACAATGCCTTGATCCCACAGTTGCTTCGCTTCGGCCCATATTAGTCCTGGAACATTGGTCACGTTAAGCTATGATTATCTTTATTTTTGTAGGTGCTGCTGCTGTCCCCGTGAGAGGCTCGCAGGGTCTCGGGATCTCGTCCTCCTGCACTTGCCTGCCACGTAGCTAAGGATCATCCACTCGATAACCGTGGGAGCCGCTCCTCGAACTTCGCTCTTGGCTTTATTGTTGTCACTCGACGTAACGATTATAGAGTCTATTCGCTGCGACGTCAGTATGAGAAGAACTGCGGCAAAAAAAGGCGAGCCTCTCTCGAATGCCGCGCAAGCGACTCATGCAAATCGCCCGAAGAATGTGGCAGCTAGTGCGAACGTCGTACGGCGGCGTGCCGGCAGGCCTTTATTTAACCGAAATACACTCTGCATGTCTGTCTGCATAATTTCATATAAAGCTGCACGTGCAGGCTTCATTCTTCTAGGATGATGTGGGCGCATTGTACCTTACTAGAGCATGTCAGGTGGGCTACTTACGCTTGCTCTATCACGCAATAGCCTGTCGTTAGATTTTGCTCTGCCGACAACTTACTTATAGTCTTCTGCATCAAAGAACAACGTTTCAAGACATCGAATAGACAGCGTATCTATTTTGGATATGTAGTAAGGCAGACACAGATGGTAAGCAATTCAGGAGAGTTCACTTTTCTTGAATGTTCATACTCAAATTCAGGCTAGCACACGAATAGCATCAAGGTACTCTTTACTATTCGATCAATCCTCCAGACTGATTAATGTATTAGGTTGACTTCTCCATGATGCTCCATGGAATGTTCATGGTTACTATGGGCTACCAATCCTTTATTTACTTTGTGGGACGAGGAAGGCGAATCTAGACTTTAAATAAAATAACGAGAGACAGAGCTAGCTACTAAAGCCCATACATTGGCAGTGACGAGAATGTAAGGGCATGCTTCCTCGAATGTGCATGCACGGTATGTACAAACTGGAAGAGGGCTTGACAGAAAGCGATGCACGAGAGAGAGAGAGAGAGAGAGAGAGAGAGAGAGAGAGCGAGAGAGAGAGAGCGAGAGAGAGAGAGAGAGAGAGAGAGAGAGAGAGAGAGAGAGAGAGAGAGAATGTGTGTGTGTGTGTGTGTGTGTGAGAGAGAGAGAGAGAGAGAGAGAGAGAGAGAGAGAGAGAGAAAGAGAGTTCTGCTTATCAATATAATTAGGAGTAACACTTAGGAGTTATGTATATAATTAGAGCGAAAAAAGAAAGAAAGAAGGGGAATAGACGCGAGAGATAGAGATGCAAGTAATTAAATAAAGTAATTTCTTGCTTATATTGCACAGAGTATAGCAGAGAGATTCATACAATTCGTTTCGCCAAGGGTAAGTCGTTGGCAGCGGGCCTACGCTCAATCGCCGTCTTTTTGATCATTCGCTGGAGCATCTGTTAAGCGCTCCCTGATATCAAGGTGATGGCATTGTCGGACCAGGTAATTTCGCAACTGCTGGCATACTCTTACCCAGAGAATTAGCTATCACACCAGGTTCATTGCAGAACTATGGAATATTGAGAGGCACAGCTGCGCATTGATCAGGTCGCAGTGTACTTCCCCTACAAAATATTACTCGAAACAGCGACGCGCAGGGAAATCGGATGACCTATCTCTGCTACGAATACTTCCACTCCAAGATGGCGTGGTCAGAAGCAAGTTGACATGGCTCGGCAACAACGCTGGCGCTCAGAGTGAGAGCGAAACTTACAAAGAAAAAGACAATAGGACGAGCTGTGTGCGATGAACTTGATGAATGGCTTTGTCATCAACTTGCCGCACCTGCTCTTGGGCGCCAGTATGTAGATGACTGACCAGAGCGGAAAGAACATGCCAATGGCCAGCGTCATGAGCACGCGGTAGACGATGTGGCGCCGCCTGAAGCCGGGCAGCCCGTCGTACCAGATCGTCGCCAGCAGCTGCTGGCAGTGCGGATGAGCTACGAACTGGAACGAAAAGTTCTCGCTTGCCTCGCTTGCAAGCTAGATGCAGGGGCATGGCTGGAGCCTGCTGAATTGCAATGCCGTCGCAATGCACCGAGGCACCGAGATTCTCGCTGTCGCCATTGTATCTTTCTGTCAATTGCAATAATTATATTTGACCTTTCTTGCAGGTGAACGAGTGGCTACCGAGACAATGTATCAAAATCTATGCCTGCCTTCGTCTTCGAAATTTGCGATTGCAGCCAGCACTTCGGCGAAGCGAAAGTCGTGAAGATGGGCGCTGCCTTCCTACGCCGCACGATGCAGTGCACAGGAACCTCGTTTGTACGGTTGCTGTCTGCAGCAGCCGTGGCCGACTGGGCGACCGTCGAGGCTAACGGCGCAGGGCCAGTGGCACATGGCCATCGCCAGATGCAACTGCAGAATTACTGCCAGGTAGATCACCATCACTAGACTTTAAACAGAAGGACTGCCAGTTAGAGAACCATTGCTAGACGTGCGAGAGCAGAATGACTACTCTTGGGAATATGTTCTCAAAAGGTCTCACAGTAGTCTTACAAATTTAGCTTACATTGGGTTGCCTTGGCTCAAACGGCTTAAGATGGATGATCAACTTCAAAAGACTCGTTCGAATTGCACGCGTGATTTGATTGTTTTATAATAGAGTTTCGGTGAATTACACTGGGTATTAGTAAAATGAAAGCCTCAGGGAATAAGGGCCGGTCAAATACAAGCAGCTTCGCCCACTCTCCAGATAATGAGGGGACGACCTATTCACTTCGTTTTTCTAGTTCTAATTCGAGGCGGCAGTCTTTTGTAGCATTTTTTTTTATCAGGTCATCTACGGCCAAGAAGCATTCTCCCTATCCTGTTTAAGGGGGCAGATGCCTTTAACCTTAGGGTGGAAGTTCCAGCCACGTGCAAAGTGTTTAGACAGAGATTAAGCTCCGTTAGAGTGCTACTTGCATACACTTCTTAGTATTCATGTTGCTGTTATTATTATTAATATGGTTGGCCGTAACGAGAGATTGCACTCTGAAGTACAGAGAACAGCAAGCGCAGCACGATGTACGTGGAACAGTGTCTCATACTGCACTAACAATAGAGCGTGGGTGCTTGCAAAGCCTGCCATCAGCTACCGCAGCCGTAGCCGTTCAGATTAAGCTGACGGGCACGCAGCTGCTATTCCACTTTCTTGAAAAAACACTAAATCTTGGACCTCCCGTCGGGGTGGACTCCCTAATTCGGCCTCCGCGCTCCCACAAAAGAGCGGACGATGACGTTACCGCCGAGCGGCCGCCGAGCGTCGAAGTGTCGCAATTACTGCGACGGCGGCTGTGAGAGTATCGAGCTAAATATTTTGGAAGGCTCAGCGGAGTAGTCGTCGAAATAGATAGCGCTCGCTCGTGTCGTGCTGTCTCGAAATAAGGCCAGCTAGCAGCAGCTGTCAGCTGTCAAGGCTAGCAGCAGCTGTCACTGGCGGCCAAATCGATCGTGCCATCGCTCCCCATGAGATGGAAGCCGTGAGCGAAGACGGAGAAAAGCCAGCTTGTGCCAGCTTGTGAGAGTGAGCCAGCGCCTTCGTGTTTCGCCGAGGCGATTGAGAGCGATTGGGAGCGATTTGGAGAGGGGGGGGGAGCCGCACAGCAGTGCAAGCTGCGGAGATCATCACCTTGAACAGTGCGCGTCGTGCACCACTCTTTGCAGGCATGGCGACACATGCGTTCATTCTCCTCTGCCATGTGTTAATCCTTGAGCGATGGTATGCTGTTTACCAGCTCTGCGCTCTGCTGCTGCTGGCTGCCACCAGCTACCGAGAGCTGTGAAGGGCAAGGAGCTGCCCTTTTGCTCTGAGCACCTTGGCTCCCTGATGCACTCAAGATGTTTATTGCACGAGAGAGTGGCCGAACGAACACAAAATAAACCACTCTATTGCCCACCCACTCAAAGAGATAATACAAGCTGAAGCTCAAGGCGAGTCGCCCGTGATGTTAAGAGCCCATGAAACGCCGGGAAACGGAACAACTGTTTGAGCGGCATGGGAAAGTGTCTTGCAGGTGTGGCCCAAAGCTTCAGCAATTCAAGGGTATGGGCAAACATGCAACGTTGGCTAGATGCCTGGGCCATTTAGATGCCTGGTCATCAGCGGCTTGAGTACGGTAGCAGTGCGATGATGCCCTCGTGCAGCCTACAAGTGCCGCGTGCAGCACGGCTTCTGCAGCCAAAGTCAGAAATAAACTGTAGCAGTGTTTTCAAGCAAAGCTGAACCCAAATTTCAAGTTTCACGTTGATCCGTGAAGTATAGGCATGGCTTTGGATTTTACAAGGCACAATGCCACCCTGCAAATAAAGCTCTTCAAAGGTCACAAGAATGCAATTCAATCAGCTGCAAACATGTACATCGATGTAAAAAGGTTCAACAAGTTAAGATACAAATCGTATACGATTATAAAATGGGTAACTTCTTAATTTTTAGAAATGTTGCTTCTGGCGTACTTCAGGGTAAGACATAGCTTACATAATCACTTTTTCCTTTTATGAGGAAATATCAAAGCTTCGTATCCCACTTCTAACAGGGTTATCCCGCTTTTCTCCTGTTTCTCCCGTTTTCTTCGGATCCCGGTTCCGTTTTCCGTTTCTCTGTTTTTTCTTTTGAAATATAGTAATAAAAATCTTCACAAATGTCATCAGTATTTTACCGACTTTTATCTTTAACTCCCTTGCAATGCCTCGCGACTCCATTGCCGACATACCGGCCTCACAATTAAAACTGCCTACTTTCAGCTACGTACCGGTGTACAAATGTATGCCTGCTGAGACAATGCTAGAGCCAAGTTGGTCCGTGAATTTGCAATGTCACATCCTAAATCCTGCAAATCACTACTCACTTGCCTTCATGCTTGCAGCAAGACGCTTGCAGTTAATACAACAAACTTCAAGCTAGACTTGTCTGTCATAAATGTCGCAAAGGCCATATTGAACTGCTTCTCACCAACCAACATGTGGCGGATACCCATCAAGCAGACTATCAACCGACAGGTTTTATCACTAACTTTTAGGTCATTCTCTTGCTCCGGCCTAGCCATGAGAAATACTTCATAATCAGTTACGAGGTTTTGCAACGTATACAACGTATACTACTCGCTCATCGGACTCACGTCATTTAGTTGTGCCTGTAACCAATCTCAAATCTACTGGAGACCGTGCCTTCAGCTCCTTTGCTCTTGAAACTCATTTCCAACTGACGTCGCGACACTGCCTAAATCGCCGACATTTTTGTAAGACGCCAAAAAGCCACCTGTTTTTGGCAGCATTTGCTCGATACGTTTGAATTATTCTCCATGTGCTTGGGCGTGCAAACATTGTGCAGGTCATGGCAAACCAATCGACGTGCGTTTTTGCCACCTAATTTAAAGTACTTAGAGAAAGATTGCGTTCTCTTTGGGATCTAATCAAATGTAGTATTACTACTGTTAATAACTCACTAGCCCCATCTACTAAAAACGTTGTTGCACTCTCTGGAAGCAGATCCTGAAGCAACGCACAGACGAGGATACACAGCTCCTTCCGACTATTAATACTATTAATATAAATTAATACAACAAGGCACGATCCGCAAAGTGAACTCGTCTGGAAGGATCTGTCTTGAGTTTCTGCAAATATGGCGGGCCATGGCACACTACGTCCACTCTACACGATTCAAACGGAACAGTACCCGAAGAAAATCGAGTGAGAAGAGGAATAGCACGGCGCGAGAATAACTATTGAGAGATAAAAACTACCGAGAAAGGTCGTCACAGTCAGGACAATGAGCTGGGCGCGTGACGACGACCAGCGACGCTCGCAAGGGGGCGCGGTTACTCACGTTCTTCTGCTTGTACTTGATGGCGAGCCGCAGCCTGCTCAGAGTCATTCTGTCCGAGCCGCGGCCGCCACCGCCGCCGCCGCCGTCCTCTCCTTCGCCGCCGGTCGAATCGCTCGAGCTCGGCGCCGCGGCGGCGCTCACCGGCGACTCGGTGTCGTGGTTGAGTATCGTCTCCAGCTCGCCGGAGCCGCGCGTCTGGTCGAGCAGGTCCACGGCGTACGACTGCACCTGTCGCGCGAGCCGCTCGTAGTCCTGCGTGAACTCGTGCTCGATCCGACTCAGCGACCGCAGCTCCCAGCTGAGCTCGAACGCGGCGAGCACCGGGTCGCGGCTGGACAGCGACATGAGCGACGGACTGCTCAGCGCTCGGTAGGCGTTTATGCGCGACCTCGAGTGGCACAGCGTGTCGTCGCTGTTCTGGCGCCTGCAGCTCGCGCACGCGCAGTGCACGTTGTGCGGCTTCGGTATCGTCTCGCCTCGATCGAGCAGCAGCTTGATGATCTCGTAGTTGTCGCGGTGCGCGGCGAGCATGAGAGGCGTGATGTCCGACGTGAACGAGTCCGACTGCGCCACGGCCGAGTATGGCGGCGGGGTCGAGAGAGGCGGCGGCGGCGGCGGCGGCGGCGGCGGCGGTGGCTCGGTGTCTGTCGCTCCGAGAGCGGCTTCCTGGATAGAACGCGGTCCGGAAAGAGGCGGAATCGTGAAAAGGCGAGCCCCCGCCGCAAAAATTTCGTCAGCCAGCGGCTGATGGGAATTTCTAGTAGCACAGCTTTCTGTTTAAAAGCGATGAAAGATATCCTGATATATGGCGGCCGGTATAGTGGCAGACAAGCGTTATTACACCGTGCACGATTAAGTCAAACACTCTACTGGCGCTCGAACAGATGCGCGTAGGGAATAAATAAAACTCAAAGGGTGCTGTACTAGTTTTTCTGTCGCAAGAAGAGTGTCACAGTTATTCAATCGTGCAAAATGAGGCTGCCTCCTTGCATACTCAAAAAGGTCATTTGCAATTTGAAAATGGGAAACTCATCAGAGCTAGATTAGCGACGAGGATTGAAGTATTCTGGAAATGCATTTGAGGTGCCGCAAGTGTGAACTCCTGTAATCTATCTCTGCTACTAAGCCATACATCCGCACTGGAGTGGCGAACTCTTGGAAAAAACTGATGGAAGCCACAGGAGTAAGGACTGATCCTGAAATAGCGCGAGTTGCTACACCCTCGACAGCGCTTGCAAAGGCCCAAGCATTGTAATGAACTTATCTTTGTTAATCTATTGCTATAAATAACAAGAGCAGTTTTCTAAAGAGTTCTTTGCACTTGGCGAAAACCTGAAAAAGCTCTTACTTACGGCATGAAGGAGAGACTAGCAGTGTGTAATTAATGGAAGAGATAAGAGCTGTGCTGAAGTAATCTATCCTAAATCAAGGACGCATATGCAGTTAGTACGAGCATGGCGTAGGATTTAAAATATTCACTGCAAGCCCGAGAAGAGTGCATACATTCAGCGTTAGCAAGTTTGCAACTTTATTGACGATTAGAGCACTGCACTGCGGTGACTTTTAATCCTTAAATTGATAGAAGCGACGGTGCTCAAACACTATTCTCATTAGAGCCACCCTACTAGCTTAGAGGCTTAACTGAACGAGAATAACAGAGATTTCATCTTTTAAAAAAATGGCTGGTATTCTATTTCACCACTACAGTGGTGAATTCTTTTAGCAGTCTCTAGATCAATTGTGAGCTCTATGAAGGCTCACCAGAATGCTCATTTCAAATAATTAATTATAGCTGCTTCTGTGCCTTGAATGAATCACACTTTGTATCAAAGCTTCCCAAGCTTATAAGCTCGTGTTGTATTTCTGCCAAATAGACAGCATCGATGCTACGGTGATGACAGGAAGCAGATACGAGCCACTTTTTATAGGTATAACTAACACGTTTTTCTGTTCATTGTGAAGAGATAGCAGGTCAAAGCCAGGTTATTCTACTAAAACAAACGACTTTTGCTTGCACTTGTGAACAGATGCAGACAAAGTTTAAAGTTTCCTGATGGACCACTGTTGTGGGCCTCACTTCACAGAATCCGACACAAAATGCAAGAACCAATAATGCGTCATCGGTGTGCGTACTCGGCATGATAAAATGTTCCAGGCTTTAAACGTGTCCAGTAGTTACACAAAGTGAATTTAAGTTTACTTATCGGTTTAGTCCGGCTGTGCCATAAAGACATGTACAATGTTTAATTCTTAGTTAACACTAATTCATATGCTCAACTAATATCAGTTCCATACTAAGAATTTCTTTCAGTGAGACCTTGAACTCTTGAGAACCTTGAGACCCTTACCTTGAGCCTGGTAGCAGTCATTTAATACTAAATCCTTGGAGCGAGGTCATGTTTCTTTAAAGAAATTATTCGATCTGTATGTCACGCAATTTCTGCGGAATTACCCAAAGTATTTAAAGAAAAACCAATTTTTACGAGCTTCCAGATGAAAATATAAAGCATTGGTTAAAACATGACTGTTTCCTAATTGAACACACCGAATTTTCAACGCTATGCGTGGGTTTGACACAAGCAGGATTGCTATACTAATGCTCTTTTTCTCTGAAAGAATGATGCAGTTTTATTAACCAAAATATGTTTATCATGTTCTCATGAAATTTGCACGAACCACAGTGTAATTACTAAATCTTTGAGGCAGCTCCTGACGAACGCAACATTAAGTGACTTTAATCATAAGCCGCACTCCTAGGCTTTGCTTAGCCACCTCTAAATCTGTGCTTTATAAATTTTGGCCAATCACGCCCTCATAGTTGCCTCTTGTGGTCTTTAAAAAAAAATGTCTCTGCCATTCCATTTTTGAAAATTTTTCATTGGCAATAATCTGACGTGACTCTTTTTCTGTCAGAATATAACAAAAATAGTTTGCACGGACGGAAACAATGCATTATCAGATGCAAGAGAACAGCCGTAAATAAAGGGAAACTTGCAGCAGCCCATTATAGAGCTCTCTTTAAGCGAGACGCCGCGTTATTTTGAATGCTAGTCGGAAAAAACTAAAAGATCTATTTGATTTGCGATTTGAACTCTCGGTTAGATGGAGAGCGCTTGCGTGAACCGGAATTTATGAGAATCTCACTGTCCCGGTTTGATTATCTCTGGTGTTTGGTGCCACGTCTGTATCGACTACATTGTTCACAGGCTCTAATGTCGCTATTTTTAACGTGTGTGATCTTCGTTAAGTTCTTAGAGAGAGAGAGAGAGAGAGAGAGAGAGAGAGAGAGAGAGAGAGAGAGAGAGAGTGTGTGAGAGAGTGTGAGAGAGAGATATTCATGTCTCTTGTGCACTTTAAAATGCCTTAATGTGATTGCTATTACTATTATTATAACTATCTTAGGTGCTCGCTTAACTACCCAATTTACTATTTTGTGCAAAAATAGCGTTACTCAGAATTTTCGCTGCGTACTGAAAAAATTTTGACCAGCTTAAATAAGGATATCACAGCCAAGTTAGTCCATATATTTGCTACATCGTTTCTCGATTTCTGTAACTCGCGATTCTGAGCCGTGACGGCACACTTGGTAAGGCGGTTGCTTTTCATGACCTCGGTCCCGAAGTCGTGGCTTCGAATCCTGCGGTGGCCGATCCAAAATGGGCCGCATCGGACGAAGCTGCCTTTCAGCCTTTTAATGTGTGCTGCTAATTCTAATTCAGCTGGAGAATTGCCGCCTAATATCGCTAATTAGGTTGGGCGCTATGGTATCGTCCTGCAGCAGACGAGTCAAGTGCCTGGCTGCTTGTCAGACAGTCGCTCTCAGCTTTTAGCAACTTCTCCCGCTGCATCAATTGAGGTAGGACGCTTACTGCAGCGTCGCTCACTTCAGTTGCATTAACTGAAGGGCCGCTAGCTAAAGAGTAACCTGCTCGCGCCATGCAAATAGTTATTCTGGCCGGCTGTGTATGCGCACAAGGAAGCAGGTGTTAAGTTGCTCTCGTTTTAAGCATCGCTCGGATTAAGATTATTCCATCGTCACAGATCCTCTAACTCATAGGCACACCTAATAGCAAGTAAGTTTGCAGCTCGCATCTCCGTAAAAAATTATTCAAGGGTCGGAGGAATTAAGTCACCACCCACCAACTATTGCAGATGCCTGCAGTCTGGGAAGTGCTGCTTGGAGATTAATAACAAATGAATTAACCTACTACTAACTTAAAAGGCTGAGAGAACTTTAGTACTGGCTACTGCATTTGCCTGAAATTGTACACGTTACAAGTACAAAATTGACAAGCTTCCATTTCAGCATATCTTGAGTTCCTAGAAAAAGATTTTACTCTCCGCGAGAGAAATATAGATACTCTTTTATGTAAAATTGTCATCAAAGTAGCGGTAATGATTAGTAGTGCTAATTATTGTCATCAAAGCTTAACACCAAAAAACACCAACAGTTCTAAGTCTCTCGTTACTCTCAAGGCTGCCCAAATTTTCTCAGCCTTTATCTTTCACCGTATTCCGGTCTAACTACACAATTTTATGAAATTTTAGATTTCTTAAAGAAATTAAAATAAATTTAAGAAATTTTTGGAAATTTGAAATTGAAATTTTTATCTTTCTTTTCGTATTCCGGTGGGGTCTGACTACATTCCGGCTTTCGTCGGGCACGATGAGCGCATACTAATTACGCAAAGCTAGCCCACTCGGTCAAGCCAACTCGCTTAAAATCAACATGGTTAAGTAGAAACGTAATGATCGACAGGCCACTTGTAAACCCAGCGGTCATGTGGATGAATTATACAAAAAAATGTAAACCCTTCAAGCGCGGGAAGTGCCTGCAAGAACACCCCTTGGGCGTATTTTGATGCCGAGCCAGGGCAGCCCCACCATAGGCGGTGTACATACGGGAGAGTACAGTAACATCACGATGCTCAACTTCCTTAGATAGAGTTGTAGCGGCCACGTGCTGTTGGTCTCTAACATAAACTTAACAGCCGTCGGAAGACGATGTGTCCCTTGCTTGCGAGTCACTTTTTTTAACCCTAGTCGAGGCTGATCGCAGCACACTGAATGCAACAAGGTCAGCCGCGCTGGGAGAGACCGAAATTCAGATTTGCCGCGTCTAACTGAAAAGTAATTCCTATTCCATGGTCAGTTGGTTGCAAGGATACTTACACGAGAATATCTTTCTTTCTTTGCGTCTAGATGCTTGAAAAGAAGTTCGACTGCTTCGACGTTCTCCTCGTTGATGGCATGTAGCACTGCGTCTCCGATAGCGACGTCGAAAGACAACAGCAGCTCCAGCATTTCGACATTCTCGGATTCGATTGCTATTAGGAGAGCTGTCCGTCCCAGAGGGTCGTGGCAGTTCATATCGAAGAAGGTTTCATTCTACGAATACAAAAGAACCGTTTATGGTGATACATACCCAAAGAATCATCAACGGTTCATATCCGCTTAGAAGAGCACAGCCTAGGTCTAAATAAGATCCAGCAGCAACTTTCCTAGCTGATTAAACAGCCTCTTTTTGCATAGCGACAGAAGAGCCTTTACGGCTATCACCATCGCTTGGCGATAAAGAATCGCCCACTGCAGGAATCGAACCCACGACCTCGGGACCGAGGTCGTGAAAGCAACCGCCTTACATAGTGTGCCATCACGGCTTGTGTGATTAGTGTTCGACAAAGATTAGCATAATTCTATAGTTAAGCTTCTGTTAAAACGGTAATTTCAGTCTCAGACAAGGTTTTAAAGTCTCGGTGAGCAGTTAAGAGCTCACTTATTATGTACCAAAGTTTGGATCCGAAGCCTGGGATTGTCAGAGCATGCCTGAAATAGTCGAGCAGGGGATGGTGTGGAATCTGGAGTAGCGGAATAAAACCCGCTTTCCAACATTTTTTATAATGTGGATGCGTTTTAAAACGATTTGTTTGACAAACGTCAATGGAATTCCTCTATAATGAGCCATACTCTGCAACTGTAGGATCTATTAAGCTCTAGAGAAGCAGGCAGCGAGATATTCTACTGATTCACATTACACGTAGAATTAGAAAATTCCTTTGTTAAAATCGCACTTTAGACCGCTTCAACATCATTGCTGTCAGAACGCCCATTTCCCCGCAGCCATACGGGCAGAGAAGCTCAGCAAAGGTTTCAGTCGACAGCAGCCGATGTACATCAGTCACTACCAACGAATTGAAATCTTTTTTCTTCCAGTTTATATAAAGTGCCGAGAAATAGATCTACTTCTCTTATAATTTTATACAAGTAATTATGTTATTATTATTATTATTATTATTAAGCTCCCAAGGCTGTGACGACAACTTGGAACGAGATCCCGAAATGCTGGAGCCAGTACAGAAAAAAAGTAAGCCAGCCAGCTTCCTTCGGAAACTTTAATAAGCGTTTTCTGTATCAATTTTAATTAAGCCCTCGATTCGAGGGGCCAAGCTTTTATCAGACCTTAGATACAAGATCAGTATGGAAGCAAGAACGAGCGACTTTCTGAAGCACACTTAAAATGATGGCTTCAAAGTTCTGAGTCTCATCTGCTAGTAATACGTGTACTACCAAGGGACTATCGATACGAAACAGATTCACGAGGTGCAAACAAAATCTACCGACTGCCTTCCAAGGCGACGGTTCTCTGTTTGCTACTCATAGGCGCACTTGGGACCCGAGGCACCACTTTTGCCTAACCTCGAAGGGAACACC